>JACEGR010001132.1:0-187881 GCA_014170235.1 Listronotus bonariensis | reverse complement strand
GTGGGGTAAAAATTTCGTGCGCAGGTCTATTGAAAATATATGGGGATCATTTTCTATTAGCAAATCCTTTTAATTTTTAGATCATTGCGCGAGACGGCAAGTGCAGCCTCGGCCGGCTCGGTGAGCAATTGCTAGTATATTTAGCTGTGGAGAGGTATAGACTTTGGATATTTCATTGTAAATTCGAGATTTTGCCGACTGTAAACTTCTGTTTGTTTTAATTACAAGTGTTTCCGTAAGACACTTTTATTAGGCCAATTCGAGGTTAAAATATTTATAATTAGATCCGAAATTTAGTTGAGGTTTTCTCCTACTACTAAATATAATATGATGTTAGTAAAAATATTTACTATTTTGATTTTGTCGTTATAATATTACTCTGGTTAAGTCATTGGATTTTTACTTTCTTTTCCCATTTATTCTAAATCCTATTAATCACATTTTGATTTTTTACTTTAAAGAGGTAATAACAGTTTTTTCCTTGAATTAGGGTTTTCGGATTATTTGCATCCGAACTTAAAGAAATGTAATATATTGTACAAAGAAAACAAAAGGCAAAAAAACGATACAACTGCTTTATCACATACGTATGTATACAGGGTGTTTCAGAACTTTGGGATCAAACTTCAAGGTGTTATTTCTTATGTTATTTTATAAAAAAGTTCTTATAAACATATGTCCGGAGTTGTTTTTACTGAGATACAGAGCGTTAAAATTTAAGAAAAAAACAGTTTTTCCAAATATTTTTAATATGCTTGGGCCGATTTGAATAAAATTTGGTACATTTCTTTAAAGTAGTAAGGCGCCTATTTATTTCTAACTATATTTTTATTATTGGGCACCGCAACTTATATTTTTGAGCAAAAAAGTCAGTACTTTTTTGATGTTTTTTATAATTAGGCAATTAATAATACAACTTCTTAGTATTGTGTATTTTCTTCATATCTCGCTTTGTTATTCAAGAAAAAAAACTAAGACACTAAGTAATTCTAAAAAGTAGTCCTAAACAGCATAAAATAAAATCTAAAATTAAAAAATTAAGAACATCAATCTTAGTAAGGGAAAATGACAATTTTCGATAAAATACACGACTGATAATTTATTTTAAGACAAATATATGTTTTATTTTAATTTTTGCTTTTTATATCACGTTGTCTATGGGTAATTTTTAGAAGAAATTAAAGTAGCTAAATTATTTTTTTAAGAAACGAAAGTAGATACAAAAATATAAAAGAGATTAAAAAGTTGTATTATTAATTGCCCAATTATAAAAAATATAAAAACGTCAAAAATGTCAGGGTATCTCGGTAAGGAAGCAACTCCGGACATATGTTTATAGGCATTTTTATTCATAAAATAACATAGGGAATTACATCTTAAAGTTTGACCTCATAGTTCTGAAACACCCTGTATAGATAAAACTACGTATTCGCTTTCAAAATTCATTTTTATTTACATTTCTAGACATTTTGGAGCCTAAATATTACGAAAAATGTATTTTCACAACAAAAATGTCCTTTCTGTGTGTGGGTATGTTCTGTAGAGTGTGTTTACTCGATAATTTTTGAACCGTTAAATTTATCGATTTAAAATTGGTAAAAAACTTTTTGCCACAAAATCTCGGTCGAGCTCGTTAATAAGCAAAATCGGTGGGGTGTAGTTAAGGGGTTAGAAAATTTAAAAAAAATCATTACTTTACTTCGTTTTGAGCTGAAATTTTTAGCATTTTGTTTGTCCGAGGTGAAAAATTGGGTTTTCTGCAATTTGTTTAAAATATTTTTTTTAAATTGAACTGACCATTTTTAGCGTACCTAATCGAAAATTATACATTTTAATTGCGCAACTTTGTTTTAATTTACCCTACTTATTTATATCTGATACAATAAAAGTAGCAATGCCAATGCAATAAACTTTTTACATCTTGCATAAACAGGGCCGAATTTAGATATGTGGGGGCCCCGGGGCCACAAGCGTGTGGTGGGCCTCTTATTAATAATAAAGTACGAAAAAAAAAAGGGTTTTAGGGTTCTCACCAATTAAGTTTTAATTTTGTAACCCAAGAAGAAAACATTAAAGACCAAAAAAGGTTCTTACCACCACTAATAACATCATTTTAATTTTCTGAACTATACCTTTTGTTCCTGTTCTTTTTCAGCGGTGTGGGGGCCCCTAATTATATTTTTTACAGATAAACACCATGGTAATAATCATTCGATATATATTTCGGCGGTTTCGGTATACGTAAGTAGATAAAACCGAGGTCGTTTTTTTTCAAGTGGGTTCAAGCCCCTCAAAAAAAAAATCGTTTCGCCGCCAATAACAATTATTCTTTTTACTGTACAATAGAACCCCTGCACTGCCGATTAGGCTAGTCAAAATGTACCTTTTTGGGTAACTTTTTGTGTATTTTCCGAAAATTATGATCGAGGTGTCATTCGATTCGGAATAATGTATAGAAAGTTTAGGGAAAACTTTCGAAAGGGCCCGATAAAAATTGCAAAAGTTATAAACAATAAACAAAAAAAAGTAGGGGTTTGGTTTTTTTTTAATATCTCAAAAACAAAAATAGCGCTAAAACGGGCAGTCTGCCATTTGCGCGCGGTCCGTCCCTCGGACACGACAAAAAAAATCATTTGGTCATATTAAATTTGAAAATTAATTAAAAAAAAAAAATGGCACAATTACGATACATAAATAAATAATTATTTGCCAGCCAAAAATTTGTATCCCCATTTTTTCATTAGTTATCTATTAGTTAATTAACAACTTTTTTTAATCGAATGTTAACATAAAAGGCCGATTATTATTCAACTGCAACCTTGAGATTTTTTTTCATGTTGTTGAGTTATTCTTAAGAGGTAGAGAAGTAGATTCCCGTTCAAAAAATTTTTAAAATGTTATTATTTTACTTTTTATTAACAAATAAAAAATTTAAAAAATCAAAAATTGCGTTAGGGTAATCTCATTTCAATCAGAATCTCAAATATTCTAATTTCCAATGGTTGAAAGCTACATGAAACAAACAAATGCATTGTTTATAAGATAATTATTTTTTTATTTCAATTGTTGATATAGATTGTGATTTTTAGAGAAAAAATTATTCCTTAAAAAAAATATTTCTTGCTAAAAAGTGCATTTATTAATTAAAAATTATTTTTTATCACTAAATATAAATATTAAGGAACTTTTTTTTCTTTAAAAATCATAATCTATATAAACAATGGGAATAGAAAAAAATGTTGATTGTCTTATAAAAAATGTATTTGTTTATAACAATTATTTAAACAATGCCGCTAAAAAATAATACAAAATTATTTTCATGTAGCTTTCAACCATTAAATATCAGAATATTTGCGATATTAATTTTTTTTTATTACCCTTTTGCAATTTTTAATATTTTAAATTCTTTAATTGTTAATAAAAAGTATAAAATTACCATTTTTTCAACGGGAATCTATTTTTATACTTCTTAAGAATAACTCAACAACATAAAAAAATCTCAAGGTTGTAGTTGAATAATAATCGAGCTTTTTATGTTACCATTCGATTAAATAAAAGTCGTTAATTAACTAATGGATAACTAATGAAAAATGGGGATAAAAATTTTGGCTGGCAAATAATTATTTATTCATGTATTCTAATTGTGCAATTTTTTTTTATTCTTTAATTTTTAAATTTAATATGACAAAATGACTTTTTTGTTGCCGTGTCCGAGGACGCTAATGTCAGACTGCCCGCTTTTAGAGCTATTTTCGGGGCTAAAAATTAGAAATATTTAAGTTACAGCTCCGGGAGGTGGGACTTTTTTTAGGAAATGTCTTCTTCTTTTTAAATCTTTTTTTTTTAATTTTAAATATCTTTTATAGTTTTTGAGATATTAAAAACTAAACCCCTACTTTTCTTTTGTTTATAGTTTATTACTTTTGTAATTTTTATTGGCTCTTTTCGGAAGTTTTCCTTAAGCATTCTATACATTATTCTGAATCGAAAGGCACCTTGATCGTAATTTTTGGAGAATACACAAAAAAGTTACCCAAAAAGGTATATGTTAACTAGACTAGATATATTATTTCAGACTTTTTTTACTCTAAACATTTTTAGACTAAAAAAGAGTAAACAATGTGCTAAAAGGACGTTAAAAAAATCAATTTTATTAGGATTTTCTTAAAACTTACTTTACACATACTTATGAGTGTCCTTTATACACAGTTTCTTTTATTAAGCCTTGCGGTACTATATTTCAAGATTAAAAAATTCTAAAATTTTCCTATTTAACATGTATGTTAGTCCTATCCTGACGGGACGTTTTAGTTTAGGGAACGTCTAATTAAATATCATTCTAAATTTTGTTCACCAAAAACTGAGAATTGAATTGAAATTAAAAAAAAAAACACATAAGAGCGGTACTCGTATAGGAGGTATCTCAAAAAATCTAAAAAATTACTTAATTTACCTACTACAAAAGGACGGTACTTAAAAAATTATCCAAATACCTGCGTGGGATGACCATATTTTCAAAACTAATAAAGTAGGATGTACTTAATGGGCTATTTTCTTAAAGCTCTTTAAAGATCTTATTATTCGGAAGATAATATTCAGGGTGATTTATTAAAAAAATCATTTTTTATCCTTACCGGTTTATATTACTAATATCACCATTCAATAGATTTTTAAAAGAGCTTTAAGAAAATACCATGTTAGGTACATCTTACTTTATTAGTTTCGGAAATACTTACAAAATCCACCGAGAATCCGATAGATTATTGTTTTGCCATTTTGTATTAGAAAAAAATAATGACTTTATATTTTAGGATTATAAAGTACTTATCAGGAGCTTTAAAATGATGTGCCACAACATCTCCTTTTCCGTTTAACTTTTTTCCAAGATGGCGCGTCCAGTCACCATCTTAAAATGTTCATCTGTCAATTTCACTCTAAAAATAGTATTTATGCATCAATTTCATATTTCAATGTTTAACTTTTTAAACCTTCATGGCAATTCTATACTTTTTTATAAACCATAGATACCTGTACACAATTCCTATAAACCCTTTTTTTAATTGTAATAGTAACGTCCATATCGAATTTAAATGTAAACTTTTTTTTAAACACTCTGTATATGTCTTTTATATTATTATACATCTAAACCTTCCTCTTAAATCACTCTATTTATAGAAAAGAAACCGCATCAAGATCTGTTAAGAATAGTAAGGTCAATATCGAATTTTAAATATAAACTATTTTTTTAAACACTCTGTATGGGTTTTTAAATAGTGACTTACATATAAACCTTTCTCTCGAATCACTTTATCTAATATAAAAAAAAACATATCAAAATCCGTTGAATAATATCGCATTTTAAATGTAAACTATTTTTAAACACTCTGTATACGTTCTTTTTTATAGGGTATTATTATACAAATAAACCTTTCTCTTAAATCACTTTATTGATTTAAAAAAAAAGCACATCAACATCCGTTGAGTAATATCGAATTTTAAATGTAAACTATTTTTTAAACACTCCTTGTTTTTAGATATTATTATACATATAAACCTTCCTCTTGAATCACTTTATCGATAGAAAAAAAAGCGCATCAAGATCTGTTGAGAATAGTAAGGTCAATATCGAATTTTATATATAAACTATTTTTTGAACACTCTGTATATGGTTTTTGGATAATATTATACATATAAACCATTCTCTGGAATCACTCTCTCAAAAAACCCTATCAAAATCCGTTGAGTAATATCAGTTTTAAATGTAAACTAATTTTTTAAACACTGTATAATATATACGTTTTTTTAGGGTATTATTATACAAATAAACCTTACTCTTAAATCACTCAATTTTTAAACACTCTGTATATATATTTTTTGGATATTATTATACGTATAAAATTTCCTCTTGAATAAATCTATCTATTAAAAAAAAATCGCATCAAAATCCGTTGAGAATAGTAACGTCAATATCGAATTTTAAATATAAACTATTTATTTAAACACTCTGTATATGTTTTTTTTTGTATTATTATTATACATATAGACCTTTCTTTTGAATCACTCTATCTATTTAAAAAAATACCGCTTCAAAATCCGATGAGTACTTTTAAAGATCTAAGCATACATAGGTACATACAGACAGAAAAAGGGACATAATCACCACGAAATATCACGAAATTACTCGAGCAGGCACGATTGCTGGTGGAATCATGTGATATTATACGCTGTTGCCATAACGTGCCTTCGTTGTAAAAACGTGCTATTGTGGATTTCAAGTTCACCGGACCGTAACGTTCGCTCTTAAGCTAAAGGACGCTATGTTAAGAAATAAGTTGCATCTTTTTCTCGTTTTTCTTTTGTAGGCAGAGTGCTTGACGAACTGATTTCGTATACAGGAAAGCCAAAAAGTTTTAACATTTTATAAGAATCCTGTGTTTATACCAACTACACATGAAATGATGCCGTTGTTAATTTAGAAAAAATTGCTTTTTAATGTTTCAAAAATTATTAGAGCATTACTCTACAATTGTTTCGCCTTTCTAGGGCTTCATCAAGAGTACTTCGTATACTAAACTTAAAAAAGAGAAATATTTACAAACAGAACCATTTAACACGTTTTTCCCAAAAGGTCTATAAAATATTATTAGGGGTTTTATTATGCGGCCCAGATGTGGTAATAAATTTATTTATAATTGGCATATCTGCGAAATTTATTTGATCATTGGTAGAAAGAGTTGTATTGTCTATAAGTGATTTTTTAATTTCTAGTTGTTCATATAAATTTAATTTTTTACCTTTGTTTTCTCTATGGAGTAGTTTAACATTATTAAGATCTATAAAGTGGTTTTGTTCTATACAATGTGTTGAAATGCCTGTGTTTTTTAAACCATTTAAAATTGATGTTTTGTGTTCTTTTATTCTGTTTTTTATGCTCCTTCCACTTTGACCAATATATTCCGCATTACAGTCTGCGCAATTAACTTTATAAACCCCTGACATATCTAATTTTTCTGTTTTGTCTTTATTGTTAACTAATAATCTACCTAGGTTACTCTTATTTACAGACACAGTTTTACAGCCTAACTTATCTAGCCTATTGGATACATTATTGCTGATGTTTGGTATATAATTGATAAACTTAAAATTATTGTTTTTAGGTTCTGTAATACTATAAAACTCTTTAGCAATTAACTTTTGTTTTTTCTTTGTTAACAATTTATCAACAAGTGATTCTTTATATCCGTTGTTTCTTGCTATTTGTTTAATAATGCAGAGTTCTTTGTTAAAATTTGATTGACTTAATGGGAAAGTGACAAGTCTGTGAATTAAACTATGAAAAGAAGATAATTTTATTTTCCATGATTGGTTCGATGCGTAATTTATTACCGTGTCTGTCGTCGTTGGTTTTCTGTAAATATCGAATTCAATGTGGTTGTCAATATTTTTAATGTTTATATCCAAAAAATTTATCTCATTTTCATTTCCTTTTTCCATAGTGAACTGAATGTTGCTATTTATTGAGTTTAGAAAATTTAAAAACTTATCTAAATTTCTCTCTGTACTATTCCAAATGCAAAAACATCGTCTACATATCTTTTCCAATAAAAAATGTGTTTAATTAGTTGATTATTAGAGTTAAATAAAACTTTTTCAAAATGAGCCATAAAAATTTCCGACAATAAAGGAGAAATTGGAGAGCCCATTGGCAGGCCATCATTTTGTTTATAAAATTCACCATTAAATTTAAAAGAATTTTGATTTAGGCATGTTCGAACTGTATTTTTTAATTCTGTTTTTGTTTTAATATCTAAGTTTGAAGCACCGATTAAGTTATTTAAAATTTCTATAACTTCTTTTATTGGAATTGAGGTAAAAAGACTTTTTACATCAAAAGAAACTAATTTTGAATTGTTTGGAATCGTTAGGTCCTTCGTAAATTCGATAAATTGAAAAGAATTTTTTATTGAGTGCGGGGACTGAAAATTAATTAAATCGGGTAGTATCTTACTTAATTCTTTTGCAAGTTTATAACAAGGAGCGTTAACATATGAAATGACCGGTCTAATGGGGTTATTTTCTTTGTGAATTTTGGTAAACCATATAATAGAGGTGTCGAAGGGTTCATTACTTTTAAGCTTATATGGTTGATTTTGTGTGATAATGGGACTATCTTTAAGTATCTTAATAATTTCAGATTGATGTTTGTTTGTGGGGTCATTTGGTATTTTAATTATATTGCTGTCTTCTAATAAATGTTCTACCTTATTAATATAGTCTATTTTAGTTAAAATTGTAACCGTGTTACCTTTGTCTGCTTTGCAAAGAATTAAGTTGTTTTGAACTAATTTATCTTTTAAACTTATGATGCATTTAATTTCTCCTTTATTACCATTTGGAATATTAATATTATTAAACAATTTAGCTAAATCAATTTTATCTTCTATAGTTATATTATCTAACGAGTTAATTGCAATTTCTGTGTTTACAGCTAAAGATTCTAGCTCCTGTTTGTTAAACATATGAGGAGAGTATTTTAAACCTTTTTCGAGCAAAGACATTTCTTTCGGTGTAAAGGTAATATTAGAAAGGTTTACCACTCTTGGGTAAAATTTAAACATCTCTTGATGGCTACTGTTAACTATGATATTTGTATACAAATTGTTTTTCTCTGAAATTAGCCTACTTAATTTATTATATTGTGTGTTGTATTGTAACTGAACTTTTTCATTAACCGTCTCTCTTATAAGTCTATCAATATATTGAAAATAAAAATAGTTTTCTTTTTGCAGGAGTTCTGTGTGAATTAATTTTAAATGTAGACTTACATTGTCTCTTGACATATACCACATTTTTTCTTCTTCGTGTAACCATTTTTTATATGCTGTGTGGATGGCTGTGTCTGCTTGTGTGGACTGGTAGTTGCATTTTATTTTCATATGTTTGGGTACGACATTGTTAACTAGACACTGCTTAGTAAACCATATGTGATTAGAACACTTTTTTCAACTTTAGTAGACATCGTTGGTAAAAACTGCTAATTTCGCCTCGCTCGCGATTTTAATACACTGAATTGTATCCGCAGTTGGTTTCCTTGTGAAACATTTTTTAAATATTAATACTAAATAGAAAAGAATTGCTTTTTAATGTTTCAAAATTATTAGAGCATTACTCTACAATTGTTTCGCCTTTCTAGGGCTTCATCAAGAGTACTTCGTATACTAAACTTAAAAGAGAAATATTCACAAACAGAACCATTTAACACGTTTTTTCCCAAAAGGTCTATAAAATATTATTAGGGGTTTTATTATGCGGCCCAGATGTGGTAATAAATTTATTTATAATTGGCATATCTGCGAAATTTATTTGATCATTGGTAGAAAGAGTTGTATTGTCTATAAGTGATTTTTTAATTTCTAGTTGTTCATATAAATTTAATTTTTTACCTTTGTTTTCTCTATGGAGTAGTTTAACATTATTAAGATCTATAAAGTGGTTTTGTTCTATACAATGTGTTGAAATGCCTGTGTTTTTAAACCATTTAAAATTGATGTTTTGTGTTCTTTTTATTCTGTTTTTTATGCTCCTTCCACTTTGACCAATATATTCCGCATTACAGTCTGCGCAATTAACTTTATAAACCCCTGACATATCTAATTTTTCGAAATTATCAAGATACTTAAAGACTAGTCCCATCATCACACAAAATCAACCATATAAGCTTAAGGTGCATGAACCCTTCGACACCTCTATTATATGGTTTACAAGAATTCACAAAGAAAGTAACCCATTAGACCGGCTTGGTCGTATATGTGAACGCCTCACTTGTTATAAACTTGCAAAAGAATTAAGATGAGATACTTACCCGATTTAATTGTTTTCAGTCCCCCACCAATCAATAAAAAATTCTCTTTCAATTTATCGAATTGACGAAGGACCTAACGATTCCAAACAATTCAAAATTAGTTTCTTTTGATGTAAAAAGTCTTTTACCTCAATTCCAATAAAAGAAGTTATAGAAATTTTTTTAAACAACTTAATCGGTGCTTCAAGCTAGATATTAAGACAAAGACAGACTTCAATTAAAACTAGTTTGAACAGTGCCTAAACCAAGTTCATTTAAATTTAATGGTGAATTTTATAAACAAAATGATGCCCTGCCTACGGGCTCTCGATTTCTCCTTTGGTTGTCGGATCAATTTTTATGGCACATTTTGAAAAAGTTTGCATTTAACTTCTAATAACCAACTAATTAAACACATTTTTTATTGGAAAGAATGCAGGACGATGTTCTTGCATTTGGCATAGCACAGAGAGAAATTTAGATAAGTTTTTAAATTTTCTAAACTCAATAAATAGCAACATTCAGTTTCACTGGTGGAAAAAAGGAAATGAAAATGAGATAAATCTTTTGGATATAAACATTAAAAATATTGACAACCGCTATTGAATTTCGATATTTACAGAAAACCAACGACGACAGACACGGTAATAAATTACGCATCGAACCAATCATGAAAATAAAATTATCTTCTTTTCATAGTTTAATTCACAGACTTGTCACTTTCCCATTAAGTCAATCAAATTTTAACAAAGAACTCTGCGAACCTAAAAAACAATAATTTTAAGTTTATCAATTATATACCAAACATCAGCAATAATGTATCCAATAGGCTAGATAAGTTAGGCTGTAAAACTGTGTCTGTAAATAAGAGTAACCTAGGTAGATTATTAGTTAACAACAAAGACAAAACAGAAAAAATTAGATATGTCAGGGGTTTATAAAGTTAATTGCGCAGACTGTAATGCGGAATATATTGGTCAAAGTGGAAGGAGCATAAAAACAGAATAAAAGACACAAAACATCAATTTTAAATGGTTTAAAAACACAGGCATTTCAACACATTGTATAGAACAAAACCACTTTATAGATCTTAATAATGTTAAAAACTACTCCGATAGAGAAAACAAAGGTAAAAAATTAAATTTATATGGAACAACTAGAAATTAAAAAAAATCACTTTATAGACAATACAACTCTTTCTACCAATGATCAAATAAATTTCGCAGATATGCCAATTATAAATAAATTTATTACCACATCTGGGCCGCATAATAAAACCCCTAATAATATTTTATAGACCTTTTTGGGAAAAACGTGTTAAATGGTTCTGTTTGTAATAAAAACACAAATTTTACTTTGTTATTTTGTCACATATTTTATATTGCTTTTGCGTTACTGCAGTTTCGACATACTATGTCATTTTCAAACGACTTTTTAAAGTGAATGAATTACAAAAGAGTGCATAAATTTATACCTTATACCGTAAATTTAACATCTGGTTTTATCCTTTACAGTTGTTAGGTCCTATCTCTATTGTTACAAGTATATTGCTATAATAAACTTTTACAGTTAGTCGAAAATATTAAATAATTGGGAATTTTTATGTCTGTTTGCAGATTAAGAAGATTTACATTATTATTTTTATTGTGTTTATAAATTTCTATGTTCTCTAATATATCTAATTTTTACTTTTGTTCTAAGTGTAAAATTTTTATACTATCTATATTAGGAAAGAATGACCAGAGTCTAGAAAATGGTTTGAAAAATTTGAATTTCTTTTGCCTAATCTAAATGATGCGTAGTGTTCTTCTAAAATCTTTTTCAGAAGCTTCGGCCTGTTTGTCCTATGTAGCAAACTGTTGCACTCTGAACATTCTAGCTTATAAACTCAGATTTTTATGTTTATTAATCTTGTCTTTTACGTTAAAAGGTGGTTGGATGAATTTTAGTGATGGTTTAAATGCTATTTTCATATTATTTTACTTAAAATATTTGCTATTTTGTCAGACATAGGTCCAAAATATGTAAGTGGTTGTGTGTATTTTGCGGACGGACAGTACAGATCGGAAAAAAATAGTTACTGAAAGTCGTGGTAATTGCACCTATGTGCGCAGTCAGTTGGCACCAGCGTTTACAAAATCCCGCGAAAATATAGCAACTCTAATTAAAATCCGGCCATTACCGTTTCATATGTGCGATACAGGTCAGAAATTGCGTTGACGGGATTGCCCCGATTCCCTGCCGGAGGGTAATAGCCTAGTGGTTTATACCTCGGGTGAAAACTAACGTATTTTCTCGGTTTATATAAATCGCATCATAATGCTGGTAGTAGTGTTTAATTTTGGCTTAGCTGTTTTCCGATCCATTACCCAACAGCAAGCTGACGTCGATATGACGTAATTTTTAGAGTCATTTTTGGTCATAGGACGTCGATAGACCAAAATTATGACGTCATTTTAACGTCACATTGATGACATCACTCGTCATTTTTAAGTCGTACTAACATAAAAATCAAATGACGTTATGTTTAGAAAACCCGCCAGAAAAAGAATTTTGGCATATGATTCGTGTCAAAATCCAGCCAAGAATATCATATGACACTTCTAAAATGAGGAAATAAATTTTTTCAAAACTGAAATAGGAAAACTCTACCGATAAGGTGGCGTAATTGATATCAAACTACTACGTTCATTCAACATCTTCGCACCATACCTGTAACGATAGGACCAAAAATAGTTCCAGGAACCTGTCTGCGGTTGGTGATCCTCAATTTATTTGAAAAACATCTTCACGACTAGTGTGAGAAATTCGCATTTAAGTTGGCCAAGTCATCCAAGAGATGCACGACCTTGCAGTGCGAGGAAATTTATAAGCGATAAAGGAGTTTTTTCTATTTTCATTTTCAAATAAAATATCGCATCATTTTAGCTTTAAAAAAGTATATGAGTCAATTTTTTCGTATTTTGTCTTTGACATCTTATGACGTCTTTGCGGACCGAATGTGACCAAAAATGACTAAAAAGAGACGTCAATAAGACGTTGCTTGCTGCTTGGGTACCGTCCGTCCGATGCCGTCATATGTGCGCGTACCTTTAAGGTGCATTTAAACCAAAGTAACAAAAAGCTAGAGCTAGAACAAGAGCATTCTTTCTGATCTACGAAAGCTAAACTGCTAGAAATTCGAACGAAATAATTTAAATTTTGGGTAAAATTTTAAACTTAATTTTCTCAAAGACTACAAAAATATTTTAGTGCGGTTTTCGGCAATTTTGGACGCAGCTATTAGTCTTTATGATTACCTACATTGCAGCCTTGGTATTAAACTTACCTCTTATATACAGAGCGAGTAAATATGACGTTATTTTTTTTGGGAAATTTTGTTGTTCTGAACCTTTTAAATGAAGGACATTTTTAAATCTTTAAAATTTTATAATAATCAGATAATCATTTATGACAAACTAATTTGACAGATTTCTGATATTCCTCGTAAATCTGAAAATACGATGTTTTTACTAAAGAGTGACATTTTAGCGTTGTCACCCTGTAACACTAAAACACTTTTAGTTCTATAAACTTCTACTGTTTGACGTTTTAAGCAAAGAGCAATACCTTTTTAATGTTTAAAAAAATATATACAGAGTGGACAAAAAGTAGATCTGTGTAAAAGTTTTATTTTTATTTTTTCATAATTCTTGATTTCTTTTTTGCCATAAACTACAGAATTAGCTTTTATAAATTCTTAAAGTAAATACGGTAAGACTGGCAACATAACAAGTATCAGCAACAAATTGGGCATTCTAAAACTCCCAAGTAGTAAATATTGTTAGATGAAAGCAAAATCTTAAATATGAGGCAGTTTCCATACATTCCGACGATCTTTATATCATACCCAAGCATTGAACAATCATACAGCAAGAGCATTATAACGCAAACTATGCAACACAAATAAAAAACCGTTTCGGTATTTTGATTCCTAGATTCCAAAAGTACTTTTGGAATTTATAAAAGAATTAATTCTGTAGTTTAAGGTATAACAAAGAACAAGAAACATGAAAAAATTTGAACAATTTTGAAATATTTACTTTTACACATAGATCTTTTTTTGTCCACCCTGTAAAAAACTTTTTTAAAACATTTAAAATATTTTATTTTTGCTTAAAACGTCAAATAGTTGAAGTTCATAGGACTAAAAGTCAGCGTTATACAGAGTAATAACGCTAAAACGTAACTTTTTTAGTAAAAAATCATATCTTTAGATTTACAAAGAATATCAAATATTTGCCAAAATTGTTTGTTACAAATACTTATCTGATTATTATAAAAATTTTAACATTCAACAATTAAAAAGTTGCCAAAAAAAAAACAAACAATATTTAACACTCTGTATATAAGTGGTAGTTTATATGCTAAAACTGCAATGTAGGTAATCATAAACACTAATAATTGCGTCCAAATTTGCTAAAAATCGCACTAACATATTTTTTGTAGTCTTTGAGAAAATTAAGTTAAAATTTTACCTAAAATTTAGATTATTCCGTTTGACTGTCCAGCAGTTTATTTCCAGCAATAAAAACAACGAAATAAGGCTCTTAGTCTGTTTACACTAAACAAATTTATTAAAGTTGGTTTAGAATGAGGATTTGCTCGTCTGGTGTAAATGAACCTTAATACAGTGCATTTGTATTAAAACGAGCCACCCTGTAAAATACCGATATTTCTATACCTTTAAGAAGATTAACACAAACATCAAAAAGTTGAAATTGGGAAGAAGGTCAAGTGATGTTAAGTAGCAAATATATTGTTATTGTACTAAAAATGTAATTTTCTATTTTAATTAGTAAAAATGTACGGGGTCGCCGTTTCCGATTGAACCGAAAGTAATAAATGACAACCGAATTCGTAAAAGAATAACATTGATTTGGTGTACCTACGTACCACATTTTATTTTAATATTTTAAAAAATAAAGAGAGTATATAAATCTTCTTCCTATACAGTCTTACTAGACAGGCCCCGAATCTTCCACTTTTCGGTCGTTCTCTTATCCTTAGAGTCTCTAGAATTTGGAACCTGCTGCTCTTTCCTTTCGAAACCAATCAAATATTTAAGTTCCGTGTTAAGAAACTTCCTCTTTAAGAACCCAACGTACGAGCTAAAACTACTGAACCAACTTTAGAAAATTAAAACTCTTAAAAAGATAACTTGAAATCCTTTAAGCCAAGCTATCATTTGATCCTCTTTCCTATTTGAAGTTTTTTACGTTTATGTTAATGGAGGAAGGGGTTAATCTTAAACGGATAAATTTTGACTTAAAACGCGATGATACGGAGTGGCTCGTTTTAATGAGAATGTACTGTATGTAGAAAAATATTTTAAAATTGGTTACAAAATATTATTTTTGCCATTTTAAACAACTAGATAAACAAATTATATTTTTGGCTTGCATTATCTTTGTAAGTATACATGAACTGATATTTTACATGCAAATATTTTTAATTTCTATTTGATTTTTAAATATTTACAAAACATACCATTAAACGTATTTATTTAGTTATTATTCTACAATAGCAACAGAAAATTGCATGTTTTGTAAATAATAAAAGGGTAATATTTTAGATAGAGGTATTTTAAATAATGTCAGTACTACATACATATAAAGAAAGGTCTATCGCGTTTCGTCACAATATTAGGAGGTGACCTGCCAACCGCAGTTTTTGCATAAAATATTATTTTAAGAAAAAACAGTATTTTCTTGCGCACTTGAATAAAATGTCAAACATTTTTAATAAGTTGGGATAGAATGAATACAGATGAAGATCTACTTTGGCCATGGAACACTATTTAAAATATAAAATTTTATGCATAACTCGGTTTTGTTGATTTTGTCAAAAACTGCGGTTTGCACATCATCTCCTCAACTATTGACCTTCGAAGTTAAAATAAAAAATATATTAAATTTATAACTTTTAAATTATCAGTTTAGCAGGGTATTTTGTATGTGAATCGCTGCTGAATTCTCTTACAATGGCGAATTTGCGAAACTTTTTACACTAATTTATTTCTGAATTCATTCAATTTTATGATGATAATCCATGTTTATGGAAAATTAAACCTAAATATAATACTAATGAAAACAAAAGGGCTGCAGCTTATGAACTATAATGTGATAGTATAATGAAAAAAAAAAAAAATAAATAATAACACGGCAACCAAGAATCATTTACATCTTGGTTAACATTTACTTTTTTGTTTTAAAGAAAGCGTTAAGGCTACGACAATTAAATTACCTTTGTTTATTATCAACACACTCTTCGAAACCGATACGAAAACTGAACTAAAGCGCAAAGCCATAGTAAAGAAGGAACGTGTGGAAGCAATGCTGGTATCAAGACATATTTTAAAGCCGCGTCCAGACTTGCAACAATTCGCCAAACATCCGTCCAAACTAACCAACCTGTTTGCACGCTCCTTTGACGCCAAAAAACTAACAAGTTCTAAATTACTGGCAAATCAATCGCCAAGCCCTTAAAACGACGTGAACTCCGTCCACGTCAACGTCCGCGCTATGTGGCGGGGTATGTGACGCGACGTGGAGCGGCGCGGCGAATTGTTGCAAGTCTGGACGCGGCTTAATACTTGAACTGTGCATGCAAGAATTGGAGATAAAACTAAGTGTGTGTAGAGCCTTCTACGTTAAAAAAATACATATGTACCAACCATTTTATACGCAATAGAAACCTTATTTATTAAAAAATATATTTAAAGATGAATAAAACTATTAAAAATTGTGTTTTTGCGCTTGAACTTTATAGTACACATAAACCCTGTTCCTTCAGTTAAAGTATAAATTAATTTAGTTGATTAAGTACCATTGATAGCCGCGCTTGTGGCTTGCTCCCGCGGTTCGGGTCGGGGCGCAACCATAACTTGGATGGGTAACCGGGAACGCGGTGTTCTTCTCGGGCGTAATCGACCGAGCAGCGACCATCCAAGTTATTGAATGAATGGTGTGTGTGAATGAGAAGGAGTAGGGCTCAGGGCACAATAAGCGGCAAAAAGCCTTAAGGCTGCAGTGCACCACCGACAGTCGAAACCTGGGTGGGATGACCCCGAAAGGATGTAAAACCAACAAATAAAAAACAAACAAACAAACCATTGATACTAACCGTTCAAAAGTTATAAAAAAATATTTTCTAACGTAAAGTAACGAAACTCAATAGAATACTTTTTTATACAGTGACCGGCAAAAAATTTGCAACATAATATATGGAATTTTTAAATTAATAAAAAAATTTGATTTTTTAATTGATAAAAAAATCTTTTTTTTTCTGGCGATCGCCTCTGTCCGATAACTTAAAAATCGATTTTTAAATATTATGTCATAATGTGGCGGAATATTTGTGGAAATATATCGCAAAATATAAAAAAAAAAAACACTTTAAGAGTAAAAAGTCCTTAGAATTAATTTTTAACCCCAAATAAAAAGTTTGAATCATGTATTTTGTAGTAAATCCGTAATTTTTATATTAAAGTTAAAATGTCTAAACATTTTTAAGTATTTTTCCAAGCAAAAAATGTTAAAATATTAAGACAAAGTAAAATTTATTAATCCATCCATCATGTTTTAGTCATAACTGAAGACGAGTTTTGAAATTTCGGGCATAAATTTGAGAATATATTTATTTATTTTGACGTCTAATCTTCATCTATTATTTTTTTAGTTAAGCAAGCAGAATACACAATCAACGATTTTTTTACATTTTAGAAACATTTTTACAAAATTTGAAAACCCGTCTTTAGGTATTAGTAAACCGTATTAATTCATACCGCCGTTCGCATGTCAAAATCGATTTTTAGGTTATTAGACATGCAAACTCAATCATCAGAAAAAAAATCGAAATTTATGTTAATAAGAAAAAATTCCACATGTTGCGAACCTTTTGCGGTCACTGTATAAAACTATAAAAAAATTATATAGAATATTTTTTAAGCTATTTAAAAGATATCTTATATAGGTAGTTATAAAATATATGGGGTGTTTTATTTAACAAATGCTGGTTTACTTTGTAACTCAAAAACAGTATTCTAATTGTTTTTCTAATCTTTACTCTTAAAAGTCTTTAAAATGCCGCTAGTATGCCATGCCAATTTTAACAATTTTGTATTTAAACTTAAATCAAAGTTACTAATAAAATGAAATGACCACCATTTATTTTATTTAAGGTATACATACATATTTTAAATATATATTTTTAAAAATTAAAGTGGTAACAAAACTAGTAAATAATTTATGCATTATTTTTAGTACGCTTTCTTCTTGACGTTGATACTTATTTTGGAAATATCAGCCTGTATTGCAGCTTATGCCATGAGATCTAATATTAAATCTACCGTCGCTGCTAATATGAGAGTTGCCATGGAAAATTACGATGTAGAATACAATGCCTACACATGGAACGCCACTCAATACAATGTAAGTAATAATTATTGGTATCAATATCTAACATAAATATAAAGAAAAAAATTAAACCGTTCGTAAAAAGATAAATAAAACTTAATAAAAATTTAAAAAAATAAGAAAAATAAAGACGGGTAATAACATTTCGCTAAAGTACTAAACGTTAATATCCAAATACACAACAGATTTTGATACTTTAATACCATATGTTATTACCACTTCATTTACTTTTTTTATTCTTTTTTTCTAATTTATAGTGTGTTATATTTATATTTTTAAAGTCAGTTTAATTTATTTTCTTTACTCTTTTAGTTTTTCATTATTAACATTTAATTGGTGACCATCCACTAAAACACAGTACCAGTAGACTTTTTTCTCATGTAAACTCTTCGCACAAAACGCCAATCCTACCCCTAATTGGTATAAGTTGGGTATTAACGGAAACACCTGACCACAAAAATAAAATACACGCAATTACAAAAAATTTAAAATATGAACTATTAGCTAAATGGCATCGACATGACAAATAAATATATTTTGACATTACATTTACCTTGCGTGTTCAAACATCTAGCATAGGTAGCATATATATACTAAAGGCTGCCTTGACTGAAGAATAAGCCTAGTACCTTTGCCTTATGCGATCCTGACTGGGTTTTCTTATGAAGCCACCTCGGAAGTGCACTCTTTTGAATAATAAAATAATTTTTAAAATTGGTCCACAATTGACGGAGTAATCAGTGTACATTCATTAAAAAAACATAGGTGTCGAATATATACAGGGTGTTTCCAAACAAATGCGAGACATTTTTGGAGGTAATTTTTTATTAAAAAATAAGGTGTTCAAAATTTCAAAAAAAATCTATTTTTTTAAATATCCTAACTAGTCTTTACTCAATTTTGTTTTAATTTGGCAATATTATTAATGACACTAAGAGGGTAATTTATCACTAACCGAATTATATTTAGTAAGTCCAGTGGCGTCTCGAGAGGCAACTGAAGGAATATTTTTAACAAAAAACCGGTACGCCATGACTGTGTAAATGTGTGTAAAATTTTTGTGCGTTCTTTAGATTAAGCAAATAAAAATACTGCTTTTATGTTTCCTAATTTTTTTCGTATCTTATTAACTTTAAAAAAAAAATAAATTCACTATATTGCATATTTTTAGACCATAAAAAAGCATTGCGGGATATTTTTCTTTTAGAAATTAGGTATCATAATTTTTAATTATCAATTATGTAACAAAAATAATAAATAATTATTTAAGTAAGGTTTTAAACCAGTATAACAGATTTTATTAAAATAAGTGTTTTCAAAATATTTTGTTTTTTTTTTAATTTTAACACCTTGTAACTGAAAAACTAATTTCTTGATAAAAAATTATCTTGTTTGGAAACACCTCGTTTAACCTCCTTCTTTTTTAAAGTCGCTAAATAGCAGAAATCCTAGCGAAAACCCATATTATTATCTTAATCCTACCGCTTTGCTAACCCAGACGCACTTTTTGCAAAGTTAACAAAAAATACACAATTTAAGTAATGCTTTCTTCTTTTTAATCTTTTGAACACACAAATAAAATGGTTGTCACACAAGTGAAAAACTCTTACAAAGCTTATTTCAAAATGCTTTATTTATTATTAGTCTAATTATCAAGTTCAAGAACGTGTTTGACTGAAATAAAGGTTCTAAAAATATGTGCAATTTCGTACTCGATTTAAAATCTTCTTTAGACAACTAGTTTTTGAGGGCTTAGTAGCACATTTAAAAAATTGCTTTTTTATTAATAAATATAGTTTTTGTTAATACCTGTAAAAATTACATTTATGGAATTATAAAAAAAATCCATTTCCGAAACTCTCATAAATCTTCAATATTTTATTTTTTTAATGCCGAAAATGGAGCTTAAGGAGGTCGTTACGGCATAGGCTAAGAAGCCACTATATTATTTAAAATATCTTTTTTTTTAGTGTGAAATAACAATTTACAAAATTAAAAATAATTATGGCATAATTTAGACACTTGAACGAAAAAAATCTGGGTAAAAAATGTCGGTTTTTCAAAAAGTAAACCCTTTGTTAATTAACTATTTTTTGTTCTTTGTCGTATAAATTACAGCATAAAAGTTAAAATAATTTATCTAGAATTTTTTTGGTTCGTGGAGTTCTTCTTATTTAGGTACTTAATAAAGTTATGGAATTTTTAAAATTAATTATTTTGCTAATTAGTTTTTTTGGTTGACATTATTTAAACAAAATCCTATTTTTGTTACCTTAAAATTCTAAATAACAAAATAATATACTTATTTATTTGCACATTTTATTAGGTACCTAAATAAAAAGAGCTCCATAAAAGCAAAACATTTAGAGATAAATTATTTAAATTTTTATACCTTAATTTTTACCGACAGAGATTTGAAAAAAATAGTTAATTAAAAAGTTAAACAAAGGGCCCAATTTTTGAAAAAACGACATTTTTTCTTACAAAGGTTTTTTTCATTTAAGTGTTTAGATTATGTAATCATTTTCTTAAATTCTTAAATTGTTCTTTAATACTATAAAAAATACTGTGTAATACCTTTTTTCCTAGGAATTGGAGATATAATTAAAGTGGGGGTGAGAGTAACAAACATAAACATTTGGAGCCGTGTTGTCAGATTGACAAAAAACTTTGGAAGAAAATGCTCTTAAATATTCCCACGTATATAAAAAGGATTTATGATTTCTTTTATTTACTTTAAAGCTGTACATTTTAAATAAATAAAACAACCATTATATAATTTGTTCTTAGTGACTTTTAATAAAGCATAATATGTTTCTGATTTAAGAACAAATATTTGAAAGAAATTGACCACTCTTCCAATACCGTACTAATTTTTTAAATTTTTGTTTCCAAAACCCATTTTTAGCGTTAAAAAATTAGAAATATTGAAGAGTTCCAGGAGTTAAGACTTTTTATTGAAAATTTCCTCCCCTTTTAGGGTTTTTTTTTTAAATTCCTTAAATATCATTACTTTTAAGGTTAATAACAAAAAAACATAACACTTTTTAGTTATTTTGTTAATAAAATTCACAATTTTTATGTGTTAATAAGCCCCTAAAAACATTTTTATAGACGTCACTCCAGATCCAATGAGCTATCACAAATATTTTTAGGAGCTTTTTTCAATTTTCATACGTTTTCGAACTTGTTGAGGAGATTATAGTATTATTTATTTTTTTAATAATTTACTTTGCAGAACAATAGCACTAGCGCACTTTTGAAACATTTGTGTATTTTTGTATAAAATATTATGATTTTTAAAAGGAATCTTCATGTTTAGACAGTTAGATGAAAAACTGCTGCTTTTTATGCCATTCCCCAGGAACCTCTCCACTGAGGCATTTCGCCTGCCTCAAAAGTGGCTGTATCGGGTCCATGGTGAATAACACGAAAAGCAAAAGTCTTCCTATAGGAACAACTATCGATGTTTCATGGATATAATCTTTCTATTGAGTTTTACTAGAAGTCGATAAGTAAGATATAAATACAAATTAAAAAAAAAAGAAATCTCCTGCCTAAGGGTCAAAAAATAGAGATTTCTTTTTAGTCAGTATGTCATTAGGATAGAGGGGAATTATTTTTACTAATTGTTTCTGGTAAAACTTAAAATTAACTTTATTTATAGGCCAATATACATGTCGTGCCATTTCAACGGCCATGGGCAATTATTACCAATGCGTGGAAAAAGATGGTTTTAAGTTATTTGCTAGTGTTCAATACACTAAAAGTTAATTTAGGGCACGCCTTGTATACTGAGTTATTAAAAAGTACAGCAACTCCGATGTATCATTTAAACCGCCAATTCTAAATTCACAAGGTGTGTTTTATGGAGGATTTCAATTACCTATTTAGAATTGACCAGCTATGTTGGCATCGTTGCCAGATTTTTAAGTTTTCAAATTTTTAAAATTCTATTTTTACTAGTTGCTGGAATCTGACAATACGACATTTTGGGTAAAAGGTACAGAAGCACTTAAATATATTTAAAATTGCTAAAGCTGCGATCATAAAATTTGGTATTTATGAGTTTCTGTTCAAGCAAAATTAAACAATGTAGCCAGAATACTTGATAACATATAATAAATATACCTACAGTATTAATACAAGGAAACTATATTTTAGCTTCAGTGCTGTGGAATCTACAATAAAAATGACTGGAATAATTACAAGGACAGGTTTTCACTGGCTGAAGTTGAACTGACTAATAACAACACTATTCATGTTCCAACAACATGCTGCATTAATGAACAATGTTCCCAAAGCACTCTTTATGACAATGGATGCCTCTACCGTCTGTCATATATTATTTCCCAGTGTGCACTGCTCTTAGCAGTAGGAGCTCTTTGTGTATCATTTATACAGGTAAAATTATTTGTACTTAGGATATACTAGAGACAGTTTTGGAGCACTCTGTATTATGCAGGTTTGGTAATAAAGAATCATGACTTTGGAACTCTCTTGTCACAAAGTACGATAAACAATGACCCTGCCTGTATTTCTACAAGTTGCAAAAATTTCGATTCTAATAAAAGTATATATATAGGTTAAAAAAATATCTGCATAATTAATATGCAGGGTGTGCAGTAACTTAACCGACAAACTTTAAGGGCTAATTCTACAATGAAAATTAGAAAAAAAAACTTTATAATATGAACATGTGTCGTAAACGTCCTCGTTTTTAAACTATAGGGTGTTAAAAATTTCAAAAAATGGTGTGTTTTTAATATCTTTAATACCAATTTAGATATTTTTAAAAAATTTGGAAGATGTCTCCTATACATCAGAAAAGAGTTTTTGGCATACGAGAAAAAAATACCAGTGACGTCCGCGAGGGGTTAAAAATAAATAAAAAAGTACGTCACTGCAGTTTTCCAAAAAAAATTGTATTTTAAATTCCCGGTTAGTTTGGAACAAATCTGATCAATTGATTTTTTTATATGATAAAAGGTTTTGCGTAAATAAATATAAATCATTTCTAGGCATGAGTCAAATCCTTTTATAATAAACGAATAAATAAAAAAATTTTACTGTAGAATTAGATATTAGCGATACGAAATACCCATGCCAAAAAATGGTTTGTATTTATTTATGGAAAAACCGTTCATCCTTTAAAAAAGTCGGGAGTTTTTTAAACTCAACGGGAATCTAAAAAGGTATTTTGTTTTAAAAAATGCGGTGGCGTACAATTTTTTTAATAATCACCTTGAACTCCTTGTGGACGTCACTGATATTATTTTTTGTAAGACAAAAAAATGTCTTTTGATGCAGAAATCTTATCTTAAAAATTTTTAAAAACTATCTATCTGAATAGGTATAAAAGTTATTATAATAAACAATACTTAACATTTTTAACACCTTGTAGTTCAAAAACTAAGGCGTTTAGGATATAAAGCATGCATCTTATTATTATTAGTTTAAATAATTTTGTTCTGCGTTGTTAAAAGAATAATCTTAGATAATAAAGCAATATTATTGTTCATAAATGGCTTTATTGTAAAAAAGTTTCTGGACCCCTGTATAATTTTGGTCTATAAAAATGCTTGTTGTCAAAGTAAATTAAGTTTAGTGAGAGCTGTGTCAACAAAATGCCTATAAAGGTAGAAATCCACGATAAAATAAAAATTTCATAAACATTTTATTTTATAAGACATTTACTGCATGATGGATTCTAACAATATTGTGTCATGACATTTTAAAAATATTTTACAAATATAAAGAGTTTTTCAACAGTTAAACATAGGCTGTTTGACTCGACACAAAAATTTATTGAAAAACTTTTAACGTGGATGCCTACCTTAACGACTTATTTTCTCTATAGACTGGGAGCCATATTTTTACCTGGTTTTTATGTTCCAGTTTTTCTTTGCTTTAAAATTTAAGATTTCTTTTGATTTCTTCAGAATTCCTACATCAGATCCTGACCTGGTTTCAATGGGAACACCTAGGAAGTGAACTCTTTTGATTTAAAAATAATTTTTAAAATCAGTCCTCGGTGAAACGTTGAAAGTTACTTAACTTTCTTTGTGTACCGCACATGATTTTGTTTTATCTAAATGGTTCATAACTTTTTAGTCCTGAGGCCCTTGCACTCACGCGCCGAGGCGAGACTCGAGACTCGGAGTCGAGCCCAATGTCTAAAAAATAACATGAATAGCTAATAGAAAATGATCCCCATATATTTTAAATAGACCTGCGCACGAATTTTTGATCCCACAGAATTGCTGTCCACCTTTGCACATGCGCAGTTCTTATAAAAATTAGTGTTTTTAATTTAAATCCAATAAAGTGTTGGCAACATTGACGAAATTTGCAGGATTTTATTAAATATGGCAGTTGTAACACTGAAAACGTTTGCCTAAACAGCGACAGGGCCACACTCATCATAATTTAATTGTTAATTTGGGATTTCCCGATCGTAAAATCCAGGTAAAATTGACGCCTTCGCGTCGGCCGCCCAAAGCCAACCTCCCATCTACGGTCAAAGTTAACGAAATATAATATTAATATTCCGTAAACTTTGCTACGGTCGACCGTTAGTCATTTGGTATTCGTCGTTCCGTTTGTGTTTTGTCCTGGAGTTTTTCAGTGGTGTTTTTAACTTTCGTTTATTTTAGTTTTGTAAAATCAAAACTAAATAATGAATTGTATAGTGTTGTTTTGCAAAAATTTGAAGGTTTCTTCTGATTTCGAACACAAATATGAGGTTAGTTTGACCCTTACCCCAAAAATATACATACATACCAACTTAATTTTTTTAAGATCACGAACGTTTGCAAACGATTAACAGCAAAAGTAAAAACTTAGTCAAGTCTCATGAGGGGACGGCGTTTAAAAATGCTACGGCAGCGGGAGCGAAATACCAGTTTATAAATTGAGATTTATTCCTCGAAGTAATTATAGCAAAACTAATTTGTTTTATGATAAAATACCAACCATTTAGTTTTGTTGCGTCAAACTAGTGTTAAGAAGAAAGATAATAATAAAAAAAAGATTTCGTGCTATTTTGAGGTTAGGTCAAAAAGGGTCCCCATGAATCAAAAATGAAGTGTTTCCGCAAAAAACGGAATTCAAATTGAGATCCGTGCTTTAAAGCACTCTCGTATGCTAAATTTTATTAAAATCGGCGATACGACCAAAAAGTAAAAAAATATAGAAGACAAAAAATAGTACCCAATATCTAAACCGGTTTAGAGGGACTTCTATAAAAGACAATTACAATCTTAAAATAAAAGATTTATATATCCAAGAAACAAAATTACTTGGTAAATTTTCTTTATAAATGAAACATATACAAAATGTTAAATCTGGTCCTGTTGTTAGTTTTCCCCTAGTCTGTAAATTTTTAGTGCCCACGTAGGGGTTATTGTGATTTTCGCTGTATTTATCCATATTATTTTTCAGACCATTGGTTGAGCCTGTTACGCGCTCGGGCAATGTCGTGTCGACTTATTTATTGGTATCGATATTTGAGAGAGAAAAAAATACCGGTAAATTATCTCATATTACATTTTTGTTTCTTAAAAGATAGTGGGTAAGTTAATAAGGCATAATAGTAAAAATTACCTTGATACTTTAATTTTACTCTACATATCTAACAGTTTTAAAAATTTAAGTAAAAAAATCGCTTTTCAGTTTTTTCTCATTTACTACAAATATCGAAAATATTCAATATTGATGAAGATTATCGATATTTGATTTTCGACATATCGATATTTAAAAATAATCAATATATCGTTGTCATCCCTACTTGTACCCCCTGGCTTTTAAATGAAATACCTGTGCTATTTAAGTTTACCCGAATACGTAAGAAAAAGTACGTTTTGTTAGGTAAAGACCTTTTTAGTTGCTCTTAATCGTTTTCCGACTATATAAAAACAAGTTAGGTAAACATGTCAAATATACAGTGTGCTCAAGAACATGTGGGATATCTCTCTGTTTCATATAGAACATTTTACAGAGATATGTGCTCCTAAAGGACGCCGCTTAAAATCGGTTTTTCTTGAATGACTTATATATGACTTGGTATAATGAAATAATTTTTTAACATGATAAAAACAAGTAAGGGATTTTTGTATATGGTATTCTTGTAAAATATGTGCCTTCATTAGTTTGCCAGGGACGGACTAACCCTACACAATATTGATAATTATTTTTACACCCTGTATAATAAAGAAATAAAATACGTATTTTTGGGTGGCTTAAATCCTTAACTAAAAAAATACTTCTGGTTAATGATGATAAATTAAAGCTTAAGTTTTTGACAAAAACAAGTTCTTGTTTAGTAGGGACATCTAAAAACATGGTACTAAAGAACTTAAAAACTTATAAAAATATAAGATATATATTTTTATTTTCACAAAATAAAAAATTTTGTGCAGCATTGTAGTGGGTCTCATAATAGGATATCTCTTTCACAGGATCTCAATTTGATATTGGATTGGGGCGCCAAAAATTTCGTTCAATTAAATGCATCCAAAACACAGTCATGTTCCTTGTCGCGAAAAAAATCCTCAAACACTCACCCTTTGCTTATGAGTGGCCAGGTTTTGCAGAGCGGGGACACATTTAACCTTGTGGGCGTCACATTTGAGAATAACTTTAACTGGCATAAACACACGACCCTCTCTGGAATATTGTTCTCATGTCTGGGGAATGACATCCCCTACAACCCTCAGCATTCTTGATGCCATTCAGAGAAGAGCTTAATCTTAATTATTGAATCTAAAGAATAAATAAAAAAAAAGGATCCTATGTCGTACTGACAAACAAAATTATTAAATTCGACCCTATTTAATCAAAATGTTGTTTTTTGAAAACGCTTCACTTTATCGATATGGGACAGGAGTACCTTTTTTAGCTAAGGTTTAAGGCTATTTTTTAAATAATATTTTTATTTCTTTGTTATACAGGGTGTAAAAATAATTAGTACTATTGTGTAAGAGTAAGTCCGCCCCTGGCGAACAAATAAAGAGAAATGTTTTACAAGGATACCATTTTAAGGAGTCCTAACTGATATTTTTTATCATATTACAAAAAATCATTATACCAAGTGATATGAATCCGAGAGATTGCCTACATATTCTTGGACACCCTGTACGTATAAAAACTACGTTTTGTTGGACAAAAATTTTTTTTTCGCCTTCAAATTTTTTAGCCCTCTGAAATGCATCTTGACATATTATGTATTAAATATTTTTGAAAACATGGTCCAAAGAAAAATTGTATATAAGGGATTTTTTGAGTTTTATAAATCGTGTAGTTCGATAAATATTAAAAAAATATTTAACGTGGAATTTATTTATAAAATAAAACTACAACCAAACTATTCTCTTAAAATATAAACTGTAAATCGCAGTACGTTTATTGTTAGGATTAAAAAAAAATCTAAATTTCTTGTGCATAAACTTTAAAAAGTATATAGGTGTTTTTTTATCTTTTAAATGTAAAGAAAATCATGCTTAGGCCAAAAAATTTAACATTAGTTTTATATAATTTTTAAGTAATATACTTTTTTACATATTTTAGACATTGGGTATTGTATTTGCACGTATGTTAGCTAAATCAATTAGAAAGCTAAAAACTCAAATGCTGGTGGAAAGAGAAGAGAGAAGGCGTAAATTTTACGAACAGATGGTTAAAAATGATCAAACCAAGCCCAAATTAGAACTTTATACACCCAAGGATTCCGAAGCATAAAGAAGTTAATTAGCTTATTATTTTATATCAAAGCTAATATTAAGTATAGGAAATATATATTTTATTAGGACTAAAAACATGTATTACTATTATTATTATTAAAAAAACTATACCGCAATCACAAAATCTATGTATATGATAAAATAAAACTGGCTTAAAAATCAGGCCAAAATAAATAGGGAAAGTTTGTATTAACTGGGCCGTAAAAGAAATCATGCCATTTTTTACTTACATAATTTGCGTATAAATGACCGAAACTTTTAGTTGCTACGGTGTAGTCAACAAATAGCAAGCATGCATTTTTCTTTTCGGTCTAGCTAATATTTTGGTATATGGTAAATCCAACTCTTTAGGCACATCTGTTATTTTACCAGTTATAATAATTTAAATATGTTTTATATCATATTTTAAATTGTGACCTAAAAATTTTAAAACTTCAAATGTAAGAATTTTATCTAATAAACTGTTTAAAATAGTATTTTTGTATTATGAGTTTATTATTATGTATCTAGTCTTCCAGAAAATCAGTAAATGCATATTTTTAAAATAAAAAACACGACATGGAATTAGTTCACAGTGTGTCCAGGAATCCTTTTAAAAATAATAAATGGACCAAAAATAGTTTTAATTTTTAAGGTACACTACGCAAAAGAATTATCGCATATGCTCGATTTCTTCCATAAGCTTCAATACAAAAATGCTTTCATTAAAATGGCCATATCTCTTTTAATTATTGAGATATCAAGACAATTAAAAAAATAAAATGTTAAGAAAACGTGAAGCTATAACTTTATATTAACCGTTGTTATTTACTGTTAGCAATACATCCTACGGGGTGATAATTTTTTTGAAAAAATGAAGAATTTTTAATAGCCCTATAAAATGTGCTGTTAAAAGTGCGAAATCTTATTTGGGAATAATTCATACAGTGACCCATTTCTGATATTTTATAATCACAAATTTGACTACTCCCTTTCAACAGCACGTCATACAGGGCGATTAAAAATTAATCGAGCATATGCGATAATTCTTTTGAGTAGTGTATTTTGTAAAAAATAGTGGCAGGGTCCAAAACTAAAAAATACAAAATTTTGCTAGTAATTTTTTTATTTTTAGAATGGAGTAAAAGTAATTAAGTAAATATTGTCAGAAATTGTATTTTATGTCAAAGTAGTATATAAAAGTATTAAAATTAAAAAAGTATTTTTACACGTTGCCCCAGCACTTTTCTAAATATTTATTAGGTATAAAAAGCGGATTAAAAAAATACCAACAATTTTCTAGAATATTTTTATTTAGTTTGGATCTATTTTTAAAAGTAAATAAACCTTACTTTTGGTCCTTCCTTATATTTATAGTTAAACTCGCCCTGTATATTGCCGATCAAAGTAAAATTTTATAATTTTTAGTGTTGAACTACTAAACCAGTATTTGCAAAATGTCATTTTACAATTTTAGAAAAATTCTGGTCCATTTTTCCTCTTGTAACCCCATTTCTTGGACACACTGTACACCTAATCTAGAAGTTTTTAGGTTATTAATAAAACGTTAAAAAAATATATTTTCTTCGCTATTTTTAAGGCAGCCTAGCGTTAAAAAAAGAGAAATAAGTGTTAAGTTAAACTATAAGGCTTTGGATAGTGGTCTTGATTTGAATTATTCAAGTTCTTTACGATTTTCATTACACCAATTATATTAGATCCCAGATCCTTTAAATTGTGCTTCTGTTCCATCTTAGTCTCCATTTCCTTAAGTTTCGTACTGTAGTTAGGGAGCACCCTGTAAAATATTAATTTAGCTTTTTCTAATCTGATTAACAAAGTAAATATGCTACAAAAAATATTTAATTAGTTACTTTTACTAGTGGAGATTTAAATGGAACAGAAGAAAAATTTAAAAATATCGGATCTAACGATTATGTTATTTTCCTATGACCACATGTGAAAATAGCAAATAGTACACTGTTGTCATGCATAGAAAATGCCTTATATTACACTAGTGTTGCAAAGTACTTTACAATACTAGTATTTTTATTTCTTTGTTATACCGGGTGTAAAAATAATTAGTACTATTGTGTAAGAGTAAGTCCGCCCCTGGCAAACTAATAAAGAGAAATGTTTTACAAGGATACCATTTTAAGGGAGTCCTAACTGATATTTATCATATTAAAAAAAAATCATTATCATTCAACGATTATGTTACTTTCCTATGACCACATGTGAAAATAGCAAATAGTACACTGTTTTCATGCATAGAAAATGCCTTATATTACACTAGTGTTGCAAAGTACTTTACAATACTAGTATTGCAAAGTACAGGATGATCATTCTTAAGTCGGCACTATTGCTAACTTCTTTATTATTGGAGATAAGTCGGTTAAAATAGTAAAGCTGTAGCACTTTTTCCGCTGATTAACAAGCTGCAACCAAAAAGCCATAATTGTTTATCGGGTTTTTGAATTATTATAAATAATATCTTTTTTAAATAAAGCACCCTGTGTATTATATCACCATTGGAAAGATCTATTAAAGATCTTAAAAAAAAGTCTGATGTAATATACAGGTCTGGAAAATGATTATCGAACCATTGGGATTCCTTGCCTTAAGATATGAGTTACAGAAAATAAGAGATTACCCGATTTTAAAAGGCAAAGATGCCATATGAATGTATACGCGCTTGAAGACTTGCTCGCACCCCATACTTTCCTGTAATAGTGGGAGATGGAAATCTCACCGGCGCAGCCGTAGGGCGCGAAGCACAAAGCATTTGGAGAGACTTCTTTTGCGAGCTGTGTGGGGTGTCGCAAACTGCTGCGATTTCTTTTAAAATGTTGGTTTATACCGTTGAACAAAAAGTTCAAATTATTAAGTGGTACTTTGCTGGTAATTCAGCAGAAAAAATAATCGGGATATTTGCATTTTTATTTAAAGGAGGTCCTGTGCCAGTTAAAAGTAAAATTTTGAAAATTATATGTAAGTTTAAAACCAGCGGCTGTTTACAAAATTTTAGGAAATGCATGTGTAATGATGAGGTACCGCCTGCACCTCCATTAACTGAGGAACGGTAAGTCCGTGAGACTGCTGTTTGCAGTTTATCCAAAATAATTTTCCTTGTAATAGTACCAAAATTTCTGAAGAACTTAATATTGAAGCCCGAATAGTTAGGAATATTTTAAAACAAAACAAATACTATTGTAATAAATGGCAGTGTAGTCAAGAGGTTTTTCCTGAAGACTATGAAAAAGTATGGTGTTTTGTGAGGATATGATAGAGAGGGCCAATGCTAATGACACATTTATCAAAAATATTCTCATTACTGATAAATCCTCATTTTCCTTGCATGGTCATCACAATACTTCTATTGCTGTAGGTTACTCGATAGAAAACAAGCACATCAGTATCCCTCTCAGAACACAATACCTTCAAAAAGTCCACGTGTGGGCTGGCATTTTGGGCGATAATATCATTGGCCCTTTTTTTTATTGAGGGAAATTTATATGCCAACAAATACCTAAATATTTTAAGAAATCAGGTTATTCTATCTGTTTAGGCTCTCAATGTCAATTTTAAAGAAATTTGGTATCAACAAGATGGTTGTCCGGCTCATAATGCTAGGGAAGTTTAACAATTTTTGAAAGTCACTTTTCCAAATCATATATTTAACGGAAGAGGTACCATAAAATGGCCTCACCAGATTTGGCACCAAATGATTTTTTTCTTTGGTTACATGTTAAACAACAAATCTATAGAGATTGTCATAAACGTGCAAATGACTTAGATAAATTCGGTAAAAAAATAGTCATGTTCTTATAGACATAACACCTGAAATACTTGAAAACCCAAGAACCGAATTTTACAACAAATTTAGATATTGTCTTACACATAATGGTGGTCTCTTTGAAAACCTTATAAACTAAGATTATAAAAGTTTTCAAGTTTATATAAAAAATTTCTTTGGAAATACTTTATTTTCTATTATTTTTTTAGAATTATATATTTATTTCTTAAAGTTCTTTATTTATTTTTCTTTTCGAATCGCTTTTTATTTTCCTCAGTTTTGTTTTAGCCCCAAACGGCAAACAAATTAATGCTTTTCAAAAATAGCAGCATATGATGTAATTAAAGCAATAAATTCATCAAATTCTAAAATATTTAATATACACGTAAAAAATGTATCAAAATATATAAAGCAGTAACACCCTCCATTCGCAGATGCACATCAGCTACTAAGCTTCTGCGTGCTCGATACAGCCATAAACAAAGCGAGCGCGTCGGCGCTGCTGTTGGTAACTCATGTAATTTAGTAATTTTTCTTCTTCTTCGCCAAAATGTTTCCCTTCACCATAATTTGCAGCCCCACTCTTTCTTGCCATAGCGGGAGACGGAATCCAGACGGGCGCGTTTGCGGTGCGTAGCTGTCGAGTATAGGGTTGCCAACATGGTAGTTTTAGCCCTATATTTTAGGGTTAAATTAAAGTAATTATAGTAATAAAAATGTTAATAAACCTTATTTATTTTTTTGTAATTTTAGAATGTAATTGTATAATGTATATTTAATTTTTTAGAATTTGGGGACTTTCAGGAAAAATAAAAATATCAATTCTGGGCTTTTTCAACCAGGTTTGGGAACAGAATATTCTTGTCAGGTCGACTAGAATTCTTTGTAATTTATTTTTACTGACAAGATGTTTGCTGTGTTGCAAACTGCTGCTAATTCTGCTAAGTTGAAATTTTCTTTAAGTTTTGGTTAATATTGTTGACTAAAAGTACAAGATATTAAGTTAGGAGGTTTGCATTATTTAAAGGAGGTCCTGTACCAGTGAAAAGCACAATTTTTAAAATTATTATAAAAGTTTGAAACGATCAGCTGTTAACGAAATTGTAGTGCATGCGTAATGATGTGGTACCACTTGCACCTCCATTAACTGAGGAACGGCAAGTCTGTGATAGTGTTGTTTGCAGTTTGGACTAAATTAATTTTCCTTTAAATAGTACCAAAATTTCCGAAAAACTTAATATTAAAGCCGAAACAGCCAGAAATAGTCTGAAACAAAACAAATATCATAAACATAAATTGCAAACAAGCACAAAAGGTCAAATTTTTTTATATTTACTTTATTTTTCCTTTTTAAGTTTTGTTTAGACCCAAATGGCAAAAAAAATATGCTTTCAACTATACAAGGATTTAAAACTTTTAAACTAATAGTTTCTTAGGATACTTAAATGTTTAATATTTACGAAAAAAAATGTAACAAAAAAGATATAATAAGGAGTTGCCCTCCCCATGCATGTCTACCATGCTACTGAATTGAATACCAGTGTTGATCTTTGTTGAGATAAGTACTTTAAGAAAAAAATCTAAAGTCATATTTGCGGCCCGCCGTTTGATTGGCAAAACATTTATTTTCCACGCCAAAGAAATTAAAAATGATGTAAACGGTCAAAAATGTATGCCTAATATAAATTTTTGATTGTTTACACTAGCCAGAAGTTTCTATCTAACATAAATAGCATGCAAGAAATGTTAGATCTAAACATACCCTTAAAAAGGTTCCACCAACCATTCTAATAATTCAAAATATAGCCATATATAACGTTAAGGACGTTATATGGCGATCAGAGTAGGAGTTCCTTCTAAATCGTTAAAAATCCCCGTTTTTACTTTAAAACCTACTTTTTCCCATATGTTATCAAAAGTTTCCAAAAAAGAAAAAAATCCCCGGTCTCTGGCAACACTGTTGAATAGCCAAACTCTGCAAGCGAGCGGTGGTCCTGATCACTGATCTCGATGGATTGCCAATGTTATAACCTGCGCGAAACAAAAGTTACATTTTATGAGCGAAAAAATCGGTTTGTGCGCAAGCCAGTTGAGGGTAAATGCTCCCGGCACCAAACAAACTATCCGCATTATAGCCGAGAAAAAGCAATAACGAGAAGCGACATTAATGTCGGCTCCTTTGAAGTTTTGGGGTCTGATTTTTATAACCTCGAGTTTGACACTGTTGACGTAAACACACCTTATTTTTGAGAAAAAGAACTAAAAGTTGTGAACAAATAGTCTCTACACTGAGAAAACTAATGAAATTGTTCGGCGAAGTTGTTTAGTCCGAGGCCTAATGTACTTGTCTTTTTTTTAAATTTCTACTAATTACTTTATTATTTATGATTTCTTTTTTCTATTTGCTACGAAATATTGTGCTTCATGGTATAGGAGTCCAAGTGAATGCATCATAGTTAACGCAAAATGTATTTTTGTAGGGTTTACAGGAGCACAAATGCACAGAAAAAAAGTAATATTTTGGCAAAAAGTCATTTTTGATAAAAGAAAATTGCTTGTAAAAGAAATACGACTCACGAAGAGAAAATTTTGATTTTTTGTGCAGGGTGCGCAAAAGCTTAACATTATCATTGGTATTAGAAAATGACCTAGAATTGCTGTAAATTTAAAATTTTCTCTAGAATAAAGTTAAAGAAAATTGTGAGTTTATATGGTTTTTCAATCTTAACGCTTTAAAGAAAAACATTTAATTTTTAACATTCATGCATTTTTTAGCTAAATTTGAAGAACAGTGTCGAAAACAGAAACGATTTTCGAAAAGGCTTAAATTTCTGAAGAATATTTTTCTAGGTTAAAATTTAATTTTGACCTATATGCATAAACTCATGAACAAATTTCAGGCTAAAGTTAAAGCTAATACTAATACTAAATTTAAGTTCTTCTGAATAAACAAGCTTTAAGTCGAGGAAAATTGTAAGGTTATGTGGTTTTCAAATTTTGACGCTTTGAAGAAATCATTCCAATTTTTAACGTTTATTTATTATTGAAGCTAAGTTTTAAGTACAGTATCAAATACAAGATCAAATTTCCAAAAGGCTTCAATTTCTGAAGAACATTTTTCTAGATTAAAATTAAATTACGATCTACCTGCATAAACCCATGAAAATATTGAGGCTAAAGTTAAAACTAATAGCTAAAACCAAATTAAATTTTTCCTGCATAAACCAAGCTTTTTTTTGCTTTTGTAAGGCACCTATTCCTTTATGCAAATCGATAACAACAAAAGTTTCTTGATTTCATTTCAGATATAATGTGGTATTCTGTTGTATATGAGTAATTATTAGACGATCATGTTTATACATACCAAAAATGATCCCTGGGAAAAGAAATATTCCTTCTTTTGTTTTAGATGGGCAACTGCGGTAAGCACAACGATATCCTGACATGATAATAGTTTAGAAAATATATTATATTCAAGATAGGTATACACATTTTAAAATTTCTTCACAACTACGCTCTCAAACTAATTTCCAAAATTAGCACACTACACAACAACGGATTTTAACTCGAAACACCTGATATGTTTGACGGAAACACACCTTGGTTCGCGCATGCTCTATAGATAAACGATTTTGGCGAGAGGCCTAGCTGTCGCTTCTCGTTATGTTTCTTCTCGGATTATAGGTAAGAAATTGTTGATGGCGTCCTGGTTTTCTGATCGAAGTACGGAAGCTAGAAGTTGGAATTATTGATACTGCTCGGTCTAAGTAATAAATTTAAGCTGTTTTAAACACTGACTTATTACATGGACGACGGGCCGTAGGGCATTATTAACAATTGCCGGCCAAAGTGATAAATTAATAATTTTGCCCATCGCTCTCGGGATTTATTATTATTAATGCCCAGTTAATCACGTTGCCCGTAGCATATATACAAACTTGAACTCGGTATTTTGGTAATTTAGCACGTTGTTGACCGTGAATAAAATAATATGATCTAGCCTCTGTTATTGTTTCTTGACAAAAAACCTTGCACTCTTTTTCGATTATTTGATTTAATTTTGAATGTGTTTTTTCAATACTGTAATACTAAAATAAATATTAAAATTATTAAAACCTATAAACCCTATATACAGGGTGTTCACGTTATCATGAGTTAATTTTGGTTAATGGTCTTGGGTGTTAGTAGATAGTTCTGTTATGCTCTTATCTTTATTAAGATTTAAATTTTTTAGAACGCTAAGACACATTTTATAAGTTAAACTACACAAATATACATTACATTTTTTTAATTTATGGTCTGTTTACTGAGACCTGTCAACTCTATTAATTTCATTGTTTTATATTCATATAATAAGGGTTAAACAATTTTTAAAATGAGATAATAATTAAATGGTGCGATGCACACTTCACTTTTAGAGGTAAATCACCCTCGCCAAAAAAAAATATTTGTTAACTCATCTTAAAAATCATCCCCTTAGTTTAAAGTAGCTTGCCTTGGCAGGTAATTCATCATTTAATGTTACAAAAATAAAAATAAAAATTTTGACAAGCATATTATCAACAGAAATAGTAGCAGATATTTAAAAAATTCGCGATTGTAATCAATGTCTTTAAAATAATTATTATTTGAAACCTCTTTTTAGGATTTTAGGGCTAAGTCACACCCTGCAAGAGGGTTGCAACTGCACCCCTAAAATAAAAAATTGACGTGTCCGAAAGTTTTTTCGTAAATGACCTGGAGTTTTTAAAATAAGTTCTTGTTTTCAGATGGCCACTGGCCCTATATGTATTTACTTTCCACTCATGGAAAATATAGTGTTTCTGATACTTGCGCAAAGTGTCTTTCCCGCACTTAAAACTTGTCAGAACTATTCTTCGCGTCGTCTTACTAACTGCTTTTGCGTGCGGAAAAGTATCACGTGCGCACGCGTTCTCACGTAAGAAAATGTAATGGGTTGTTAAAACAACAACAAATTAATGTCAATACTGTTCGACGTATAAAAATATTAGAATAAAAATAATTATATGTTCCTTTTTTAAAATGCTCCTTAAAAATACTGTTTCCAACACTTGCGCAAAGTGTTCCACTTTAAAGCCTATTCGAACTACGCTCTGTTTCGTTCGTTGCTTTTGGGTGCAGGAAAGTATCACTTTTCGCACTTGTGAGGAAAACTACTATAAAAATATAAATACAAGCCTTTTCTATCATCCATTGGTAATGCTATTTTTGGCTTCTGGATTGCATTTATGTTTAAAAGGTAAATACACTACAGTTTTATATCTGTAGGTAAAACCTTAAGGTTGAAATAAAAAAATATTCATAAAACTCAATTATTTTATTTAAAATTAATAGTGTTTTTGGTGTGAAAAGTTGTTACATGGGTTGGGTATCTACCGGTTATTCACACCATTTATATTATTTTTATTTTACATAAATGTGTTCTTAAACTTAAGAAAATAAAATAACAATATTTATCTTATTTACTAAACTTTGCCATTTAAATTATTTCTTAGTATGTACAGTTCATATTGAGATTTTTAATATTTAATATTAATACTAGAGTGTCATTTTCTTTTTTAAAATACATATAAAAAGAATGGAAGGTTTAAAAAGAAATGACATATTTTGTTAAACAGATCATGCTAATTTCTAAATGTAATAATAGTACTGAAACTATTTAACCACACAGCCATTTTTACAGCAAAACCTCTGAAATATTTTTATGCCCTAATGAAAGCAACTAACAATGGTTTTATGTTTCGGACATGTTTTAATTATGTACAATTTAAAGTAAATTCTTGCAAATGTTTGTGAAAATGAAATCCCAGATTTAGGTTTGATTAAAATAATTATTTTTTATATTAAACATAAAATGGGGTTTAACCAACATTTTAAATAAAAAAGACTTTTAAAATTAAAATTTACTCTAAAATTTCCCAAAATTTAATTGCAAGCAATTAGAATACCCATAGATCTAATAAATATACAAGCAATAAAAATATTATTATAAATTGGTGCATTAATTAAAAAATAAACAAATAAATCAGGCAAAAATAACGCTAAAAGAGACTTACATAAATACTTTTTATGTATTTCTTATTTATTTATTTTGCTAAAATATTAGTGAAAGGCTTTCTTCATAATATTTTTATAAAATAACTATGAAAAGTAAAAACAAAGTCAAATAACTAAAAAAAAAAAAAAACGTGGATTTTGGGATTGTAATATCTATACGTATTGATTTTGTTGCTAACATAAATAGGCATAGAATAGGACCTTTGGTTTTTTGTTTTAATGAGTTAATAATCTGTAGAAACTCCCCTTTTAGAATAAAGCTTTTTAAAAGCATTCTGGTGATACATCTCTGCAACTCGTAACTACGATGCTGACAAAGCCTGAAAAAATTTTTACTTCAGAAATTACATTATACAGTGCATTTCTTTAATGTCTCGCCCTCCCGTTTTATTTTTTGAACGGATTAATTTAAAAATGTAAAATTTTGGGATATAAAATTGATGTAAAAATACTATGTTTTAAAGTCAAATTTACAAATAAAAATTTCAAAAAAAATTAAATGGAAAGGGTAGCACATCATTTTAAAGCTCCTGGCTAGTACTTTATAACCCTAAAATAGGACATTAATAACTTTACCTAATACAAAATGGCGGTACTTTAAAAATTACCTAAATATCTGATGCTCATATTTCCGAAACCAATCAAGATAGATGTACAAAAAGTCTTTTATTAATCTTTTTAATGGCAATATATAATACAGGGTGCTTCATTAAATATATATATATATATATATATATATATATATATATATATATATATATATATATATATATATATATATATATATATATATATATATATATATATATATATATATATATATATATATATATATACCTTTTTTCTACCCTGTATATTGTCACAAGTATCCCCAATTAAAATATCTTTTAAAGAGCTTTTAGAAAACAACACATTAGGTATATCTTACTTTATTAGTTTCGGACATAGGGGCATCCAAATAAGGTATTTAGGTAATTTTTAAGTACCCCATTTTGTATTAGGTAAAGGTATTGACTTTATATTCTAGGGTTACGTTACGTTCTAGTACTCATCGGGAGCCTAAAAATGATGTGCCTCAAGATCCCCCTTTCCATTTAACAATTTTTTTCCAAGATGACGCCCCGCCGCCATCTGTCAATTTCACTCTTAAATATACTATTTTTATGCATCAATTTAATATACCAAAGTTTTACATTTTTAAATTGATTCATTAAAAAAAGTTAAACAAATGCACTGTATAAGATGAACCGGGTGTCAAGTTATAAATTTATTGTCACCTTAACTTTTTATATTTTGTATGGTACAAAATGAATAAAAAATATTGATTTGATAATTTATTTTTTTGTAACTTCTGAATCAATAATCAGATTTTAATTATGTGTTAAGATATTCAGGGTACGACTAGAAGTATATTTTTTTAATAAAATACCCTGTATATTATATTATCAATAAAAAGTTTCTTTAGAGCTTTAAAAAATAACAATTTTAATACATCTTCCTTTAAAAATTTTTAAAAATATGGTTATCCAAACTAAAGAATAGGTGTAAATTAATAAGGTATATTATGGCAATAATTTTAGCATTCTGATAAAAGATACGGATACGTGAGAATTAACTCAACGAAATGGTGTTTGATTTTTTTAACGTTAAAAAATAGAAACAGTTAGGGAAATGTGAATTTATTACGTTTCTAAAAGAAATAAAAATTACTCTTCGAATTTGGATGGCCATATTTTCGAAACTAATTAAGATTCTTTCTTATGAATTAAAAACTTGTTTTTTCTTTTTAAAAGATTTATTTATTGGTGAAATAATTATATATGTGAAAACAATATTTTCTTGTAGTCTGTATATCATAAAAGATAATAAAAGTCCAATATCTCATTTGAAAAGTACAGATAAAGGAAATTAACTGATTATTTTGTTATTTTTGCACGATAAGAAATAAAGGTTGTATATAGTATAAGCACCGTCCAGATCACTCGACGGTGGTATAAGGTTAAGGAGGTGATAATTTATAACTTAATTCTCGGTACATCTCAAATTTAAGTATGTTATTTGTTAAAGTAGGCCAAAGAGAAATGAAGAATAAATAAATAAAATATATTTTTGTATTAAATTAATAGTAATTAAAGAGCTTTCACAATAAAATTAAATTTAAGCCTTTATTTGAATAAAGTAAAATTTATTTTATACTACACATTATTATTATTTGTTTGGAGTTCACTTTTTCACAGTGGTAAAATTATATTCATCGGCAAGAGCAAGATAAATATAATTATGGCAGATTAAGGAACTTGCGTGCTATATTGCAAGTATTCAGTATGATAGACTTCTGCATCGTAAGACTTTTTGAGAGCGCTAATATTATCATTATTATTTAACATATCGGCATAAGAAATACATAAGATTAAAATAATTTTTTTTCAAAAATATAATCCCAGCGCTTTTGTTAAAATATTCGACATTTTACTAAAACCACTTTATTTTATTTAAATATTAGGTATTTCTTTATGTTATAAAAGCTAAAATAAATAAAGCTTGAATTTTGGTCGTTAAAACCATTGGATAAGATAAGCAGCTAGATTCTTTAACTTATGGAGTGAGAGCTGACTTATAATTTAGAAAATAATTTCTTGATTAAATTATATAACCCGCATTTTTACAAACATTTGATATACAAATATATTTTTTAATTTAGAATATTAATATCAAACAATAACACTTATAATATCTTCGTAATATTCATATCTTAGGATTGACTTTTCTAACACCTACTAACGTAAAAGCTAGTATGATCTGTTTAATAATGTGCTTCGAAACAATGCTGTATTAGATAGGTAAGAATAAAAAATATTATCTTAAACTAAAAATTATGTTTTTTTACTAAAAAATGTTTTTATTAAAATACATTTTAGGAATTATGAGTTAAGTAGAATTATACGCCAAACCAAAAAAAAAAAAATGTTTTAGAATTTAAAACCTTAACTAAAAAGGATGAAAAAATGTTCGGTATAAAAGTTTCCTACGTTTTTAATTTCTTATGAACATAATAAAGATTCCAATCAACATCAAAGACTTTAAAAAACTGGAGAAGTAAACTTTTTTTTAATATAACATCCTGTATATTATCTTATCATCAAATGGTCTTTTAAAAGCTTTACAAAAATACTACGTTTGATATATATATATTTATATTAATTAATTTTCAAAATTTGACTACCCAAATCTAAGAAAGAGTAGATATAATTCCCATTATACTAAAATGGGGCTTTAGATGTAATGGAAATTACACCCAGATTTAAATGTCCATATTTACTTTAAAGATAGATATATCAAACATATTTTTGTTAAGCTTTTTAAAAGACCTTTTTAATGGCGACTTAATATACAGGGTGTCCCATTTAAAAGAAGTTTACCTCTTTATTTTTCTGAAGTTTTTGATGTGCATTGGTTTCTTTTTTTATGCTCAAAAGACAAGAGATGGAAAAATATAAAACTTTTATACAGAACGTTTTTCTCTTTTTTGTGTAGGTAAAAGTAGGGAGCAAAATATAAATGAAAACCCTGTACCTCAATTGTTGCAGTATATTTACGTTTTACACTTTATGTTTTAATAAAAAAGTATTTAAATTTGTAGTTGAAAAATAAGATATATCATATATTTATAACAAATAACGCATATTAATAAAATTACGAATGTTAAAAACAAAATATATTAGACACTATTATTCATATTTATTATAGAATTTTATTAAAGCACATATTTTATGTTTAAATGGTATATAAACCCAAAAAAATGTATTTTTGCTTGCCCCATTAAAACTGCATTTAAAGGGTTATTTTATCTTTCTGGTAATCTTTAATTGTACTTTAATTATTATAAATTAAGAACAATATTTACTTAAACAACTAATAAAATATAACGCTATTTAAATTACCTTTTGCCTTAATTTTATATTCTTTATTTTATTATTTTGTTACTAAAAATATTCCTAATGTAAAATTTAGGTGTTATATTATGTCTAGGTTGGTTATATATACAAATTTAATATGAGAATTGAGCCATCCTTTTTAACATTTAAAAGTTCGTTAATTGCGTGTACCAAAAAATGGCCTAAATTTTGAAAAAAAAAATATATACGTTACTAAAAATTTATCACTACTTCTTATCTTACACAGCATTGTTTATACGCAACTGGGCCAAGTTTTTTTCCAAAAACAAAATAAAAAATAGTGCTTTAAAAATAAAGTTACGACAGATTAACATTTTTTTTTCTAAAAGTTTGCGCAAAAATATTTACTTCTGCATGGAAATGAACTGGGATAAGACAATACAAAAAAATCTCTAACGCTACTGTAAAAATATTGTTTATAACGACGAAAAAAATATCTAAAAATTTTCAGGCATTAATATTAACATTAAGGGATCAATCATTAAAATGATTGATTATTCATAATTCTTGCATTTTTTTGTACAAAATCTAGGAAGCAGTCAGTCCTAAACATTTAAACAATTCTTATATTTGAAGAAAATTAGATTCTATACAAAAAACTCTCTTATTAAATTTCTGTAGAATAAGCCGTTTTCTTGTAATCGCGTCTTAAACATTAATTAATTTTTTAAATTTTGTTAATTAGATCCTGGATTTTTTAAACTACCAATAATATCAATATCTTTAGAACTAATTTAAAAAAATTCTAAGGAGAAATGTTATGGTCTACAAAAAAGGGTTTTTAACATTTTTAATAAATTATTTTTCCTACAAAGTTATTATTATTAATTTAATAATTATTAGTTATTATATTACTAACGTCGAAAGAAATAAATCTATTGAAAAATGTTAAGAGACCTTTTAGTGTAGAGTATAAAATTTCCTTATAGTACGAGATTCGAATAGAAGGCGAAATTCACCAATCTGTTTACCGGATCAAAAAACTGTTTTATATTACAGATAGTATTTAAACAAAGGTATTGCCATAGGGTTGCCCAAAAAATTGGCCATATTTAGATTTAAAAACCCCTCAAAATTTTTGACACACCTTGCATAATGGCAAACCTTCATATTTTTAAAAACTTACGTATGCTGGTTATTAAAATATTTATTTTTAAATAAAACAGAATATACCAAAACATTGTTTTAAAAGTTTAAAATTTCAAAATTTACCACAGCTTTATTTCTAAAATCGAAAAACAAAATGTACTAATATATAGTTCCGTCATGTACAATACAAAAATGAAAATTGACATTATACAGTGTCACTAAAAAATTTAAAAACTGACTTTTTTTTAATTGGCCATAGCTTTGACCTAATTTTTTTAGACAACCCTATGGCAATACTTTTGTTTAAATACTATCTTTAATATAAAACATTTTTTATCCGGTAAAGAGATGGGTAAAAGACGCTTTCCATTCGGATCTTAGACTATTAAGACTCATTATTTGTTTTATAAAGATATTGATATTTATAGTAGCTTAAAAATTCAGAATCTAAGTGAAAATTAAAAAAATATATTGTTTAAGGCGCGATTACTAGAAAACGGCTCATTCTACAGAAATTTACTAGAAAAAGCTTTATTGTAGAAAATTCAATTTTCTTTAAAAATATAAATTGTTTGAAGGTTCAAGTGTGACTAATTCCCGGAATTTTGTATAAAATGCAACAATTAAAATCCATAATTTTAATAATGCACCTCTTAATGTTAATAGTAAGGACTGCAAATTAGTATTTAAATAAAAAAAATATTTATTATTAAAAAATAGAGAAACAATTTCATGAATAAACATATTTTCTCTTTCTTTATTTTTTCCAAGTATAAATGTGCCTTGCGAATTAAACGCCTGAACAATAATAAAACATTTTGTTGTATTTGCCTTTCTATTTAAGCATGTCACGTCTGGTTTAACCCCGAAATGGCATGAATTTTAATACTTCTAGATGGATATTGTATAATTTTAAAAAGAAGATCTAACATTTAAAAAACACTTCTTAAATAAAATCTGTAATTACCTTTTTATCTTATCTTTTTTGTCCTATAAAAATGTTTAAACTAACACACATCATGCAGTTAGACAAAAAAAAAGAAATAATATCACAATTTAATGTATTGATAAAATTAAATAGTTCTGGTAATCGTAGAAATATGGTTGTTGGTAATTAAAATTTAGAAAAACATTCTGTTAAAAACATTTTTTTATAATCCTGCACTAAAAAAGATAAAATTTAAAGAAATATTGTAACAAAGAGAAAATTTTAGTCGGTCATGTGACATGTCCCAACCCAGGAATTGCAGCTCTATTATCTATAATTTTAATTTAACGTTAAAAAATGGGTGCCGCGTAGCTGTTTTAGCGCTAGCCCGCCGCTACGAAAAGTGTGCATTACGAAATTATGTTTTAAAATAATAAATATTTATTTTTTAAATCTAAATAAATTATAGTGTTACTTAGATACTTAAAGGAATACACTTTTGTTTTTATAAAAACTTCTTAACTTCATTTTTGTTAACGGTATTCAATCGTTAAATAACTTTTTAAGCTTTAGATGTCATAAAATCTCTTGTAAAGGTTTATATGAAGTACCTTTATTTTTTTTGGGGGAAGCTCTTAACCAAAGCACATTTATCTTTATTATTGATATACTGAGTTTTATTGTTATATCATCAAATTTAAAAAGTTATAATGCAAAACACCCAGTATAATATTATTTTTATAGCACCTAGTGAAATTTAAATGTGTAACTGTTATTTATTCTTGAAAATTCTATGTAATAGAATTTACGAGGGAAAACAATCTAAGAAAAAAATATTCTAAAGGGTAAAATTGATCAACAACAAATGATTTTATAACTCAAAAACATATTTTTTGTTTTTTATTAACAACATTTGCTAAAAAGTTATTTAAAAAATAACAGGTCCTGTCATAGTCTGGTCAACATGAACCTTTTGGGTAAAATTTTTGCATATTCTCCGAAAGTTTAAAGAAAAGTTTTGAAGGAGGCCGATAAAAATTGCAAAAGTTATAAATAATAGATAAAAAAAACTAGGGGTTTGTTTTTTTAATTTCTCAAAACCATAAAAATATTTAAAATTAAAAAAATATTTTAAAAAAGGAACAAAATTTCCTAAAAAGTACTTCCTCCCGGAACTGCATCTTGAATATTTATAATTTTTACAGAGCTCCAAAAATAGCGCCAAAAGCGTCTCGACTTTCGCGCGCGGTCCGTCCCTCGAACACGACACCAAAAAAATCATTTTGTCATATTAAATATGAAAATTAAGGAATAAAACAATTTTGGAAAAATTAGGATACATGAATAAATAATTATCCGCCAGCCAAAAAATTTTTATCCCCATTTTTCCATTAGTTATCCATTACTTACTTAACAACTTTTTTGAATTGAATGGTAACATAAAAAGCCCGATTATTATTAAACTACAACCTTGAGATTTTTTTCTCGTTGTTGAGAGGGTATAGAAATAGATTCTTGTTGAAAAAAAAATTAAATAGTAATTTTCTACTTTTTTATTAACAAATAAACAATGCATTTGTTTATAACAATTATTTAAACAATAACACTAAAAACTAATTAAAAAATACTTTTATTTTTATTACCTTTATGCAATTTTTGATTTTTACAGTCTTTGTTATTAAAAAAGTAGAAAATTAACATTTTTATTTTTTTTAACGGGAATCTATTTCTATACCTCATAAGAATAACTGAACAACGTAAAAAAAATCTAAAAGTTGTAGTTTAATAATAATCGGGCTTTTTTATAATATCATTCAATTCAAAAAAAGTTGATAATTATCTAATGGATAGGGATTTAAATTTTTGACTGGCGGATAATTATTTATTCATGTATCCTAATTGTGCCAAAAATTTTTAATTTTTATATTTTATGACAATTTTTTTTTGTTGCCGTGTCTGAGGGACGGACGGCGCGCGGTAGTCAGACTGCCCGCTTTTAGCGCTATTCTCAGTGGCTCCGTAAAAATGATAAATATTTAGGATACAGTTCCGAAGGTAACACTTTTTTTTAGGAAATTTCTTTCTCTTTTAAAATCTTTTTCTTTAATTTTGCATATCTTTTACAGTTTTTAAGATATATAAAAAAAAACAAACCCCTACTGTATTTTTTTAAATTTATTATTTATATATTTTTCAATTTTTATCGACCTCCTTCGGGACTTTTCCTTAAACTTTCTATACATTATTCCGAATCAAATGACACCTTGATCGTAATTTTCGGAGAATATACAAAAATTTTACCCAAAAAGGTACATGTTGACCAGACTATCCTGACCCAAATATATACGATCCGTGATTTTGATTGCATCGCCAGTTTGGACTGTGCTTGACGGCTTCAACCTTGCAGTGGAAGAGAAAAAAGCAGCACGATTTTTAACTCTATTATGACAATGAATATTATTTATTTCTTCTAAATTTATTTGTAAAGCATAAAATAAAATATATATATATTTTTAAAATTATAAGATTAATGGTTAACAGTATATAATAATTTATTGCCAAACCTTTAATAAATATGTTAATTAAAAATTATCTTATATTCAAAAACTAAAGTCACCAGAAACTATATTTATTTTGTTTTGGAATAAAAACTTACACCAAATTAAGTAAAATATTAGTAAGTATCTTTGTGTAAATAGAAGTTTAAGAAAAACATGTACAGGGTGGCGCCTTTTCGTTGACCTTGTAGGATATGGCGAAAACTAAAAGAGATAGAACAAATCTGATTGCGCAATCTCGATTTCAATTTTTTAAACAAATTCAATGGTAAAAGCAAATCATGGCCAACTTAATTCGTTTTGGAGATACAGGGTGTTTTTCAAATTTTGTCAATTTGGGCAAGCACTTGATATAAGAGATAAAGCAAAAAATGTAGAAAGGAAAGTTTTAGGGATTTTTACGTAGAATTCAGTGGCGTACCTACATTTTTTTATTGACTTTATTTTAAAGTTATAACACAAAAGTGGGTTTTTTAACTGTATATTTTATTACCAATAAAAAGGTATTTTTAAAAGCCGTAAAAAAGTAACAGATTTAATATATTTAATTTGTAATAGTTTCAGAAATATAGTCATCGTCCGAAATTCGATAATAATAAAGAATTAAAAAAAAACACCCTGTATATTTTATTAACCTTAAAAAGACATTTAAACGACCTTTAAAAATTTACCACATTTAAAATTATTTTCTTCAACAGTTTCGGAAATAGGAGCATCTAAAAAATCTTAATGCGTATATCTACTATTTTTTAGATTTGTATAGTCATATTTCCAAAACTATAAAAGATAAATATATCAAATGTGATATTTTGTTAGACCTCTTAAAAATATCTTTGCAACGGTAACATTATATACAGGGTGTTTCGTTAAAAAAATCCTGATGATGACCATATTTCCGAAATTATTAAAAAATAGAAATATTAAATGTAATATTTCTTATATCTTTCAAGGAGACCTTCCTATTTGTGTAAATTATACAGGGATGCTCCATTTAAAATTACCCAACTGTGTGTTATAACTTTAAAATAAAAGTCAACGGAAAAAATATTGGTACGCCACTGAATTCTACGTTAAAATCCCTAAAACTTTTCTATTTAATGTTTTCTTTTATCTCTAATATCAAACGAGTTACAAGTGCCTGGCCAAATTAACAAAATTTAAAAACACTCTGTGCCTTCAAAACGAATCAATTTAGCCATGATTTGCTTTTACCATTAAATTTGTTTCAAAAATTTAAATCGAGATTGCGCAATCAGATTTGTTCTATCTCTTTTAGTTTTCGCTATACCTGCAAAGGTCAACTAAAAGGCGCCACCCTGTACATGTCTGAATTACTAATCACCTTGAGACGACTAACAGGACAAGTCACGGTATATTTTTAGTATTTGGTAAAATATGTAGTCACAATATAGACTTTTATACAAATGCGTATTATGGCATTATTTATTATTTTAAAAAGCATTACCCACATTTAAGGCAGTTAGTGTTTTGTCATGCTTCTGAAGCACAGCTGCACAAATTTTAAAGTAATAATTTTTATTTTACAGGGTGTTCAATAATCAAGTATTTACTAAAAGATTATACCGGGTGTCAACAAATCTACTAGACAAGTCATAACTCCCAGAGTATTGGACCTATCAAAATAAGACTTAAAATAAATAAATAGAATAAGAAGAGAAGAGAGTAGTAAGTTTAACCGAAAATTGTTTAAATTTTAAAAATTTTAATGGAAAACCCTGAATAATTTATCATTTTTGGATTCCTAAGACCATTTTTAATAGTAATTTGACATTTTAAAAGGTTTTTATGTCTACCTAATTTTTAAAAAGCCAGTTGTAATATTGAATCTAGGGGGCCATGATTATTTATTTATGCCTTTATTTTTAATCCGATCGCAAATAAATTGGTATTATTAGATTCGTTAAAACGGTATTTTTTTGGAAAAGTGCTTCTCTAAAAAGGGGTCTCATTTGAAAAATAATAGTTAGGTGGGTAAATGTCAATTAGCCAACTTGTGTTATTTCTATCTTTCATTCTAGTCACTAAAACTTTGCGATTTTGTTTTTTAACATTGCCGGAGTTCCTTAAATTAATTTTTGTCTAATCTTTGCCGCCTAAATGCAATATTGAAAAGGGAATCTTAAAAAATTATCCAGGCTAAAAAACTATTTAAAATGACACAAATTGTCTAAGAAATTAAAAATAATTAAATATACAGAATGTTCCATTTAAAAAATTAAATTGGAGCCATATCCGAAGTGGAACTGTTGAAGTTACTAAAAAGTTAAAAATATGTAAAAACTCTTCTCTTCTCATACCAGTTACCTGTACCAGGTCTTATTTTGGACCTATACTGCAGCACCCTGTATCTATGACAACGTTTTTATATTATTATTATTGTTGATTATTTAGTTCAGTTTAAAAATTTTACAATAATAAAGGCTGCAGGCATAAATATTATTGGTTATATAATAATTTTCGTTTTTAAAATACAGGGTTATTTTTAAGTTGGTACTTTTTATTTAACACTGCATAAAATAGAAAAAAAAATGGAAAAAAATTAAATATATATCCGAGATACAGGGTGTTAAAGTTTTAGGAAAAAAATGCCGATTTAATCACAATTTTCTTACCATTCTAGATATAATCACAAAATTTGGTACACTTCTTTAGACTTTTTTATTTTATTTTTTACTGTAAAAAAGTTTTTAAAAAAATTTACCAGTGGCGTTCGAACAAGATTTGTATTGAATTCGTTTGAAGAAAAAAATAGTACGCCACTGGTTTTTCTTTGAATTAATATTATTTTTAAAATACCTATTTACTTTAGGGTTAATTTGGTATCTTAATATTTTTGCATACGACAAACGGTTTTCGTTAAAAAAGAGCCAATGCATGGCAAAATCGCTAAAATCTGATATGATGTTTTATTTCTAAGTTAGGTTTTTGACTGTGTAATAGCTTCCTTAGGACTATATCTTTTTAATGATATTACAATTGTAGTATAAACGAATTTTACATACCAAACACCATATTAGATTTTAGGAATTTTGGCATGCATCAAAATGGCTTTTATATTTTTAAATGAAAACCGTTCGTTGTACGAAAATATCGAAAGACCAAATTAACCACAAAGTAAATATTTATTTAAAAAGAAATATTGATTCAAAGAAAAAGCAGTGGTGTACTTTTCTTCAAAATAATTCAATACAAGTCATGTTCGAATGCCACTGGTAAAAATCTTTAATAAATGTTTACAGCAAAGAATGTAATATTATAGTCAATAGAAGTGTACCAAATTTTAGAAACAATGTCTGTAGGGGTAGGAAAGTTATGATTAAAAAGGCATGTCTTTCTTAAAACTTTAACACTCTGTGCATTTTCGAAAATAATTTAATTTATTATTTTTTTTGTATTTCATATAGTGTTATAAGGAAAGTACCAGCTTTAAAATAACCTCATATATTGCAAATTTAACATTTTTTTGTACAGTATTAAATCCTTTTTAAGTACCAGTAAATAATATATCAGCCGTGTAAATTAGATTTAACCGAAAACTGATAATACCATTATTTTTATGCTGCCTAAAATTACCTAAGCTTAACAAGAATATTTTCTAGCCCTTTAGGGTAAAATATACATAAAAAGGCCATAACAAACATTTGCATATAAATTTAAACCATTACTAACATAGAAATATTAATTCTATATTTGACTGGCCCATATGATGAATTCGACAGCATGAAAAGTCACGAAATTTTACAAGTCCTTATATTGTTTGTTGACATTTAACTATATGCCAGCAGAACGTAGGCGATAAACGCGAGTACGCCGAGAGACGGACCCATTCTCTGATTGCCTCCGTGCTGCATTGGCTTCCGGGTGTTCACCTAAAAATGGAAAAATACAATTAATATATGAAGCACGGTTGTTACATAATGAAAAGGAATAGGTGAGAAGTAGGTAAGAACTTATACGTTTTTTGACAGGTGTACCTGTACTAGGGCTGGCAAAAACCGGTAAAAACAAAACCGGTTAACCGGTTTCGGTTAAAACCGGTTAACCGAATATTAAAAAACCGGTATTAACCGAAAAACCGAAAGCGGTTTTCAAAACCGATACACCGAAGGCATATTTACATATTTGCCGCCCGTAGGCTATTTTATTTTCGCCGTCCCTTTCATTTTCTTTTTATTCTTAAAATAATTTTGAAGACCAAAAAATAAAAAAAAGGTCCTCACTTTCATTTCTTTTAATTCTACGTACTAAATAAAATTTGAAATCCACAATTTATAAGTACAAATTTTGTCGCCCCTAAACAACGTCTGCCGCCCCCTAAAAAACGCCGCCATAGGCTTCAGCCTACTCAGCCTTTTGGTAAATACGCCACTGTATAAACCGCAATCAACCAAAAATCTATTAATTGATATTCGAAGAACCGCTTTTCGATATTGATCCGATTATCCAAAAAACCGGTATTCGAAAACCGATTATCCAAAAACCGGTATTTGAAAACCGCTTTTTAAAACCGGTCAACCGATATTCGAAAACCGGTTTTTCAAAACCGGTTAACCGGTTTTCAAATACCGGTTAACCAGTATTCGAAACCGGTTTTCGAATACCGGTTTTCGGTTTTGGCCAAAACCGCGGTTAACCGAAACTGGTTAACCGAAAAACCGGTTTCGGTTGCCAGCCCTAACCTGTACACACAGCGTTACAGAATATTGTTAAGAAAATTACAATGTACCGGGTATTCTATTTAAAAGGAAATACGGCATATTTTCTGACTTTCCTCTTATAGTACGAGATCCGACTGCAAAATTACTACGTTCATATTGTCCAGAATCAAATCTACATTTTTACATACCTTTAGGGATAGGTGAATATATTAACAATAGGGTGCCAGTCAAAAATTAACCGCAAGTAATTTTAATTAAATAAATAAAAAATAATTTTTGGAGCAAAACTTCGTTCACTTGTTTTTTAAATAAAACATCATCCACATCATAGGAATGTATGTAAAGAATTCAAAAATACATGGCTGCCTATGAAAAAATTGCCGCAAGTACGGGGCAGCCAAGTATAAACAGGTAATATTTTGGTGCATGTATTACGTTTATAACGTACAAGCATGTTTCTTATATCAAATTAATGATTTTTTTAAATTATGATGATGTACGGCTGCCTATGAAAAAAATGCCGCAAAATAGGGGTGTCAGCTGTTAAAAACACGAAGTATCCGAGATAAAATGAGAACTGGCGCGCAACGCCACTGCTTAGACAAAAAAGATATTTTTATAACAAATTTGTAAACAAAAATATTATTCACGAGGAAAAAATGTTAATTTTGTATACAGGGTACTCAAAACTTGAAAAACATAATTTTTTAATCATAATTTTATTTAGAAAATTTATTTGAAATAGCATTTTAAATAAATTTATTATGGTTACAGGGGGCATTAAAAAGTTTTATAAAAATGATTCTGAGTTGTCAAAAGGTATTTATTTTAAATTTTTATAATAAAATGACCTAAAAACCTCTTTGCTTTCAAACATCCGCTTTCCCAAATTCCTATACAACACAATTTTTCAGCGGTAAATGAATTTTTTGTTTCGCCAAACTATAAAGTAAAATAAAATTTTATTTTTATTTGTTTTTTCAATTACAAAAATTATTCCAAATACATTTTCTTAATGGCATTTGGCTTAGAATTTTTCATAGACAACCATGGATTTTCGAATTCTTTACATACATTCCTATGATGTGGATGATGTTTTATTTAAAAAGCAAGTGAACGAAATTTTGCTTCAAAAATTAATTTTTATTTATTTAATTCAAATTACTTGCGGCAAATTTTCGACTATCCCTAAACGTATGTAAAAATGAAGATTTAATTTTTGTACAATATCAATGTAGTAATTTTGCAGACTATTATTTTTTAAAAATTTTAGATAGCCAATCATTATATTATCTCGAAGAAATTAAAAATATTAATAAAAAAACAGCTATATAAGTAACAAAAACACCAAGGTCTCGGACACGATAACAGAGCGTAAGCGTCGAGCAAAAGTTTCAAATCTCTTTGTGTTGCCGGTAAAGACTACAATATTTTGTGGTAAACAGCGTCTTTAAACTAGTTTATGTACCTTAAAAACGCTTCGCAAATAATATTTGTTCGTTTCGAGCGGCGAACGCTGCAACGGCAGGGTTTCTTTTCCGCTTAGAATTGTTGCAGCTGATTAAATAAAAAAGTTCTTTTATTCTCGCATAGAAGAAGACAGCGCTTTCACATTTTCCGTTCTACGCTGGCCGCTTACGCTTATCGTGCCCAAGGCCTGACGCCATAAATCTTGCGTTTTTAAAATAGAACACCCCATTTATTAAACAAATTTTTGGGTGTCTTTTCTAAGTGTTTTTTTAAGGGTACTACTTTATGTCTATCTTCAACTGTTTTTTGAAATATTAACGTTTAACAGTCACATTTTCGGACCCTTAATTAGGTAAACTAGTATATCAATAACTAGCCAACTAGTGCACATTTTGTCGGGCGTCAATATTTGAACTTTTTGTTTGTTTTTTAAATTAAGTTTATCTAAAAACTGGAGCATGGGACGAATACCAAATTTATACTTTGATGCTATTGATGCTAAGAGAAACACTTTGGAAAAAAAAATTTTGTTTTAGAATTTGCGAAAAATGTTGTTTTTTTTTTGCCCTCCCCCACTAGAAAATCTAAGTCTTAGAAGCAAATCCTTTATTTGTATTTTTTCGTGGCTTTAATTACATTTTATCCACAAATCGTAAATTTTACGAAAATATCATACTTTTTCTGATAATTAAACGCATTTAAAAATGTTGCATAAGAAAATAGCCTGGAAAGATTTTAACTGGCAAGGTTTTTAAAAAAATACAAATAATTTTGCAAAATTTGGAAATTGCTAATAAAATTTCATCAAATTTGCCCAAAAAAATCAAATAGGGGATTTGCTTTTAAAACTTAGATTTTTCTATGGGGGGTGGAGAAATAAATCAACCTTCTTTCGCAAATTCCAAAATAAAAATTTTCTTTAAGATAAAATAATTCTAAAAATCCTAGCGACGCCCATGTCTATAACACTTCTGAATAATATAGCTTTTGATTGTTAAAAGTTTTCATGAAGAGTTTAGTATTTCCGAAGATTACCTCTTACAAGTCAAACAAAAGTTACAAACTTTACCACTTTATAATATTAGTATAAATAAAATACAAATAACGCAGGGTATCATCCCGATACTTTAGATTTGAAAGTTTTATTATCCATTGGTGGATTTAGTTTTAGCTTCTTGTAATCTTCGTTTTTCGCCTCACTGGCATTTTCTTCCGACATATAATATAGCGTTAACCATTACTATCTGTAATTTTTTGATCTAAATAATAATTTAATATAAAAAACTAATTAAAATTTTCTTAAGGTAAAAATTTAAATGACTTTAAAGTATCAGGTAATCACCTGCATTACTTTTATTTTACATTGATATATTTAATTAAATAATAAAGAGGATAATGTGACTGTTTAAGTGTCAATAACTTAAAAGGTTAAAGATATACTTATAATACCCTTATTGAAAAACAATTAGAATTAATCAGTAGGTTCTATAAATTTAATAATAAATTGGGTCTTCTTTTAAAAAAATGCAACATTTATGTTGTTGTTGTTTTATGCAATTCTTTTTTTATTACTTACGATTTTTAAATTCTCCGAGCTAAAATACATCAATTGGATATCTGAGAATTCCTAAAAATACGGATGAAGTAAAAAAATTGACGTTTCTCTTAACTGAAAAGCCTGTATAAATACCGGATACCAAATACCAAATTTTGTAAATAGAGCTTAAGTGGTTTAAATATATTTTTACTACTTGCGTGCGAAAAAGCTTACTTTTCCGCACGCATTTTAGTTCCGAAAGTGTCACTTTTCAACACTAGTTCAGAAAAGTACTTTTTGGCAATTCTTTTTGCACTAGTGCGGAAATGTACAAAAATTTTAAACCAAATATTAGTGAGTCGCAATGAAGGATTTTCATGCACTTCATATTTAAAAGAAAAATTTGTTTTGGTATGGTAGGATATTAGGGTAGCATTGTGTTAAAAAAAAAAAAGTAAAATTTTAGTTTTATGTTTTCTTTACCTTCTAGAAAATACAGCATTTCTAACACGTGCCGTAAGTGCCTTTTCCGCACTTAACTGCTTGACCGAACAACGCGTAGCGGCAGTCGTGTGCAAAAAGTGGCACTTTCAGCACTAGTTAGAGTATACTATAAAAGTTTAGTTTAATTTATTCTTTTAGAGTGCATTTTAATAAGCATAAGTAGGGTATTAGAAAGCATTTTATTAAAATATTAAAAAAAAAAATAATGAAATTTGGTTGTAATGTTTTCCCTACGCTCGTAGAGAAAATAGCGTTCCGAACACGTGCCGAAAGTGCCTTTTCGCACTTGACTGCTTGGCCGAATGACGCGTATAGCGGAGACTGCGGTGGCGTGCGGAAGAAGTGGTACTTTCAGCACTAGTTAGGGAATATACTATTATACTTCCTATTTATTTAATTGCTTAGTAAAAATGACACCAAAATAATATTTACTAACATAAATAGGAAAGTAATAAAAAGCTAAGGCAATATTAAACTTATAAATCATTAAATACTTGACGGTCAAATTAGACATTTTAACTGTCAAACAAAAGCTCCTCGCCAACTTTTAACCATCCAGCTAAAATTACGAGTGACACTGCTGCTTGGGAATTTAATAATTGCTAAAGAATAGAGAAGTTTAAATTGCGCACTACAGAAGTTGCAAAAGTATTGAGAAGTTTGAAACAATTATCTAATGAAAACGTCTGTTATTAGAGTAATATTGTGAAGATGCATTTACGAGGAAATACAGTTTAAAATTAAAGTTTAAATTATTATATTTGTTTGGAATAATGCTATGAAGAAACCGCATTTAGGTATTAAATAATTATTGCATTACTAAATCGTGACAATTATATTTAAACAATAAAAATATTATGTTAGTATTAAATCCCACATAATACAGTTACCAGTTTATATTTTTGTTATAAGTATAGCTTATATAATAAAACATATACTGGGATAGTTTCAAATATCTAGATGTAACGGTCCAAACGCTAAATAAAAAAAAACACTTTGTTGTGTATGGAAAGGGACCCCTCTCCTAACCCCCACACCCCCTATATATTTAACCTATTTCTATTTTCGGATTTCTTTCTACGCTTGCACACAATTACCAAATTTCATCATCTTTCTAGGTCATCTAAAAGTGGGTTAGGTTTTTGATCTGCAGGGTGTTTCCTAATTGCGGTAAGAAAATTTAAGGGCGTATTCTTGAGCAATTTTTCTAAGAAATAAGTGTTCTATGGGTCCTTAAATTTTTCGTTCTTAAGATTCAAGGTGTTAAACTTTTAAAAAACTTTAAAATTTCTAAAACACTTTTTTATTGAAATTATTTAGACTAGATATAAACGATATTTAATTAAGTTCTTGTTGTTGTTGTTCTATAATATATATATATATATATATATATATATATATATATATATATATATATATATATATATATATATATATATATATATATATATATATATATATATATATATATATATATATATATATATATATATATATATATATATATATATATATATATATATGGCTTATAAAAATATATAATTATAACACTTAATTTTTACAAGAAGAAAATGCCTTTGTATTGTTCAGAAATGTGCAGTATGTGGTTTTTATTTTTGGAAAACTAAGCCAGCTACTTAAAAATATGAAAAAATCAAAAAGTTGTATTTTTATAATTTTTATAAAAACAAAATATAAAAGTTGCAAAAAAGGATTTTTTTCGTCAATAATATTAGCTACGTACATTTTTCCTGTCAATATTATTAGCTAAAATACGCCCTACACCGCCACTGCTCTCACTAATAAAAATTAGTTTAGGGCTAAATTGACTTTCTGTTTCAACAAATACCACAGCCAAATTTTATTTAAATCGTATTGGGCATACATATTTAAGATATTATTGAAAACCCGATTATCGTTTTAAAAGTTTAACACCCTGTATCTTAGAAACAAAGTATCTCCGGACCAATGTTTTTGTTAAACTTTTTTTTATATAATTGGCTCAGGAATACGCTCTTAAATTTTCTTACCGCAATTAGGAAACACCCTGTAAATTTGTATGTGTCATATCTTTCTAACCGTTTGATCCAGCTTCATGACATTTGGGCGTCTAGTTGTCCTTATGGAGATGAATATAAATAAATACACGTAGTTTTATGTGTTTACATTAAAACGGTTTTGAATTATATAGGGGTCAAAAATGGCACTCAGTGGTTCGTGTATAAAGGTATGTACACACCGAAAAAACAAACAAGAACACATATCCGTTCTTGATCACCTTGTTTGTATGTGTTTTTGTTTGATGTTCGCTTTTCTGTTATGGATGACGTTTTTATTATTCCATTTTACCTTTAAAAACTCTAGAAAAAACTTAATCAAGTGGGAGTTAATTGAAATTTAAAATAATTTTAGAAGGTCAGAAGTTTTAATATAAAGGTACACAAAAAAACAAACAAAAACAAACATTCGTTTTTGTTCACCTTGTTTGTATGTGTTTTTTGTTTGATGTTCGCTTTTTGTCTACTAATCAAATATTTGTTTACTCTTGTTTGACTAGTTTAATCAGTTATGGGTGACGTTTTTATTATGCCATTTCATCTTTAAAAACTAACAAAAAAACTACATTAATTGACAGTTGATTGAAATTTAAAATAATTTCAGAAGTACAGAAGTTTTATTATAATAATCACACAGAATTTTACCTTTCTTGGCACAAGTTTAAACTAAGCGAACATTCCGAAGAACAAATATCCCGTGTATACTGAGAGAAATTTCTAGCGACCATAATTAAAGTTTTAATAATCATAACTAAATTATCTCAATTAAATAGGGGACAGATAAGATCAATTAATGCCATAATTAAAGTTGACTTTCTACTTCCAAATTAGTTACTATAACTAAATCGGTTTAATAACCGAAAAATATCTTATATGTTAGCGACCATTGATTGGCATCAGTATTGTGGTTATTAAAGTCGTCTAGTTACCGCTGTTAGTCCATGACATTATGGTAATTAAGTCATTTACTTTTTACTGCTCAAGGGACCTAGTTGTGACTGATATTCAATCTTATTATCAGTATTACTATATCAACATTATGATCAATATTGTAATGTTAATGGACTTAACTAAAGAGCTTTTGTATGGTTAAAATTTTCAGGACTTGGGGTAATACCTAAGCTTTAATTAAAGTAGAAAGAAATGTAGCTTGCCGGAATATACAGGGTTTCCGGAAAGGTGAGGTCAAAAATGATAGGGGTGGTAGAGTGAGCCAAAATAATGTTAGTACTTCATATAAAAAAAAGTTCTATCGCGCTTCCTTAGGGAGTTTTTGACGTTTAAAGTAAACAATAAAAAAAAGTGTATTTCATTAATAACTTTTGAACGGTTGCCACAATAATAATGATATTTGGGCATTTAAATTTACTCGTACCAATGCTTTTTTCCATAGGCAAATGATGCGCCGTAAGTCATAATTGTACAGGGTGAGACGAATTTTTTTGTTTATTTTATGCATTTTTTGCATGAGGTAAAAAAATTTACATTTTGGTTTGACCGTATAATTCCTTTATCATTTTTGTACAAAAAAGGTATACTTTATTTAAATTGATACCTTGGACCGTTTTTCATAAAAACGTATTTTAAATCCAGACATACCCCCATTTTGTATGTAATAAAAAATCAATTTTTTGAAAAAATTATTAAAATATGGTTAAATTTTAAAAAAACAGTCTTCATTTGTGTTATGAAGTTTCAAAGGCTTATAAACACCATTTTTAATTTTTTAAACCGCATTTTAATATTTTCCTCAAAAAATGAATTTTTTTGTTATATACAAAATAGGGGTATGTCTGGTTTTAAAATCGATTTTATGAAGAATGGTCAAGCTATCGAGATTACATTAAGAATACGTTTTTGTACAAAAATGATGAAAATTAAACGGTCAAACCAAATGTCAAATTTTTCATCTCTGTAAAAAATGTATATAATAAACGAAAAAATTCGTCTGACCCTGTTTAATTATGACTTGCTGCGCTATAATTTGCCTATGGAAAAAAATACTGGTATGAGTTTATTTAAATACCCAAATTGTTATAGCAACCGTTTAAAGTTATAAATGAAATACATTTTTAAATTCTAACTTTAAACGTCAGTAACTCCCTAAGAAAGCGCTATAGAACTTTTTTTTATATGAACTACAAACATTATTTTGGCTCACTCTATCACTCCTATCATTTTGACCTTAACTTTCGGGACACCCTGTATAAGCCTTAGTTGTTGTAGTATATAGGCTTAAGTTGCTTCAGTAAATAAGCTCTAGTTCCTGTAGCAAATTAAATTTATGAAATATATATGGTCAAAGGAGTATATGGAGAAATATAAGGAATTAGAATCTATAAATTTGTATGTTTAGGTATTTATTACAAGATAAGTGTGATAAGGTGGATGAGGCAGGTTTTTCGTGGCTTATTATTTTTACCAACGCCATTTGACTGATTCGAAAATGGTGCGAGTAAAAATATATTTTTTAAACCAAATATTTTATTCCGTTTTTCTATGTTTGTGATTTGTTTTAGCATTGTGCAGTTTAATAATGGCCTACAAACGTACTTTACGGGAATGGGGCTTTAATCAAAGTGTTATAAAATCTTTTGAAGGTAAGCATTAAAAAGGATTTGCAACTTTCTTCCTTAATAATGGTAATTATTTGTTCTTTTATTTTTGCGATTTAAAAAAAAAATAAAACTCACTTTAATTTCTGGACATTCACTTTACATCGTGTTTTACCATGGTCTTACCCCGCCCAGCCACGGAACAGGAAAAGGTTCGCCCAGCAACACAATTCACTCAGCGGTCCCGAAAGTTTGTTGATTCATAAATAAATAAAAAAACGATATTTTCTTGCTCCCCCAAAGAATTTATGTTAGTAACTGCCTCTAGAACAAGTAAGTATTTTTTTAAATCGAAAAAATAAAAGAATAAATAATTACCAATATTAATTAAGAAGTTGCAAATCTTTTTTAATGCTTACCTTCAATAGCTTCTATAACACTTTGATTAAAGCCCCATTCCTGTAAAGTACGTTTGTAGACCATTATCAAACTGCAAAACGCTAAAACAAACCACAAACATAGAAAGACGAAATAAAATATTTGGTTTTTAAATAAATTAAGATTTTTACACGCGCCATTTTGGAATCAGTCAAATGGCGTTGGTAAAAATAATACGCCCAGAAAAACCTACCTCATCGAAACCACACGAAGCACAAAACTGAAATACCAACAACTTTGCGCCGCTTTCAGAAGACTTTTTCCGTTGACGAGCGCTACCGAAGTATATCGATTTTTAACGATTCATATGTAGGTAAATGACTTTAGTTGTGATAACTAAAGCGTCATGTAATACCTGAATCAAACCTGAATATCTAATTGTATTGGAAGGTCTTTTCTGCCATTATTAAAGGAAACTTTATTTGATGCATTTAATAAACACAAATAATAAACCTAATTACCACAATTAAACCGCAACATAATAGTAAATCTGTTAAGATTTTATTAACACGTAAATGGATTGTAACTAAACCAACTAGTTAGTGTTCGTTATGCAGAAATTTATTAACAGTAATACCTTTATTTCAGAAAGACAAATTTAATAGCTCCCGAAAGATCAATCTAATATCATTATTAAAAAATAGCTATGTTACCTAAAAATAAAAGAATGGTTATTAACGCAGCAACTAAAAGGTAGTTTAATTAACTCTTTTCTTTCAGTGTACACCAAAACTAGTCGAACAAATTTTTCTCTTTAATGTACCGACGTCTACTCGAACATGTGTGAACCAGAACAATTTTTTAATTTTGGTTGTTATTGATTAAAAAACGGGCATGTTTCAACTATACAACGTGTCGAAGATAAGAAGGGTCAGTATGGGCATCACGGAAATGGTAAGAGATGAATCGAAGTCGGTTAAAATAGGAACAAAGTTAAGGTTTTATGTGCCCTAATAATATGCCGTTTAGAAAGTTTTAAAATTTCGAGTATAATTTTAAATAGGTATTGAAATTTCAATACCAATTTTATTTCAAATTTACCTTATGGTTTACCAGTAATGCAGCCCTGTATTTCTCAGAATTCGAGTTAAAAATAGTAGGAACTACATTTTAAAGTATTACATTTGTTTAGTAAAAAATAATATCTTAAAAATACAGAAATAATAAATGATTAAATGATTTACTTATAAAACAACAATTTTTATGCGGAACTTGTTTTAGCTTTTTTCTACTCAGGTAAAGCTAACAACAAGCAAAACATATTTAATAATTTTTAATCTTAATTTATCTAAAATATCAAAAAGCCGTAAAAACAAATATTTAAGTTGGTAATAGATCATTTGTTTTTCTTAACATTGATGATATAAGGGTATGATCATTAATTTTCGCGGAATCATGCAAAATCCCTCTAAGTTGTTTTGCATTTGCTTAGATTTAGGATCTTACTATCATACCATCAATGCTAAGAAAAACAAATTAATTACTCCAACTTAATTATTACTTTTTAAGGCTTTTCTGATAGTATTTAGATAAACTACAGTTAAAAATTATCAAAGATGTTTTGCTTGTTAGTTACTAAAGAAGTGTATAGAAATTGTTGGTTTTTATATGTGAATCATTTGATCATTTCTTACGTGTAAATTTTTAACCAGAACTAACCATAATGTGAATTTGAAATAAAATTGGCTCTAAAATTTAAATATTAAAATATTAGAACCGTATTTAAAAAATGTGAGTAAGTGATGCTAGGAGATTTTCATTAAGTTCTGCTTGGTTTATTAAAGTAATTTGAAAATTTAGAATGTAAAGTTAATATTTTATTTTTTAAAATACAATTTAGTATTAATATTAAACGTCAACGTAACGATACTACTATTAAATTTATATTAAAATATGCTTTTAAATTTTGATATGAAAATATCAGGACCGTATTTAAAAAAAATACCACCATTAGATAGAGCGGAAAAAGTGGCAATGCAATTGTGCAATTTATTTTTAAATCCGATTTGAAATAAAACCAGGAAAACGATAAAACAAATTTCTAATTTTTCAGTTCTTTTTTCCGGATATCTCCGGAAATACTTGAAATTTTAAAACTTTCTTAAACGACATATTATTAGGCACCTAAAACCTCAGTTCTGATCTTATTTAACCGACTTTGTATCTCTTAATCATTTTCCAGATGCCCATACTGGCCCTTCTTATCTTGGACGCGTTGTATAAATAGTCATCTTCAGCGTTACATAAAGTTTATTCTTAATTAGTTAGCTTAACTACCTTCTTAGGAATTAATGTGGGGTATAATTGTTACATAGATTATAACTGGCATTCTCTCACTCACTGTGGTGCATTTCTATAGTATACTTTTTAAAAATTGTTTGATAAAATACCTATAACTACTTAGTTAGGCCCAATTCTTAAAAGTAACTAATCAAATCTAAATACCATTAGGGATGTTTCAACATTAATTAATTTGAGGTGGTTTTTTAATTTCTTTCTGTATTTTATTTAGAAAATTAAGTTTATTCTATTTGCAGTAGAAGTGTCGATATCGTTTGTTCACGACGAGAAAGGAGAACAAACGACATGGACACTTCTACTGCAAATAGAAAAAAATAATATTGCCAACGCCACTGAGAGCATGGACTACTTCATTTTGTTAAACAAATATTTGTTTGCAGTTTTCACCGTATACACTAAAGAAAAACGTTTGCTCGCTGATGTTTGTTCATGTTTGTTTTTTGGCGTGTTATATACCTTAATATTACACTCGGCGCGCTTAAACTTAGCTTGACACGCTACCGCGGGTCTCGCATTCTTCATAAAACTGTTCAGGATATGTAACTGAAGTTAACATTGAACATAAGTTATAATATCGCGTTATTGCTGCCTCCAAGAAAATTTGACCTTAGCCCAATTTCGACCGGACGTGTTGAAACTTGATTAGGAGAGCTTAATAATGTAATAAAAATTACGAAAATACTTGGAAAAGTTATTATAAAACTTGAAATGGCCAAATGCATAATTAATTTTTTAATCCGCAAACTTTTATATTTATTACAAATAATTTTTTACCTTTTGTAATTCAAAACATTTTATCACCTGTAATTTTATTAGATATTATATTAAATACAATTAGTCCCAGGATACGTGATACAAGAGGACAGATAGACCAAAAATTTTTAAATTTTAAAATGAAATTTTGGGATACTGGTCTCATAATCCAAAAGTAATAAATACAAAATTTTACTCCAATTGGTATTATACAGGGTGAGTTATAAATAAACATACAAAAAATGCCAGGAACTAACAACTTATTTTTAAAAATAGAACACAATTTTATGAGTAAATGTTGTGAAGACTAAAATTTTATGTTAAAATTTAAAGTTAAAGCATGAAAGTAAAAAATTTAATTATCTATTTTTTAAATTACGCATTACAACTAAAATAATGGAGAGGGAGCAAAAGTAAAAAATATTAAATACTTTATAACATTTTTTTAAAAATTCGATGCCTTCAGCCAAGTATTTTAAAAACTGCTAAAACATAAAGTAAAAAATTGACAAAAATAATTCTTTTATTTTAATTCTTCAACTAAAACTTTCGATATAAAATTTAATTTTCTCCAACATTTACATATAGAATTTTGTCCTATTTTTAAAAATAAAGGTACTGTACACTTGGTCATTATTCATATTTTTGGTTATAATTCGCCTTGTGTATTACCAATCGAAGTAAATTTTTGTATTTATTAGTTTTGGCGACCAGTTTTCCCAAAAGGAGGTTTAAAAATTCTAAATTTTTGGTTCATTTGTCCTTATGTAACACCTATCCTGGGAGACACTGTATATCAATGATTTTCTTTCTTTTATTTGGAATCATGTATGTAAAAAAAGTTTAAAAGTATCACTTTTCTGACTTTTACTTTCGGTCCACCGAAAGCAAAATTAACTTTCCTTCCGCGGGCGGAAAGTAAAAGTGACCGCTCCGCGCCTCGGTTAACCATTCTTTTTTTGACAGTAACGAAACAATTTCCACATTTATATGTGTTGTACTATTACTAGGGTATCAAAGGGATTTATAAAAGTGGTTTTAGTGTTATCAGAAGCTAATTATTTTTAATAATATAATAAAATTTCGTAAAATAACTCTAAAATTGCAACAAATATTAATTTTATAATTTGCTTTTTAAAAAAGTTCTTTCCCCATCCATATTCAACACAATTTTTAAGCTGTTAATAAATCAAAAACAATTTTCTTATATAACATTTTACTTAAAAAATAAAAAAGAAAAGTAATTTACTCTTAAAGAAAAATAATGATTTAAAAGGTTTTTTTTCAGTAAATTATATCTTTTTACAAAAGATTTTTATTGAAAAAATGATCATAAAAGAGCTTTTTTAAATCAATTTGTTCTTTTGTAAACCCTATCCGTAGACAATCTGTATATAAAAAGTTTTGGAAAAAATAAAAATGCTAATAAAATATTCCCTTAAATAAAATTTCGATGTTTTAGGTTCTCGTAATAGCTATATTTTTCGTAAATGAGGGAAGACAAAAAACTTTATAAAACTAAAATCAAATTTGAATATATTTTAGATTTAAATTTTAAAAAGGGCTTGCTCTGGCTTAAATTTTCTAATTATAAATTTTAATTATACATTGTAAAAATATAAAAGTTTCTTTAATCTAGTTTACTGACTTGACTGGTAGCTTCATAAAATTTTGTTTTATTTCTGAAGATAAACATTAAAAAGTTATATGCATAATGCATAAGCTTATAGTTTGGCTGAGTTACATGGAAGTTTCATAAGTTGAGTTTCTTATTTAAAATGTACTACTTAAGCTCGCGCACATTTAATCAGGTAACTTATAAATAAATAATATGTAAGCTGTGATAATTTTCATTAAACATATTTACAAAAAAATTAAATTACCGGTTCTACAGGAATTTAAAACAAAAATTTGTAAATGCACATTATTAATAATAGTAAATATGCCTTATTAAAAAGCATATAAAGTTTTGGGGTCCTGTTAAATATCCCTGCAAGAAACCAGAAGTTAGCGCTTAGGTGAAAAACATATACAGGTTGCTTTCTAACTACGGTACGAAACCTAAAGAGGTTATTTATTAACCTAATTAAACCCAAAGAGGTTATTTATTATGTCTTTTTATGGCTAAACTTTCTTTATTTCTGGCTACTAGTTAAAATTTCTGGTTAATAGTTAAAACATAAAAAAAATGTAATTTTTTAAATATCTTAAAAATGCTTTAACCGATTTGAATGAAATTCGGTACACCTATTAAATGTAATAAGGCGCTTGTAAAGCTCTACCCAGATGAGGTTTATTGGGTCTAGCAGCGTCTTAGTGGGAACCACAGCCAATATTATTGGAAAAAAGAAAAACTGTGACCTGTGTGCAAACAAATTTTACACACATATATACAGTTAGTGAGGTACTGTTTCCTTTTAGAAATATTACTTTAGTGGCGGCTAGAGACGCCATTGGACTTATTAAATGTATTTATATTAGTGATAAATTACCTTCTTAATGCCATAAATAATAGTGTGAAACTAAAACAAAATTGGGGAGAAAATATTTAAGATACATATTTAAAAACAACAATTTTGTGCAAGTTTAACACCATGAAACAAATTATTTTATTCAACTAACATTACATTTACATGTTTACAATGTTTATTGTATACTCTGCCCCCAAGTTTTCCTAAAAACATTATGTAATTAAATTTATTAATATACAATTGAGAAATGTAAATTTTCGCAGAGTTTGGATACTTTAAAGAGCTTTATTTTATTAAGCTTAAATGATAATCACGGAGCCTTTTATTAACAGATTTTAAAAAATATTGCCTTTTTTCAAAAACTGTTTTGTATTTAGCAGTAAATAATCTCATATTAGAGTAACAACAAGAAAAATGTGATTTTAAATATGTACCATAAGACTTTCTTATAACTAAGCTCAATAAAAAATAACAAAATATAGGCATAAGGGTTCAATCGGGACAACATCATAGATAATCTACATTTAGATCCGCAGTGGCAAGAATGATTTTTCGGATTTTACAACCTCGTGCAGTAAACAAATCGAGAGAGGACGAATATGCACACTGGGAGAATACAACACCGGCACACCATGCTCCCCGCCCGCGTTCTTTTTTTTTATCTTTTGACGTCCCACGAAGGTCTATGCCTAAATACCAGAGTACCGTGGGTGTCGGGTTATTAGATGTTTAACTCATCGTTCCCCCTGTACCGTCAACGTTGTCCAAGCACTGAAACATGCAGTTGCATTTCACAGCACCTTTTAGACAACGCGGTAGTGCCACCACGGTCGTTATTTTTAAATAACTACTACCTAAATATGTCTCCCCTGCTGGGAATCGAACCGGCGACCTCTGGCTTCGAAGATCAAAGCTCTGTCCACTAGGCCACGGGGAGACAAGTTCTGACCGTGACGCTCATTAGCTACCGTACTTCGAACGGGAAACCCCGACCAGGCGTCGTTAATTCTTTTCGATAATGTGGATAGTTTGTTTAGCGTCTGCGCGTTAGACCTCGAGGATGAATGGTATCCAAGCGCACAAACTCATTTTTTCGCCCATGAAAATTAACTTTTGTTTCGTGCAGGTAATAACATTGGCAATCCATCGAGATCAGTGGAAAACATTCCCAGCAGCAAGCTGACGTCCTATTGATGTCACTTTTTAGTCATTTTTGGTCTGCAAAGACGTCATGAATGATAACAAAATGACGTTTAAATGACCTCATTAAGTCACAGACAAAAGACGACTATACTTTTTTTTTAAATCTGAAATGATACAATATTATTTTTAATAAAATTATATTTTTTAATTATGGAGTAAACATACCTGATAGTTGATAGGCTCCATGCCCCAAAGACGGTGTTGGATGGATGTAATATATCACGTAATGACAACTAAAATTATTGGTCTTACTTTTCTGTCATATGATATTTCGGTTAGATTTTGACACGAATCATATATTGTCACAAAATTTTTAATGAGCTGGTATGACGAAAAGTGACGTCACTTCAACGACGTCCGTAAAATGACGGTAAAATGACGTCATAATTTTGGTGTAATGACGGCTTGTGACCAGAAATGACTTAAAAATGACGTGATAATGACATTAGCTTGCTGCTTGGGATACTAGGTTTATTTTTAACCGACACTGAAAAGGAGGATGTTCTCAATTCGCCTGTATGTAATTTTTTTGTTTGTTACGCGATTACTTCGGCGTTTGTTTACCGATTTTAAAAATTCTTTTTTATTTAAAAGAGTGGACTTCTGCAGTGACACCATAAAAAAAACCAGAGAGGATTGCGAGAGAAAGGTACTAGTAGTGCTTCTAGTGTATGTTTACCGATTTAATGGTAATAATAATAATAAAGGAAAAAGCGACAAATACACATCAAACCGACTATAAAGAAATTAATAAAAAGTTTGAAAATAATAAAAAATAATAATTTAAAAAAGTCGAGTAATTACATATGTGCTCAACTACTCAATGTTAATAAATAAATAAACAAAAGCATTTCCTACTTTAATTCCATATGTTATATATAAACTTTTTTTATTTTTAACTAATTATTGGGGTTTATTAATTTTTTAAAGTCGGTTTAAATTTTTAAATATTTATTTAATTTTGGTTTTTACATATAATAACCTTTATTAGCGCTAAGAAATCCCTTTTAAATAATATAGTTTATTTTAAAAGCCGACTAAGGCTGCTTTATTATTAAATAAATTTGAACATGCATTTGTAAAGCTTAAAAAAATATTCCTGACCATTATCCCCTTAACAACATGCATAAATAATATCGCTAAAAGCATTACAATGGTAGATGCTAATTTTCATAAAGACTCGTTAGCTTGTTTATTTTTTCCTATTTAAAATAAATTTAAAATATTAGTTTGTTGGTTTAATTCCGTCATTCCTGAAGCGCTATTTAGATTTTTAAATATCTTAAGCTATACAGGGTACTACAAAAGTACGTCTTTTAAGGCATATTATCTCAAAATGAAAAAGTTATCTTAAGAAGAGCTTTTAAAATACTTTACTATATATATTTAATGTTACCTTTTTGTGGTATTTTTTCAAGCTCTTTTAAACATCTTTTTAATGTTGATATACTATACATAAGAATGTTCCGTTAAAAAATCCTGTTTTATGTTGTACTTTGTAGGTATATCATAGGGGAGAATAAAATTCCGATAACTAATTTAAAAATTACAGAACTAACAAAAAAATTATTGTTTTTGTTTATTTTGTTCAACGAAAAATAAAAAAGTTGAGAAGGGTATAAAAAAACTTTTAAATCCGGTACTTATTATATATTTATTTAAATTTTAAACCTATTTGTGGCGCTTTCTAAAATATATATAGGTACACAAATTATTAAAAACTTCAAGAAGATCTCCAGTGCACGTATATCTTGATATGGAGAAAAAATCCTAATTATTTAATTTGATGAACACCGTTTTTCTATCGAGAAGAAAGCATTCTTGCCGAGACGAGAGTCGGAGAGGTCTGGGAGGCCCCGCTTACTCACCGCCTAAATTTGAAGATTGTGAAGTGCCAGTAACATATTATTATGTAGGTCTTAACTAAAAAAATACTTAAATAATTGTTTTTTTTAATGTTATGTAGAAGGCGACTTCTTGCTGTCGCGCTAGATTTCACCAACCTGACGATCACCTTCTTCTGTTATTTAACCAACTAATTTTCTTATTATTTGTTTTTGTGGTGTTTTCTTGTTATTAATTATTGAAAGGCGTTATTTATTTATTTAATTATGGTTTCTATATCACAAGAACTTGCTACAAAAGTTAAAAAGATAGGTATAGGCAGCCTATACATTATTTGAAGGGGTTTTTTATTTGTCCTCATGTGGTGTGAAAAATACTAAATGTTATTTTCTCTTAAACATGCCAGAGTTATCGCTGTTTGATTATCTGAAAAAGTAAAATTATTCTTTTAACAACCAAATTAATTTCATAGCATCTTTGCATTTAAAAAAAAAAACAAAAGCGAATAAAATTAGTTACTAGGTACTATTAATAAACGTAAATTATTTTTTTGTAGAATCCAAAACCGTTATAAAAAATATAGAGTTCCATTTTAAATATTATAATTTTAATATGTCACACTTTTCTGGGTCACCCTAGAATGGCTAAAATAATTTTGTATTGTAGCCTTATTTATTCTCCATTAGTTTCCTAATTTACTATTTTTTAAAACCCTATGGTTATACAGCTACAATCTGTCTCAAATTGGTGGGCGATCCTGTATACCGGGTTAATAGGAAAAACCGGAACGGTGGATTATCTCAGCAACCATTAAATATAATATAATATAGAAAAGTTGCCTATGCTCTGTGGGTTAGAGAATTTTAAAATTTTAAATGAAATACCCTATTTTTAATATTGTAATCAATTTCTCGTATTAACTTTACCATGTCTTAATATTATCGTTCTTTTACTTCTGTCAATTTCGAAAATATGGCATCAAGTTTGAACACAGAAACGACCAGGTATGGTCAATTATCTTAAAAACGATTCAACCGAAATTCGTCAAAATTAGTGCGGTGGAGTAACTGGACATTTTAAATTCAAGAATTGCATTTGCGATGTTTTATAATTAAATTTTCTCATTCCCTTTCATTGACTTTTCTTAAAAAGTCATTGGAAACATCGTAAAAATGCTATTTATCAATTAAGAAGGTCCAGTTTTACCCCTGTACCAATTTTGACAAATATTGGTTGGATGGTTTATTAGATAATTGACTCTCCTAGCCGATTTTGTATTAATTTGGAAAAAAGCAGGACGCTATATCTCCAAAATTGACAAGAGTAAAAACCCGAAAATATCAGGTCATAATAAAGTTAATACAAGCAATTATTTACAATAATAATAAATAGAGTATTCAATTTAAAATTTAAAAATACCCCACCCTACAGAAAAAACTATAAACTAGACAACCTTGCAAATACAATTCTTTAATTCTGCAAATCTAGTTACACCTTAGCAAAAAATTCATTCATTATTATTTGACGGTTGCTTAAAAAATAAATATACAAATAAAATTGATGCATAAATACTATATTTTAGAGTAAAATTGACAGTTGAAAATTTCAAGATGGCGGCTGGGTTCTTGTGGCACATCATTTTAAAGCTCCTAACTAATACTTTATAACCGTAAAATATAGAGTCAATACCTTAACCTAATACAATATGGCGGCACTTTAAAAATTATCTAAATTTCTGATTTGAATGGCAATATTTCCGAAACTATTTGGGGTATGTACATTTTTTTAAAGCTCTTTTAAAAAAATTTAATAGTGATACTGGTACACCCTGTATATTATATCACCATTAAAAAGATCTTTAAAAGACCTTTAGGAAAATATTACATTTAGTACATCTTTATTAGTTTTGGAAATTTGGCCATTGAAACCAGGTATTAAAGTAATTTTTAAAGTGTTCCCATTTTGCATTAGAAATGGTACTGACTTATATTTTAGGGTTACAAAGTACTTGTCAGAAGCTTTTTAAATGGTGTGTCACAAGACATTCCTTTCCATTTATTTTTTTTGCTAAGATGGCCCCCAGCTGCCATCTTGAAATTTTTATCTGTCAATTCCACTTTTAAATATAGTATTTAGGCAATAATTTTATATATTCCAAAGTTTTAATTTTTTAAATTGATCCGTTTAAAAAATAAAAGGGGGGACATAACAGAAAAGCACACACAATATGTTGATGTTTGTTATTTAAATTGGTATTTGGGCAATGCCAGTCAATAAGAAAAAAATTAATATACACTTTAAAAACAAACGTTTCTAATTGCACGACATTTGTTAAATACAGCGTGTCTACTAAGTTTGCACCATTGGAAAACTTTTTAATTATTCATTTTATGAAAAAAAGTTATTTTTTATAAAAAGGTCTGCATGGTCTAAAACCTAAAATGCACTAATCAGATAATAATTTTGGCAGAGGTATACGAGGTATGCCAAAAAATATGAATTTTGCTCAAGAGGAAAGTACCTTATTTTTCATAATATCAAAAATTTTTATAAAGAAAAAATGTTAAGGATTAAAATACCTTTTAAATATGCAAATTTGCTTATTTAAGAGAATAAATTAAAAAAACTTTCTTTACCATTTGTTCTGTGACAACGAACGTTTCTCTGAGCTTTCTTTACATATTACATTTCGAAATAAGTATGCCCTAATTTACAAACTTAAATTTGTACCCTTAACACTTAAAAATAAAAGGAAGACTTTTCTAAAAATATGCAAGTTTGCATATTTTAATGGTATTTACAATCCTAAACGTCTTTTCTTTATAAACAAATTTGATATTATGAAAAAAAGCGTACTTTGCTTTAAAGCAAAATTTATATTTTTATATACACCTTGTATACCACTGCAAAGAAAATATCTAATGATTGCATTTTAGGTTTTAGACCATGCAATACTTTTTATACAAAATACCTTTTTTTCGTAAAATCAATAAAAAAAAACAGGTTTCCATATGGTGCGAACTTAAGTAGACACTACATTTCCATTAAAAACATATTAATTTCCGCTAAATTATTTATTTTCTTAGTCTAAGATTTACTTTTGTTTTAGTCTTAAAATATTTATTATTATGCATAATTTGAAAATATTGTGTGGAAAAATTGACTTCTACAAATAAAAACCATACACTTGATTAAAGATGTCACCAGAGGTGGTTTTTAATAAAGCTAACAAAATTACTACAAGAATAACTTTACTAAGCGCCAGAGCTACGAGCTATAAATTTAGCTAATGAAGCAATGTCACAGGTCCTGCAATATATCTTGGCGAGAGCCAGTGCAGGTAGGCGAAGCTGCTGGCCTTTGCTTATTGGTCACGACCTTTATCAGTTATGCATCATAGGCGTTGGTAATTCGAATACAATAATAAGTAATTTTATAAAGAAATACTTAAATTAATTTGGCACATTTAACAGTCGCACCTGGGGTAAGGGGTCAGGTTCTGACCCCAACTTAGTTTTTTTGCTATAACTTTTTAGTTAAAAAAATATTAAATATCGTTTTATGAATTTTATACACGATCCTTTAGAAGTGTATTCATGCTAAATTTATAAGCTTGTTGCAAATAGTGCCGGCTTAAAGAACATTTTTGAGATGGGTTGCATGGCAAGTACGGCTAACTAATGAAGTGTTTTCAACTAAAAGCGATCGTAATATAACCAGTGAATAACTAGAAAAGAAGCTTGCAGTAGTTAATAATATTTAAAAAATATTTTACAGTAAATGAATCGTCCTGCCCAAAAAATAAGGCTTATTGGTCACTGTTTAATTTGCTTTTAGAGAAATCAAGACCTTGGCTTAGTATCTTTTAAAAAAATATTTTTGTCTTTTCAAGCTTTAAGTTATAAAAATTTAAAACGATACACTAAAAATAATTCTATTCTATGTATAAGTCAATTAAAGCCGGCCTATATACGTTTTTTAAATATATTAAGGCAAACAGTTGCCGACGCGAAACTTGGAGATGCCCCATGTTTTTTTTTAAATAAAATTCCGATATATGTTTATATTTCTTACATAGTATTTTAAAAATCTAAAAGTATTGGGCCCTTGATGATTACAAAAGCAAATTGGAACAAAAAGTGTTAATAAATTAACTGAGAAATAAACTATGTCGATTGAATATGGGAAACCTTTTAAAAACAAAAGGATTGCCAAATAACGATATTGCAGAATTAAACACACATTTTAATTAAGTGTTATAAAAAGTATCTACCATTTTCCAAAATTATGAGGTTAAACGCTGATTCCCCACTTCTGAGTGAAAAAAAGCTGGGTCAGTCGCTGACCCCCTTGCCCCAGGTTCTTCGGTTATACAAATATGCCCCAGATGCGACTGTTAAACAATATATTTAGGATTAAAATACATTTTCCAAGAATAAGATTGCTAAATGGCTAATGTTAAAAGTCAAAACCATAAAAAAACTTTTTTATTATGCAGGTATGCTAAATGGTATCGATATTTTATTTGTACCTGATACACTTTTACGAATATTAAGTCTATTTGAAGAAAACATATAGTTTTAATTGCATTTGACAATAACCTTTTAAATAGCAAATCCATATTCAGGGTTTTTATTGCATTTTTTATTTAAAAATTAATTAAAATAAGTTTTTTTAGAAAGACCACAATGACCCCTATTTATGGGACACTGAAAAAGCTTATACTCCCAGTGTCTTATGACGCAGGTACCTATTTTATGACAGTTAAGTAATCAATAAAACTTATTTTAAGTTGTTTATTCATCAATAATTTGGGATAATAAAAGCTATACCGGATCAGCTAAATAACATAACAAATTAATAATAAAGCATTAAATTTCAAAATAACAACGTTGGAAAGTGGTTATTTTTACGGTTTTGTAATTTTGTGAAATTTAATTTGTTAATTTATAGACATTACCAAAATTTAATCAACTTTCCGATAATCTTGGATTATTTAAAAAACTTTTCTATATACAACTTTTTCCAAAACAAATATTTAAAAAACGACAGCGAATCGCGTTTTAGCTCAGTTTAACGTGTACGGCATCCTCTTAATTAAAAAGGTTTTTGTTGTCCACGTATGGTAAAAAAGACAGCCGGTCAAAATGACCGGTAGTCGATGACGATAGTACCCATCACTCCACTTTTCAGGTTCCCAAGCCCATCTCTTAACCCGACTTGGAAGGCAAACGCAGGGCGATGCAGATATCTCTTTCACAGGATCTCAATTTGATATTGGATTGGGGCGCCAAAAATCTTGTTTAATTTAATGCATCCAAAACACAATCATGTTCCTTGTCGCGAAAAAATCATCAAGCACTCACCCTTTGCTTATGAGTGGCCAGGTTTTGCAGAGCGGGGACACATTTAATCTTGTGGGCGTCACATTTGAAAATGAAAATAACCTCAACTGGCATAAACACATTGTATCTATAGCCACCGCGGCGTCAAAAAAGCTTGGATTCCTTTTCCGAGCCAAAAATATTTTCCCCTTCCAATTTATACACTTTGTATGTGTCCCAAATTCGACCCTCTCTGGAATATTGTTCTCATGTCTGGGGAATGGCATCCCCTACAACCCTCAGCATTCTTGATGCCATTCAAAGAAGGGCTGTTCGTCTTATTATGATCCTTTACTTACTCAAGACTTCCTTCTCTTGCCCATCGTCGAGCTGTGGGAGATCTATCGCTCTTCTATAGATACTTTTACGGCTTCTGCTCCGACAAATTATCCAGTATAGTCCCCTCCTCTTGCAGTTCCCAACAGAGAAATCGTGGTGCCGCACGTATGCATCCCTATACGGTCCAACTTTTCGTTCTGTTCTTTTATCCCTAGAGTTTCTAGACTGTGGAACCTACTGCCTGCGGAGGTCTTTCCCTTCCCCCAAATCTTCAAGTTTTTAAGCCCTGTGTTAACAAACTTCCTCTTACCCTGCTTAAGACACCCACGGTACGTTAGTATTTAGGCTTTCAGCCTTCGTGGATTGTCAAAAGATAAAAAAGTCTGTGGTTACGTTTCCGAAACGGCACTTCTGTGGTTAAGGGTAATATACCATATTTATTGCATTTTAAGACAGTCTCTCCGCGATTTTCAAATTTTGCGGTCACGTTTTGTAGGAGGCTACATAGCCTTCCCGGGTAGGCAGCTGAAGGTGTTGTACGGGCGTTTCTGTGCCTTTGGGGATCGAGGAAAGACTCACGCTAAATTGATAGCATCTTTCTTCTGGAACTAAGCGCTGTGAGTGAAGATTCCTAAAAATCCTGATGTTTTTAGGTTAGCGGGGTGCACGTGTTTTCGTAACGGCCGAGGACGGTGGCGCCCTCTACTGGAAACGTCAGCAAGTGACAGTGAAGGTTATGCACGACACCAGTAGCAGTTTTTTGGATTGACAGCTACAATTTATGCATTGAATCGATTATTATTTTGTTTCGAACAAAAGTAAACATTTGAACCGGAATTTCTGGGAGCGGAAAGCTCGACCATCCAGATTTTCCACGTACGAAGCCCTGGAAAGCATAGTCCGGAAGGGGAGAGCTGGTTAATCGTCTTGCAACGGGACCAACAACAAAGAAAGCAAAGCAAAGCAAGATTTTGTATTAGCCGGAATTAAAAAAAATCAATAAATTCAGTCATTTTAATATTCTACAGACCCTAGTTTTTTAGCTTTAAAACGGTTCGTCTAACAAAGCAATTCACATACCCACGTTAAAAATTTGAATGAAAACTCACGGATTCTTTGTTATTTTTTCCAGAAAATGCAGTTTTGCTATTTTCATAAGAAAATGACGAATTTTTCCCGTGGAAATCCGTTTTAATTCAGTACAGCTTTACATAGTTGGAAGTTCGAGCTTGTGAAAATTGGATTATTTGTTATTCTTTGACCTTTAAATAAATATTTGTTGTGTTAAATGTTGTCATTCTGTTTAGTGATTGATTTAAAGAGTTTTGCATACTTTATAAAATGTTGTTTTAAAACCGTTAGGTATTTACTAGCTATAAAAAAGATTATACAGGGTGGCCCACCATATTCGACACTGGCCTGTAGCTGGATAACCATGAGGTTTTTAAAAAAGTAAATAATGGAACATATACAGGTCGGATAAGACCACAGTATAAAATTATTTTAGCTCTATACAGGGTGTCTCAAAAAAGTGTGACGTATCAAAGTTATATTTTTTAAATGGAACACCCTATATTTTATGACGGTTTTACATTCTATTTATAAAAATAACTCAAGTTTGTTTATAGTACTAAGTGTCTAGTTTTATTCGTTTTTGTGATATTTGATTTTTTAAAAATGCAGAGGTAAAATTAAATTGATTTTACTTTAACACTTATAATACTCCTTAAACTTTAAAATGTGTAACAAGATTAGAGAAAGTCTGCGCTTATATCATACGTGGGTCAAATCAAGATCAAAGATTGTACAGAGTGATCAAAACATAATTTCAATTTTTCAGAAAAGTCAAATAGCAATATCATCTCTTATTTTAAATGGAACACCCTGTATTTTTTTACGTAACATGATGACAAACCAAAATACTCTTACCAATGGTTATATAGGTTGGCTATACCTATCTTTTATACTTTTTAAGTAAATTCTGTTTTAACATATTTTTATTCCAAATTAATAATAACTCGTTTCTTCCATTATTCATAATCACTGTGTCAAATTCAGATGGTTTCTCCTGGAATATTTTTTAGGATTAACTCTAGACTAAAGTAAACCATTTTTCACATCCTACCAGTATTATATCATCTTGTTGTTGTAGAAGAAGGTTTTATTCAAAATCATTGAAATTTCTTTTAAACTGACTAAAACACTAGTAATCAATAAATGGTCGTTGTTATTTTCTTAAGAAAAATATTAATGGCTGCTATATCACAGCAACTTTAATTTAAATAAACATTTGGACTAAAAATTTGTAAAAACAGATTTTACTAAAAAGCACAAAAAATAGGTATAGGCAACCTATACACCATTTGAAAGAGTATTTCATATATCAAGTAAAAAATACAGGGTGTTCCATTTAAAATAAGAGAATATTGGCTATTTGATTTTCTAAAAATTGAAATTATTTTTTGATCACCCTGTATAATCTATGATCTCGATATGACCTACGTATGATAACGCAGAGTTTTCCTAATCTTGTAAACAAATTTTAAAGTTTAAGGAGTTTATATTGTTAAAATAAAATTAATTTAATTGCACCCTGCATTTTGAAAAAAAAATCAAATATCACAAAAACGAATAAAATTAGACACTTGGTACTATAAACAAACTTGAGTTATTTTTTATGTAGAATTTAAAACCGTCATAAAATATAGGGTGTTCCATTTAAAAATATAACTTTGATACGTCACACTTTTTGAGACATCCTGTATAGATTAAAATAATATTATACTGTGGCCTTATCCGACCTGTATATGTTTCAGTATTTACTTTTTTAAAAATCCCATGGTTATCCAGCTACAGACCGTGTCGAATATGGTGGGCCACCCTGTATTATTTATTTATTAACTTTGTACGTTATTCAAGATGGCACGAGTAGGGCTTGTGCAATAAAAATCATAAAAACCTCTGCCTGATATGCAGGGTGATTCGTAACCTATGCGCATAAACTTGAAATATTAATAAATTATGACAACATCCAAAAACTACTGTTATTTTTTAAATAATTATATAAAATATATTTTAAATATTACAAAACACGTGTTTATTTTAATGTTGTTATGAAAAACAATATATTTCAAAATAAATCTATAAAATAAAAAGCTTGCCATAAATCCAAAACCAATCAGATGGAAGTAGGTGATTAAAAATCGGTCACGAAACTTAAGAGGGTGATTCTACTTGACAAAGTAAGGGTAGAACTTTAGATAATTTTTTTTCAAAATGTCATTTGTTTTCGAGTTACAAGCCGTCAAAGTTCAACTTTTATTTTGACTTTTGACAGCAATGGAGGTTCAATTAAGGGACTTAAAAAAAAGATTTAACTAACCAGAACTAACCATGACCCCCTACCTATACTCTTTCTCTCACTCTTTAGTTCCTTATATTTTTTACCAAAAGCTTATAAATGGATGCACAGGAGGCTGCAATAAATCCATACACAGGGGCTGCAGCTAACCGCTTGTAGATTGGTAGAAATACATTATATCTGTCAAAAGCTTATAAATCGATAGAAGCTAAAGCTAATCGCTAAAAGAGGTACTAGAAGTGTTTTTAGGCAAATATTAACCGATTTAATTGTAATAATAAGAAACTAAAAAGCTAAACATAATTGTTTTTAAAGAAAAAATTGAAACGAAAGTCTGAAAAAATCGTTACTAGGCAATCAAATGTCAATAACTGTGAGAATCATTTTCAAGACCCAAGCAGCAAGCTGACGTCATTATGACGTCATTTTTAAGTCATTTTTGGTCATAGGACGTCATCAGACCAAAATTATCACGTCATTTAACCGTCGTGTTGACGTGTTTTTGACGTCGCGTTGAAGTGGCGTCTTTTCGATGCATTTTATCGTCATACTAGTTCATAAAAACCTAATGACATCATGTTTAGAAAACCCGCCAGAAAAATTTTGTGACTTTATATGATTCGTGTCAAAATCCAACCGAAATATCATATGACAGAAAAATAAAACTAATAATTTTACATTATTGGAATAGGAAAAAACTTTACCGATAGATTGCGCAATGGACAACAAACTACCACGCTTATTCAACATCTTCGCTTTTTATTGCCTACACCGTACCGATGAGACCAGAATATTTCGAGACTGGTCTGTGGTTTTGTGATCTCAATTAGCTTTGAAGGAAATATCTTCTTCTGTGTAAAAATCTGCATCTCCAGGTTGGACAGTGTCCCCAGAGATGCGACCTTGCAGGTGCAAGGAAATTGCAAACAGTAAGGAGTTTTTGCCTATTTCAATTTTCAATTAAAATATCGTATCATTTTTAGCTTAAAGAGTATATGCGTCAATTCTCGTCATCATCTTAAAGACGTCATTATGACGCCATTAACGGGACGTCTTTTGTCTGTGACTTAGGGAGGTCGATTTAACGTCATTTTGTCGTCATCTTATGACGTCTTTACTGGACCAAATGTGTCTAAAAATGACTAAAAAGAGACGTCAATAAGACGTCAGCTTGCTGCTTGGGGAATTTAGACATCTCAAATATTTTAATTAGTTTTTATGTAAAAGTTAAGTAAATAAAAGAATTATAAGTATTTAGTACCTATGTTTTGAACTAACCGACAATCTAAAGCTGCATATTTTGATGTACTGTGAACCTGAATTTAACCTGCAACATTGTGAACGCAAATTGTTCGAAGCAGCGTAACTTGTTTAAACAACTTTGAATATTAAGTGCTCTTTGTGATTTTAGTATACGATTACTGTGAAGTGTTAGTTTAGGTAATTTACGTTGTTATTGAAAAATATGCCGCAACGATATACAGAACCGAATAAGCTTTTATTTTGAAGATGGTAAGGTATCTTCAAATGGATATGGAGAAAAAGGTAAACTACATTACCCGTGAGTGCGGTAATAAATGCAAGTTTTACATATTTTAATTTCAATATGTTTAAAGTTTTATTAATCAAAAAGCAGTTTAATGAATATTCTAAAGTCGAAATTAAAAACGTATTTTTTATCCAGTGTAATATATGTTACAATATACGACGTGCCCTAATTTCGATATGACGTAATTTCGATATGACGTTACATAATGTGACAAAAGATTGAACACCCTTAAAAAGATATATACCAATAAGAGCGTCAGAACTTTAAAATGACACAAAGTAATAAGTGCAAGTAAGATCTTAGTTTTTTTAATTTTAGTATAGAAAAAATACATTCCTTTAAAGTTTTAAAATTACTATTATTTAAATTTCCCTTCTACTTTGTTAAGTTAAATGGAAATCTTGTGGCCCATTTTCTAATACCTTTTCAATCACATCACCCGGTAAATTTTTAATGGTGCGTGTGATGTTTTGCTTAAGGTCACGAATCGTTCGTGGCCTATTTTCGCAGATCTGAGATTTAAGGTGGCCCCGCATAAAATAGTTCAAGGGTGAGAGATCACATGACGTTGGCGGCCAGTTCACATTACCATTTTGCAAAAAAACCTGCATTTTAAAGAATTTTAAAAATTAAATTTTAATAATTTTCTGCTCGTTGTTAAATCGTGTACTCTCTTTATAATGACTTGCCAGATGGTACTAAACACAACTATGCCAGTTTGGTGACATAATTCTAAGCAATGTACAGTTGCATTTTAAAGGTCTGACGCCCTTATTGGTAAATCCTTTAGAAGTTATTTAATGACGGGCTTAATTTGTAATTTATACAAAAGTTTTGAATAATATTATTTTTAGCGAACAAGTCTCTGTATTGCTTTAAACTTAGAAAATACTGAACAATGTTTAAAGAAAACTTGGCTTTTTCAAAGTAAGATTTCCGGTAAATTAGGTAAAATAAATATGTTTAAAAGTGACTTTAAATTAATAAATTTGGAAAAATGGTTAATTTACTTGTATAACAAACAATATAACTTATATTTTTTTATCTGTTTTTTTTTAATAATTAAATTTAAATATTTTTATTTAAGTTTACTTGGTATTCCTTAAAATATAATAAATATAAAATTATAATTTTTAACAACACTTAAAATTACTGTACATATTTTCAATAGGTTTTCTCACCCTCAGAATGTGGAAGTAGAAGCCCACTCCAGGCAATGGACTTTTCCTGGTCAAACAAGGCAGGAAAATTATAAGCATTAAGAAGTTTTACTCTTTTATTTTTGTACAATGATTTTTTACTGTTTTTCAAAATTACTTATTTAGCTGACATGCACTTATCAAACTTCTTGTCAAATAAGTTGGACCAAGTTTTCCTCTAAAAACTGTAATCATCAAAGAAATTTAAGGTTGTCTTGTCAACTTTGTTTAAGGGATTAAAAAACGTCATACGTTTCTACGTACTTTCTTCAAATATTTAATGGAAAACTACCAACCTTATGGATTAAGAATTGACACTTAACCTTAATTTTATCGTGATTGCCATGGTGTCTGGTTTTAGCTGTAATTTTACAGAGTTTTTATTTAAAGATTTTTAGAGCAATGTTGAAATGTGCTTATATAAATAAAATATTAGCTAATGAGAACCAAATAGTTTGTAAACCGGTCTGCGGTTGGTGATTTTAACAATATCTGTAGGAAAGATCGCTTGGCTAGTGTAAGAGTTCGCCAGTTTAGATAGGATCTGACGAATGCAATTTTTTTTACCAACAATTTAACCAAAAACATGTAAACTACTTTAATTTCTAGTGGACAGTTGATGCGTATAATTGCGCGTATACTATGTAAATTTTGCTTTACTTGTCCAATGTCACACATTATATGTGGTAAATTGATTCTGTTAAATTTTTCCTTTCCTAAAAATTTTATAAAAGACGGAATTCTTAATTAAAAAAAGGTTTTTTTTAATATTTAAGACACCGAAGTTCAAAAACTAAGACGTTTAGGACATATAAAGTTTTTTTTTTGTTATTTTCTGTTAAAGAATCGCCCCGTAAATTTTGTCGGTTGAGTTACTGGACACCCTGTATGTATGTAGGTAATTTAATTGGAAATTGATAAAAACTTTTGTCTATTGGTGCCTAAGCGGTGAGGTTTATCGACTTTAATAAAAAATACCTTATTTCTTAAGTTTTTAATTATCTATAAAATGGCGCCCCCAGCTTTGCGATACCTATCAAAAATAAAAAAGTTATGATGTAAATAAATTTTAAGTTTTAGGTAAAGTGCCCTCTGGCGGTATTTAAAAGAAGTACTTCTCTTAAAATTTTAGAATCTGCAAAGCTCGATTTGCGTGCCAAATATCAACTGGATTGGTGAAAAAATAAATGCAATATGTCGAAAAAACCAAAATAAAAATTGAACTTTGACGGCTTGTAACTCGAAAACGAATGACATTTTGAAACAAAAAGTTCTACCCTTATTTTGTCAAGTAGAATCACCCCTGTAAGTTTCGTGATCGATTTTTGAATCACCCTGTATCCTATGAGTTAATAACTTGTTAAAATTTGGTTCGTGTTTTATACGTAAGTTAGGAAGATAAAAGATTTTCAATACAAATACATTTTAAATTTTTTGGAACATCTTATAAAGATATTTTATAAAACCACCTCATGATCACCCAAATACCCTTAAAAAGGGTTGCCTTGCCATGAGACATGCAACAAAAACATTTATTTTATAAAATATAAGATAGGTTAGTAAGGGATGATAAAAGAAATAAAACATTTTTGTTTGAAAACTTTTAAACTATCAGGAATCATATTTTAGTGTACTTGACATGACAGCTACCAAAATACAGCATTATACACTAGCTGTTACCAAAATACTACAATTATCTAAAAAATTAAGTTAACTTATAGTTTAGTCTTTTAAAGATATGTTTTTAAAGCAATTGTATTAAGAAATAAGATAAACACTTTGAAGCTGGACTAGTTTTGTTTTCGCAAAAACGCTAAACACTTTTGTAACTACATAAAAAAATAATACTGGTAACTACCTAGTGATATGTTCTAGGCACATCCCACAACTCAAAAATAATCTGGCGGGCTTTGCTATTTGTACCTGGCCGGTCCGAGCCATGAGCATCCGAAAATCTGGCAAAAAGCCAACACTATCACTAACACTTTATCACCATACCGACCAGCGTGTAGACGATACATAGATGTACTAGTGCGAAAACGTAGAGTGTGCGATGGCACCACTTGTTGGGTTCAAAGAGTGTGGGTGCGTAGTCTGGCCATTTAATACGAAGTATCCAGTAATTGCCAAAGGCCAAACCATGTGATAAGGGAGTACAATAAGAGCAATCTGCAACAAGAAAAAAAACATGTAAAGTCAGATTCATCAATATTTTATTTGTTTTTATTCTTAAAAGCACCTTCAGGTTAGTCCAGGTGAATAAGATTTTGTCCTGCCTAATAATAAAATATTTAAAAAAATATTTAAAATATATTTTCTACTACTGTATATAATAAGAAAACTTTGTGGTCCTAGCAACGCGAATGATAACGAAAGAGAACCTTCGTGTTACCTGGTTGCTAAAGCGTTGTATTTTCAGCGCCTGGACAAAGAAAGTAAGAGTAAAAAAAAGAAAAATATAGCTTGTGGAAATATTAGGATTTATTTATAAAAAGTAACTAATTTATGACAAAATATTTTTAAAAAACTAGGGTTAGGTATTGACATTAAAAGTAATTGTGCAATTTGAGCAATTAGCAAAAAGAAATTGGAGGAATAATACTTGAATTAACAGTTTTTAAATTTGTTGTTGGGGGTATCGTTACTCACCTTTAACTACCGTTAATATTCATATTTTTCATTGTTACTTCATTAGAGGAAATATTGGTAGGAATTTCGTTGTAAAATCTTCTTTGAAATTTCCACCTTATTAATTTTTACTATAGCCACGTCATTTCTTATTTCTACATCACTTAGCTTCATTCTGTATATTTCGTCTGTCCGGCATGCCCCAGCCACTCCCATAATGGCTATTACTTTCATTGCTAGGTAACTTTGATCAGGCGCGTTAAGTAAAACTTTTATGATTTCTTCTTTTTAAATTTTTTGACTTTTTTGCGTCATAACCATCGTTTTTCTCTTTAATAAAAGCAACTAGTTTCTTGAACTCCGAAATATTCCAGCAAGCCATTCAGAAAACGATTTAAATGTTTGATGGTACCTCTCTTTAGATTTGGATTTAGATTTTGGATGCCATTTTCATATTCATTTAACATTTTAAAATGGGAATGGATTTATACTAAATTAACAATAATTCAATATCTGACAAGTGCTGATGACAGACAATGTCAACAATAAATGTGTTGCTATGGATTAATTTTTAACAGGTAAAATTTCAAAATCTCTGATATTATAAATAACTATTTATTACCATAATTCTTTAAAAGGAATCTTTTTGCTAGGCAAAAATCAGTATTATTCGATACTACGTACATGTATTTATTATTTGACCAGACTAATACGATACGGACTATTCATATTTAACAGACACCTGCCATCTGATCTGTTTGTAATGGAAAGCTAAAGCGAAACGTCAGTGTCTGTTTTTATCCACTTGCTCTATTAAGATCAATTAAAACCAAGATGGGAGACTATTCGAAAGCTAGGCTGCTACAGTTTTTTGCCATGTTTGTGCTTTTCAAAATATTGGGTCGGACTATGATTTGGTTATAGGGAATTTGTAATTAACAGTAACTTTTATAGTTGTAGCTTAGTTAATTATTTGAGTTGTGCCTTAGTTAATTATTTAAGTTTTTAGCTCGGTTCTTAGTAAAATGAACATAAAGTATAAGATTCGTCTGCTAAAATCTGCAGGTACCTGTTTTTTTTTTTAATGAAACCTATTTTTAATAAAAGATACATGGTTGTAGACTAGATTAGACCATGATTGTCTGGAAAAATTTGGCCGCAAGTACCTTTGATGAATTTTTTCTTGATTAGTTTTTGTTATTAAATTGCATGTATATGTTTTTTTTAATGAACCCAACATTATTTGAAAGATAATGTAAGGAATATGTATAAAAAAATGGTTGCCGAGCTCCCAGTCAGCCGCAAGTAGGGGTTGCCACCATTTGACTTATTTTGTTCTTCTACTCTTAGGCTGCTAATATACAAAGTATAACAAAAGGTTTTTAAGAAAATTATGGGGCAAATTCTTTATCAGAAAATACAAAGAAAAGTTTATATAAACATGAGCTCGAAAATGATTGTTTTTACAGATACAGGGTGTTTAACTATATTTTGAAAAATCGATTGTCTGTTATTATCTTTTATACCTCTTATCCGATTGTGATAAAATTTTCTCAGTGCTTTTTAAAGATTTAAAAGGTTTATTAAAGTCAAATTTGATTAAATTTATTCAATACAGTGGCGCATTGCGTCTCGAACGGTACCTAAATGAATATTCTTAGTAAAAAAATGTACGCCACTGACACAAAAACTATATTTTGAAAAATCAATTGTGTTAGTGTTTCTTGCTTTTAAAACTAAATTAAACAAGATAGGAAAAAGGTTCAAATGCTAAAAAGCTGTATTTTTACTTGCCTAATAATAATAAAATATAACATTTGGACAAAAGTCAGAGATGTACATTTCTTTTGTAAGAAATGATCGTTTAAGTACAGCTTGAGACACCACTGGACTAAATAAATTTAATTAGGCTGGATATAAATTACCCCGGTAATTCTACAAGTAATACTGCCTAATTTTATTATAATTGGATATGACAAGGCAGATTTAAAATAATAATTAAAACTGCTTAAAAAAAAGTTTAATACCACGTATCTGGAAAACAATGCATTTCTCGACCCATCTTTTTAATAACTTTTCCTAATATTTTATTATGTAGAATCTGTCCGAAAATTTTTTTAACAACATTTTGTAATACTTAGGATACAACAAGCCTAAGAGTAGTAGGAAAAATTAATTCGAATGGTGGCAACCTCTACTTGTGACTTGCGGCTACTGGAAGCTGGCATCCATTTTTTTTATTCCTTACATCATTATCTTTTAATTAATGGGTTCATTAAAAAATATATTATCAAAAACTAATTTCAAGAAATTAAATTAAAGGTATGTGCAGCCAAATTTTTTTAGACAACTATTTTGTAATCTATTTTACTACCATATACAGGGTGTTTCACGGTCGATGGTACCTTAGACGTTAATAATTATTTTTCATATTATTTGTTTAAAACATGTCTCTAAGTAAAAAGCTTTTATTACTTTATCTGCATTTATAAATACTTAAAATTTTGGGTGCAGCATCTCAATGTCCTCTACATTATTCTTGTATGGAGAAATAAGTTTTAAATTATACAAGGTCGCCTTTATAAATTTTATATCATGTTCCTATATCAAAATGCTAAGGTTTCGAAGATAAGCAAGTTTCTGAAAAAATCAAAATTCAGCATAATAAGTATTTTTCAAAGATAGTCATGAAATGTCACCACCAACAAATAATCACATTGTAATTTTTAGTCATGACATTTCATGGCTTGTTTTGATAAATACGTATTATGCAAAATTTTGATTACACCGGATCAGGACATAGGAAATCCCATGTAATTTTTATTGGGGTCAATTATTGGCTCCCTAATTATTTTAGAGAAAAATTCTATTGAAGTTTATTGAAAAGCATGCAAATCTACGTCCATGGTAAAAACTTTAGATTTTTCGGTTAACCCGTTTGCTAGTTATATGCTAATATATTTTTAAATTTTTTCCATTATTATCGCCTCATATTTATGAACAACAATAAAAATACCAGTTAGCGTGACATAACGTTGTCATTTTAAAATTTAGTGCTTTATTATTATTAAAAAATCGTAGAGTGAAAAGATTAACCATGAGTAATACTACTGAAGAAAAATACTACTGATGATTAAATGGTACTATCAACAGTCAATAGGACTACCAAAAATTTGAGACCAAAGGCACAGTGATAAATAACTGCAGATGTGAAGCAAGCGAGTAACAAAGAAAAGAAAATGTAAGAGATGATAGAGACTTGGAAATATTGTTGCACGTGGAAGAAAAATGAAGGGAAGGTGAGTTCAGGGAGACTTCCAGGATATCATAGGAAAAGATCAATCAACAGTGCTCCGGATTTTGAAAAGACATAAATACATTTCATACAAATATGAAAGACATCAAGAGCAAAGGGATTAGGATGAAATACAGAACGCAAACATGGACAGGGAATTTTTAAGAAATATTTGTTTTACTGATGAACCCAATCATTAAAATTACCGATACTGGAGCAAAGAAATCCAACACAGATTTGTCGAAACGAGGACGCAATATTCACAGAACGTAAATGTTTGGGCGGGGATTTTCGGACAACATATTATTGGACCATTTTTCTTAATCAAAATTTGAATGCAGAATTTTATTTGGAACTACTTAAAGAACTAATTTTACCCGCTTTAAACGATATATCCAGGGAAAATCAGGAAATTTGGTACCAAATGGATAACTGCCCGGCACATAATACTCTGGCTCTTCAGGAATATTTACACAATGCTTTTAATGGAAATGTTATTGGCCTACATCACACCATAAATTGGCCAGCCAGGTCTCCTGATATTTCGCCAAATGACTTTCTTCCTCTGGGGCCATTTATAAAGCATGATATACAAGGATAAAAATGACTCTAATCTAGATGAGTTAAAAAATGTTATTTTTGCATTATGCAATAAAATTTCAATTTACCAGTAAGTTTAAAGCATGTAAATATTATAAATGTCATAAGTTATTGAAATTTGTTACTCTAGTTTAGTTTAACTTAACTTAATTCGTTTGTATAAATACAACTTTAACCTTTTCACTGTAAGATTTTTGATAATAATAAAGCACTAAATTTCAAAATGACAACGTTACGTCACGCTAACTGGTATTTTTATATTTGTTCATAAATATAAGGCGATAATAATGCAACAATTTTTAAAAATGTATTAGCATCTAACTAGCAAACGGGTTAACCGAAAAATCTAAAGTTTTTACCATGGATGTAGATTTGCATGCTCTTTAATAAACTTTAATAGAATTGTTCTCTTACATAATTAGGGGAGCCAATAATTGACCCCATTAAAAATTACATGGGATTTCATATGTCCCGCCCGGCGATGCATCACCCGGTATAAAAATTTACTTTTATCTCCGGAACCATAGCATTTAGGTATAGGAACATGATATATCATGTTCTCTTACCGTTCCCGAGATCCTAATAAAAACAATTATATCGCATAAAAAACCATTAATTTAAAAAATATATTTTTGCAGGCCAGTATAACAAGACAAACAAACTTACCGATGCCACTTTAGACCCAATGGAACCGGTGTTTGAGGAAGATGCATCCATGTGCCTTGTATGAAGTTGATTCCATAATGTTAATGCCATTTTAACACATCCGACGCTTCCTCCACTACCATATAAATTGGTATATTTGGTTCCCTTGGACAGTCTCTGAGAAACTGGACACCTGAAACAAAATGAATTCTTGTAATTGTAATTATTTTTCAATACTAGCGATACCAAACTATGGCAGGTAGAATTAATCTAAATGAAGTATTATAGAATATTTAATAAATAGTTTACCCAATAAACAGGTTGAGCTTTTTATTTTTAATACACATAACGGCTAATAAAGTGTGCAACAAAGGAGAGCTGTTTTACGTTTTTTTTTTATTATTTTTTTATATAAGAGTTGAAGCATGATCCCAAACTATATAAACAACTGTCAGTTTTTTAAAGCCCATGGATATACAGGTTATGTCAAAAAATTAAAAACTACATAGGAGTAAAGTCTATAGATATCAAAAAAAAAATAAAACAAAAGGTTAAATAGAAATGTTATTAAGGATGGAAAGGTATACCAACATTTTTTTTGTCTTTAGGTCCTACTATAATAATAAGTACCAAGGCCTCTTCCGAAAATCACTTAACTAGTGCAAAATACCATACAAGCGTTAGAGAGTAAAAAGTAATGTAATTAAAGAAGCAATACAAATATTATTTGGATTGTTTATAAAAAGAAAAAAATCGCTCACCATTTTGTCAAGAATAAATGTAAAGGGTGTCCCAACAAGAATGTAAATATTAACCAACACTATAGTTTTAAGTATGATTGCGGAAATATTTAATTATTATAATAACAGAAAAATAAGTTATACGTTAACCTATTTAAAAAGTTATTACTTATTAAAAACAACCGACTCTAATTTTGAACAAATTAAACCGTTAACAACCAGAGTTCGGATCGTATTCGAATACTCAGTATTCTAAATAGTATTCAGAATAGTTTTTGCCGGTATTCAAATAGTATTCAAATACATTTGTGTGTTTGGTATTCGGCAGAAAACTATTTTCTCAGTATCCGATATTCTGTATTCAAATACTTTAGAAGTATTCGACGAATATATTTTTTGAAGTATTCGAATACAGGCGTTCCGAGTATTCGAATACCGAAAGGTGTAAGTAGTATCCGAATACTAAAACTGTCATGATTTGAATAACAAAGGGAAGGATAATAGGAAAGAAAGGAGGACCTTTTTTTTTTTTTTTTTGGTCTTCAATTTTGTCATTTTGTCATAGGTTTTGTTTAGTAGTATTCGAATTTTCTCGTTTCCAGTATTTGAAAACCGATTCCAAGTATTCATGTATTCGAATACTTTTTTCCTTTCAAGTATTGAAATATTCGGTATTCCAATACTTTCTTTCTCTGGTATTTGTATTCGTATTCGAATACCGATTTTCAGTATTCTGCCCAACTCTGTTAACAACCCTGTACACTAAAATTAATTTGGGCTTTAGTATTAAACCAAATAAATTAAAATGTCAGTGGTTTACACCGCAAATCAATAATCCTATAACTACGCAGAAGCTTTAAAATAGCACAAAAATTATTAAAGTAAATAATGTTAAATCACAAAAGAAGACATTTTATTAAATAGAAAATATTACTATGTATTTAGAATAAGTAAATTTGGTTACACATAGCAAACATATAGCGGGTGATGTATCGCTGGGCGGGACATAGGAAATCCCATGTAATTTTTAATGGGGTCAATTATTGGCTATCCTAATTATTTTAGAGAGAAATTCTATTGAAGTTTATTGAAGAGCATGCAAATCTACGTACATGATCAGAGTCGATTGATGAGATAAGGTCACGACATTCGCCATATTGGCTAGCGCGGCTGTGACGTCAAGTCGGGCCATTTTCGGCCATGTTTGATTTTAGGCAGATCAGTGGGGTAGAATTAAGGAGAAAACAAAAAAGAACTGTATGTTGTTAACAAAATTTATTGGATTATTTTAATAGGCATAACAAAAACAAAAACATAAATGTGGTTAAAATATTGAAAATTTAAAATTATCAAAGCGACGACAGGACGATGAGGTACCTGACAGAGCAAAACATTTTCCATGGTTCCGTAAGTTAAAAACCATTTTAAAAACTTTGTGTACAAGTTGTCCGCTAATGAATGGTACACAGAAAAACCACAGATTCCTTATGCCAAAATATTAAGATTTAACCAAACATATCTAATATCCAAAAGTTTATAATAAGGAAGACCCCCGTGGTGTCAGAGTAAAAAGAAAAAGTAAATTTATTTCGATAATTGTTCCCCCTTTTGTAAATATCTTAATAAAACGGTATCTCGGGGTTTTTAAACATTAGCTTTTCAGATCAAATATTAATTTTTGTGTGTAGACTAGAGGGCGATGGGTACACTATTTAAAATTCTCTAAAACTACCCAATTTTTTGTTACTACTCTGTATGTATGTAAACTAGTCCGCTTCTCTATGCTTTCTGCACAAAAAGGTATACTTAGTAAGAATCGGTCTTGACTCCATACTATAATTACAACTGCTCAGATATAAATAGCTGATAGCTAAAAACTCCTGGATACCGAGTTTTATTAAAATGTTTAATACATATCAGAAATTATCGAAATGCATGAATAAAAAATATTTATATCCCTTTAACACCCCGTATCTTCCTTATCATTAACTTTTGGATATAGGTATGTTTGTTTAAATCCTAAATGGGTATTTTCGCATAAGAAATCTATACATAAAAACACGAATGACTGAAAACTATTCGACTAAACACTATCAAAATCTCTAAAATAAAACGAGTCCGAACCAATAATACGTGAAGTCTCTAAACTAACCAAAAACATTAACAACTGGAAATCCTTGCAAAATATACAACAAAAATTAAAATTGCAAATTTTCACAGTTTTTACCAAATAAAGCTTCGACAAGGCACGACTCTGTCATCAGCTGATAATGCTACCAACTTTGAACAGAACTGCCAACCGAAATCGTAATTCTCACACCCTCACGTCCCTGACTAAAGCTATCCCCGGTCTTGCTTATGACTAAACTCCTTCTCATAAAGAAACTCTGGTACATGGTAAAAACTTTAGATTTTTCGGTTAACCCGTTTGCTAGTTAGATGCTAATATATTTTTAAAAATTGTTACATTATTATCGCCTCATATTTATGAACAACAATAAAAATACCAGTTAGCGTGACATTATGTTGTCATTTTGAAATTTAGTGCTTTATTATTATCAAAAAATCGTAGAGCGAAAAAGATTAATACAACTTTAATTAAGTTTGTTAGTTAAGTTACTGGACACCTTGTATAAACGAAGATTTTTAACAAAAAATGTACACCAGTGACTTTTTGTGCAAATTTTATATTTTATTATGATTAAGCAAGTAAAGATATAGCGTTTTTCGCTTCTTAAGTTTTTTCTTTCCTGTTTATGAAAGAAATAATAAAATCCACTTAATTGCATACCCCTGGACTACACAAAAAACAGAAACATTTTGTTTTTTGTTTGGGGTCGGTCAGGAATATGAACCGCGGGCAGCAGGTTCCACAATCTAGAAACTCTAGGATAAAGAACGAACAAAGTGGGAAGTTTGGGGCCTGTCCAGTTGGACCGTATAGGGATGCATACGCGCGAAACCACGAGTTTTTCTGTTGGGAACCGTAAGTGGAGAAACTATACTGAACAGTTCTTCAGAGCAGAAGCCATGGAAGTACCATATAAAAAGCGATAAATCCCCCACAGCCCGACGATGTGCAAGAGAGGGAAGCCTTTCTGTAAGTGAAGGATCATTAATGAGACGAATAGCTATTCTTTGAATAGAATCAAGAACGCTTAGGGTTGTGGGGGACACCATGCCCCAGATATGAGAACAATATTCCAAGGGAGGTCGGATTTGGAACACATATAAAGTGTATAAATTAGAAGGGAGAAATACTTTTTGGCTCAAAAGAGAAATCCAAGCTTTTTGAGGCTGCCGTGGCTATAGATACAATGTGATTATGCTAGTTAAGGTTACTTTCCAATGTGACGCCCACAAGTTTGAAGGTGTCTTTACTCTATAAAACTTGGCCACTCATAAGTAGAGGATGAGTATTTGATGACTCTTTTCGCGACAAGAAACATGATTATGTTTTGGATGCATTAAAATGAATGAGATTTTTGGCGCCCCAATCCAATATTAAATTTAGATCCTGCGAAAGAGATATCTGCATCGCTCTGCGTTTGTTTTCCAAGTCAGGTTTAGTGATGGGTTTAGGAATCTGAAAACTGGGGTAAAGGGTACTATCGTCGGCGAAACTATGAATGGAATTAGTTGTGGACGAGAGAAGGTCGTTGATGTGAAGAAGAAACAATGTTGGTGCCAGAACTGAGCCCTGAAAGACTCCAGCATTTACTTGGTGAAAGCTTGAAAAATGGCCGTCCACAATAACTAATATACGTCGATCAGATAGATAACTAGAGAGCCAAGTACAGAGTTTAGTTGAAAGACCATAGGAGGGAAGTTTATTAAGAAGTGCGGCATGACAGACCTGGTCAAAAGCTTTGGATATATCAAGAGCAACGATCTTGGACTCACCTAGAAACTCAATAGACTTGTTTTAGCAGTGTGAAACGAAGGAAAGAAGATCTGCTGTAGATCTTTTGTGGCGAAATCCATACTGCGTGTCATGCAAAATTTTGTGTTTTTCTAAGTACTTAAGAAGCTGTGAATTAATTAATTTTTCCATTACTTTACAAAGAACTGAGAGAATTGAAACTGGTCTATAGTTAGATGGAAGCGATTTAGATGCTTTCTTTGGAATAGGTTGAACACGTGCAGCTTTCCAGCTCTTCGGAAAGACACCTGTGTCGTAAGAAATTCTAAAGAGCCGAATTAAGATTGGTGCAAGTTCTGGAGCACACCCTAGATATAGTGTCTATTTTATCTTTGACACTTAATTTATTACTTTTAGCTTAGATCTGAAAATAATGGTGATATAATATACAGGGTGTTTTATTTAAAAATAGGGGTTAACTATTTCATTTTCTAGGATGACCATATTTGCAAAACTATTAAAAATTGGATATATGTATCACATGTGGACGTTTTTTAAAGCTCTTTGATTGACCTTTTGAATGATGATATAGTATCCATGATGTTTTATTTAAAAAAAGTACATTTTTTTGTAGCAAATCAAAAACCCGATGTTCAATTGTTTTTCGGTTGGCAGCACGTTAATCAGCGGAAAAAATTACTATAGCTTTAATAATTGAGCCTACTTCGTATCTCCAATAATAGGGAATTAAGCAATAGTGCAGACTTAAGAATGATTACCCTGTATTCTTTATTAAGATTATCACTCTTTACAGAAATAACAATGTCAATTATCACAAGAAAAATATTATAAAAATATACAAGTTTTTTTGGACCTGATTAACAGTTGTCTGTAAATCGAATTCTACAAAATGATTATCTCTTAGGATAGCATACTTAGTAATACGTTTGTATAAGGTTCTAATTTTATTTATGTTTTACCAATCTATTACTGATCTGTAATACCTTAAAAACGGAATATGTTATGGTAGCAATAATACCTGCTATCACACCTAGGGGCATTATGATAATGCCCGCTTATAATGCCCTAAGCCGCTAATATGGAAATTTTATTGCTTATCCAATTTTATTTCTCTCACAATAAAGATCAAGTTTATACAAACATATGTATTAAAATAAAATCAGTAACTTACCAGTTCCTGAAAATATGCCATTAAAACGGTTTCGGTTATTTGAAGAATTGCGTTCGCATCTTTCCAAATACCACATATGTCATACTCCCGATCATACTGTTGCCTTGATTTAACTGGCAAAAGATTTTCGGTCGCTTTTATGGCCTTTTCTCTTATATTGTGTGGATTTTTTCCATTTAGAGCAAATCGTTAAATAAAAAATGCCAACTGACTAACTGATAGAAACATCAAAGTCAAACTTAACACCAGTCATTATCTACTTACGTATACAGGTACAGGTGCAACTTATTTTTATATTGCGAATAAATAATGTAAGTAGTCATTGAAAAACTCTTTTTGGGTAAAACATAAAGCATTGTATGCACCACGGGCTTTACTGGACTATAATGCCCATCAGGTCGAAATCTAGCCCTCGGGCCAGAGGCCCTCGGGTTATTTCGACCTTCAGGGCATTATAGTCCTAGTAACGCCCTTGATACATAAATAGCTATAAAACTTAAGTTTTAGAAATTATCACTCATAATAAATTGTCACTTTACAGGCATTTTTTTCTCCTGGAATAAAGCGTTTGTATTTTTATTATGCGAGATGTATCTCTAAGTTAAAATGCAATGGTTGTAAAATATGTTTAGTGTGAAATAAACTTAACAACTTTAGAGCAAGCAGTTTTCTGGTCATTTATTGTTATATCAGTTTAGAATTTTATTGTTAAGGAAAAGCGTGGAAGTTAAAACATTTTATTATCGCTGTAAGTATAAATTTAAAATAAAATAAATGCAAGTAATGGTAACTTATTTAATTTATTACAAATAATATAACATTAAGTGTTTTAGGGGTTTTCATATTAATTAAAACAAGAACTAAACATAGCTGTCGTGTTTTAACCAAATATTACCTTTAAATTGTAACTTTCTTAAAAACTTTTTAAATCAGGAAATTTATAAAAATACAAAATTAAAACAATAAATGAAAATTATAATAAATAATCCTGCTGTTTAGAAGATATTAGCAAAAAAAAACAAAAAACTGAAACTTTTATATCTTAGTAGAGTCAGATTTTAAAATTAATTGCACTTTGCCATTGCCAATTTTCCTACTTTATTCAATGGTGTTGTTTAATTTTAAATGCGGCGTTCCTTTTCTTAAGACAATTATCGAAATTAAGAAAACAATTTTATTACAAATTTAACATACATATACATCATTAAGCTTGATCTTTATACGGACATGTACTACTTAAAATTTTATAAAAATAATAAACTTTACATAAAAACGCAGAGATAAGCAAGAGGTAAACAAAAAAAAAGGTGTATTTTAGAGAAATTCAGTCATACAGATTTTTAGAATAGTTAAAACATAAATTTTTATTACATTTTTAAATTTAAAAGAATTTTTTTTTAAATAAAAGTCCGAATGTTAGATATTAGATGGTTTGTTTAATAAGTAGTAAAATAGGAAAAACACAAAAATATTAAATCCACAAATAAAGTAAAAATTGGAGTACATTTTTTAAATATTAGTTTTAGGAAAGGGAATTTATAAAATTTTATTTTTAAGCAGAATATTTTTATAAAAAAAAAACAATTACTACCAATAATTTCTAACACCGAAAAAAAAGTTCTCAGTGTACCTAAAAACAATTTTTTTTAGGAACTATTTTAGGTATAGTTATAACTTTTAAAGTTTTAAAAAACCCTTTTCAAAGGTTTTAGATTGGTAATTTTTAACGACTCGTATATTCTTCACTGTATCGTAAGGCGTAACTAAAGACGTCAACAAGGACATTTTACAGATTTGGCCGATAATTGCCAACAATTTAGCACCATAATTGAAGTGTGGCACTGCTAGTGACGGTAAACTTTAAGCGATAACAAGGTTGGCGGTTAGTTCGACACATCAAAGGGTTTTAGTGCTGCACTTATTGATATTATCCACCCAGCCATATTGGAAAACATCATTGTTATTAAACCAGGCTTTGTCGAGGTAACGTATGCCCCTATTTGCTTCACGGTATTCTTTTATATTACGCAGGTAATCTTACCTAAGTGAACCACTCTCTTATCTATTTTTTTGTAACTAAAGCCGCAGTCTATCAAAATATTCCTTAAAGTACAAATAAACTTATATTCATAATCAGGATGGTCTTTTTGTTTCTGCTCAACCATTCCTAAAGTTGGAACTTTGGTACTTAGTTGTCCTGGTAAAAGTCGTATATAACGTGACGAATAAACTCCTTGGCGCCCGTATCAATTTTTTTAATAATTTTTATCTTTTACCGGGTATACCCATAAATATAGTGTTAAGCCAATATACTTAATTCGGTTTTTTCCGAAAATCGTTATTAAATAAAAGTAGACAATAAAATAATCAAATAAAAAATTAGAAAAATGTGTCAAATAATTTCAAATAAAACCGTACCTGATCGCCGATTAAATGGCAATTAAATTGTGTTATTATGTTTTAATTTAAAAGACATAGTATAGAGACTTATCAAAAAATAATCATCAATTTTTCTTTAAAAGACACGTAAGTTGGAACAAATTCATTTAAAATTCAGTGGTTTGTTTTTTTTTAAATGCTCAGATACGGCAATCATTACGTTTTACTAATCTTTTTTATTACATTTTTAACTTTGGATCTAATGTCTACTATGTATGTCCTATGTACCATGCCCCAAAACCTAATGTTAACAGTTATTAAGAAATCTATTAATAAACATAAGTGAAATGCAAAAAAATAAAATTTATGGTAGCTGCTTACTTTTACGCCAAATGGTATATATTTTTAGCGTAAAAAACCAATTCTAACCATGTACAGGGTGTTTCTAAACAAATGCAAAAAAATTAAAAGATGATTTCTTGGTTAAAATAAAAGGTAGTTTGCTTTATAAACATAGGGTCAAAATATTATATCTTTATATTATATACACATAATATGATAACATGTAATTAATTACCTTTCACTGTAAAAACTTTTAATAAGTAAGTCAGCTATTTGGTTTATTTTTGATACATACATATATATATATATATATATATATATATATATATATATATATATATATATATATATATATAAACATAGGTAATATTAAAGCTCCTGACAAGTACTTTATAAACCTAAGCTAAATTTATAGATTGACGTTTTCGTCACCGATCGCCGATTAACGTTTTGGTTTCTAATATGGTATATAAAAAGATAATTATAAATTAACAAATGGAAAGTTGTTGTTTTATCCTCTAACTGAAAATGTCAAACGGCAAACGGGAACAAAAACGTCAATGTATAAATCTAGCTATAAGTTTCTGGCAAACAGCAAGCGCGACGTGATGTTAGCGAAACAATACGTAACGCGCTTGTTTGACTACTAGGTATGGATGGTGGAGGGAAGGATAACCATCTTTTATGGCGGACAAGTTTAAAAAGTGGCCATCGGAATATAGCAAATGGGGATGGCGCCACAGTAGCCAGTGGAGGTATTTTGGTAATTCTTTCCTTTTTTATTTTGTATCTATCTGTCCTTTTTCATTTTGTATCTCACTCTAATAATTCATGCTCATTGGTTAAAAAATCTCCTCTGGCTACTGTGGCGCCACCTTAAGTTGCTCCTTGCGACGGACACATTCAGATTGTTATCCTCCCCTCCACCATCCATACTACTAAGCAAGGATTCAATGTGTCAACGTGTTTCAATGCTTGGATGCAAAGAGAATAGACAAGGATAGAGGATCAATCGCCGTTTCGAAATGTGGCACAATTTGAAGAAAGGGTCTGCGGGATGGCAGGGCATGCGCATACGCACTCCCAATGTCAAAATCGGCGGTATATTCAAAAACATTGATTTATTGAGTAAATATACATAAAACATTAATAAAAAGTGTGAAATGTGGTAATTACTGAAATTTATTAATAATTTAATGACTAAATATTGGTAATTTAGTGCTAATGGTGTATTAAAATCTATTTGGTAGAAGTCTATTTTTTTCTTAGATTGGAATAGGTTAATGTGGAAAAATATATATAAATTTTAGGGAAATAAGAACTAAAAATAAAAATCTAAATTGAATTATTTCTTGAAAACTAAACTTTTATTGTGACAATTACATATTTAGCATAAAGAATGGTTGTAAAATGTAAAAGAAGTGTATAACTTTAAGAAATATATGAAAATAGCACGCTTAAACTTACCAACCAAATAAATTATAGATTTATTTTGATCCTATTTAGTTGAAAGGTATTATAGTGTATAAGTTAATATTACTTATACTGAGAAAAGCGTAGTAAGATTTCAGTTTCCATAGGCCAGTGTGCTTGGTCCATTTTATTCGATATCTACATACTTGTTTTTTAGGTATGAGAAAGCAGATAAGATTGTAGGTTTTAATTAACAATGAAAATTTAAGTTTCCACAATACTGGATACTTACTAATTTTGAAATAAAATACTTTTGTAAAGGAAGCTCAAAAATGCTCGGTATTGCAGAAAAAAAATCTTAATTCTAAACATCTTTTTTCCACTAAATTTTCGATATTGACAAAAATAAGTGTACTTTTCTCTTAAGAAAAATTCATAATTTTTAAGATATTTCATATACCTACCTACCACCGAAAAGAATATGGGATGGTTGAATTTTTTCGTAAAATTAATAATAGTTTGCCTTATGGTACGAACTTAAGTAGACACACTCTTATACTGGTTTGTACCTCAACTGGGTCAGTTATTTAGTGTTTAGGCCTTTTTATTTTTTCGCTTTAGTATAATTTTTATCACTATTAATACTTTTAAAACTGGTCATTTGTCTGTCTTACAGTTCAAGGAAATTTTTTAAATATGGAGTGACGCACACAGAAAACCTCTATTGGTTCATTGTGTTTTTACCTCCAGCAAGATATTCATTAAATATATTTTACGTATTTATATAAAATATTAATGTATATAATATTTTGTTAAAAAAAATAAATCTTACATAAAGTGTTGTTTTTATTCATAAAAAAACAACGTAAATAATTTAAAAAATAATTTATTTAAAAACCAATAAATTTACACAAATGTTGTTTCAATAATTTATATTTATAACACAGGTCACACGTAAAATTAAACCGAATAAAACACAAAACAAATTAACAGCCACAACAATAACAAAACATCAGCCATATTGAACATTTGAAAGTCAAGAGTTTTGACATTTAAAACAGCCAATAGCAAGCCCAAAAAAGAACATCTTATGCGCATGACGAGTAATCCCGCTGTGTTAAGTTAACCATCAAACCGGTTAAAGTTCGCAAGATATTTGGCTGATAGTATTGATTTAGACACAAAAATGTTACGTAAAAGTGCCTACTCAAACAAAAAAATTATAAATAAATCCATACGTTTAACCAAGCACGTGCTTTTTAACAACTGTAAGCAAGAATAAAATAAAACTTTGACGAGCTCTTTCGGTCGCTGAACACAATCACAAGTCGCAGGTGTGTGCCATTTTTTAATTGGTGGGGGTAAATCAACTGTTTCTCTCCCCTTCTCCATTCTCTTTGCGTGGATGGCGCGCTGCTGTCTCACCGCGCTCGCTTTAGGTATATATTAGGTCATATGGACACGAACGTATAAAACATTATTTTCATGTTTTTCTTTGTAGAATCATGTTCAGTATTAAATGCTAATTTCGACGATCAATGTTGTTAGCTGGAATTTTGATCAAAATTCTTTTAAACCGCAATAATTCTTTTAGCCGTTAGGATAAATTGTTTTTTGCATCAAATAAAATTTTATTAAATCTTTTGACTATTTTCTAGCCGATGATGACTTTTTTACATTTTTTTTTAAATTAATATTTATCAAATTATACTCTCTTTACTCTCTTAAACAATTTTAAAAAAGCAATTAAGCTCAACTTTAATATTTCAATAATGTATGACAATATGAAAAATTTCCATGATGTATTTTTTTTATACAATCCTTAAATCTACCAAGTGTATTTTCTAATATTTTTGGTAAACCACAATAAACGATTCTATTACCTAATTGGATAGCCGTATTTTTAAAATTAATAAACTTATGTGTAATTAATGTTGTATCTTCCTAAAGTTTCTTTTAAGGAGGTATTAATTGGAAAATTAATATTATTTTGCTTTAATACAAGCAAAATATATACTCTGTCTTTGTATATTATCACCAGTACCACCATTAAAAATATCTTAAAGGAAATACTATAATAAAATTTACTAACTTTATTAAAATATGGCCATCCAATTAAGTACTGCCATTTTGTAGAAATTAGTAAAGTATTAGATCGTATATTCAAGGTTTGACTGTTAGAAGCATTAAAATGTATCACAAAATACCCTTTTTTATTAATTTTTTTCCCAAAATGGCAAGTTTAGGCGAACTTTAAGACTCCACTATATTTAATGGCTCATTTATGGTTCCTACTACGATATTTAAACTATAAAAACAAATAACAAGTTATACCAAGCGTACTTTTCCAACAAAGAAAACGGAAATACGAATTCTATATGCTTGCCTAATATGAAAAAAAGCTTTATTTTACTTTTCCTTCCATTGTTTAACAGTTTTAAAAGCTTTTACGTATTAGGTCTGAAAGAGCTACCTGCTAGACATAAAACAGTTTTTAATGTGTAAGCACACAAACAATAGTTGGATGTTAAAAAGTGTTACTTTTTGCTTTAAATGAAATCTTTTGTTAGTGTTTTATTAGGAAGAATAAGGGTAGTTTTAGGATATTTTTATAAATTTTTATTTTTATTAAATGTATATTTTTATACTAAATAAACAAAATCATATTATTTAAACAGGATGTCCCCTAATAAATAGTACAAAGACCAACCACAAATTTCTTATGCCAAAATATATAGTTTGTCTACGTAAATTCGAGTCATATGGAAAACTTTTTTTATTATGTATCTAATGAAAAAAGTATTGCCTTATAAAAGGTTTGCATGCTCCAAAATCTTAAAGCACAATCATTAAATACTAAATTGTCTTAGTCATCAATCAGTCATTCAAAAAATTATTATGAAATATAAATAGTACATATAAAAACAACCCTAAATACCAAGTTTCGTTACAAAAGTCGAAACTTATTAATGGTTATTCAACTATTTTTTTTCACTTTGATACCCTGTATCTTCCTATTTATTAGCTTTTGGAGGTCCCTTGGTATATTTGATTAAATCCTAATATTTTGGTCTAGGGTACTTGTGTATCTGTATACCAATAATTTGCGGACACCCTGTATAAGTTATGTAAAATTTGCGGCCTATGTCATGCCAACAAAATTAGACCATATCAAAACACATAATATTTTAATTAAACTTTTTTTTTTTGTTTAGTTCTTTAAATCCTAATTTTGTCCAAACATTGCCAATAAATTCGTGTATTTACGCCAAATTCAAGAACTAAATTACACAATTTTTTCATTTTCACCTCTTTGGGGCTGTAAATTGTTTTTTTGAAAACGTGCCTATTAAAATTTATTCGTGTTATCAATATCTGACGCGATTAAGTAGGTCCATGCTACAATATTTTTTTCTTGAATATTTAAAAAAAAGCCGCTTCCCCTCCCATAAAAAGGTATACATTATATACCATTTTTTCTCCTTAACCTCCAAGCTTTCCAACCCAATGGGTCTCTACGACGCTTGAGTAAATTCCCATTTAGTATCGTAAGCTCCACTACTACATTAAAAATCCATCATCCATCCACAATTTTAACAATTGTACAATAAACACCAATATGATTTTTTTACCAATAACACTTGTAAACCATAAACCTCTAAAATGAATAATTCGTAGTAATAGCGCTTAGCCACCAATACATATATCAAATAAAAAAAGTGAAAGGGAAATAATATCTGATTTAAAAGTTTTTACTATTTTCACCATGCACCTACGTTTTAAGTGCGAGGTAAAATAAGGGTATTTTTTTAAAATTAAACCATAATTTTTTGGCACTCATTAGAGGTATGAACCTTTACCTCTTCTGCAGCCGCTTCCTAAAAGCTCTGTAGCTTTCAGCGAACGTAAGTAGGATGTTTCATTTGCAGTGCCGTATTATCCATTAGGCTGACTAGGCTACAGCCTAGGGCGCCATGAAAAAATAGGCGCCAGACAGGGGGTAATAGGCGCTAGACAGAGGAGTTTTAAAAAAGTTTAGGTTAAGTGGGTATTAGAAGAAATACCTCTGTGAATAAGGTTCTTTGAATGTCATTTCGGGTGGTGAAGTAAGGCCTGAAAAGAAAATAGGCGAAAAGGAGGTAGGGACCTTTTTTTTTTTTTTGCTCTTCAAAATTTTTTGTTTTCGCAAAATAGGCGCTCTGGGAGGGACTTGTAGCCTAGGGCGCCTCATAGGGTTAATACAGCCCTGTTCATTTGTACAAAGTTTTTCCAAATTGCGGTAAAAAATTTAAGGGCGTTTTCTAGCCTGATTTTATGGAAAAAATCGTAGAAACGGTTTTTAAATAATATCTTAAATATGCCTTTTTCGATTTAAATAAAATTTGGCTGTAGTACTCGTATTTGTTAAATAGGAAATTAATTTAGCCGTAAATTAATTCTAAATGGTGATACCAGTGGCGACGTTGAAAAGCATTTCAGCTAATATTATTGATAAAAAAATGTACGCCATTTACCTTTTGCAACTTTAATATTGTTTTCGGATAAAACACCTAAAAATGCAACTTTTTTAACATTTTTACGTAGCTTGTTTCATTTTCAAGAAAAAAATGCTTTTAAATATTCCTGGATCATACAAGAAACAGAACATTTTTCTTTTAAAAAAATAAGTATTATTTTTTTCTTATTACCACATAGGTAACGTAACCAATACTTAATAAAATACCGTTAATATTTAGGGTAACCAATTTGACTTAAAATAGTGTTTACGAAATTTTCAGGTTTTTGGAAAAGTTTAACACCCTGTATCTTGAGAACGAAAAACTTGGGGGCCCATGATTAAATAAACTTTTTTATAAAACTGGCTTAGAAATACGAACTTAAATTTTCTTACCGCAATTAGGAAACCCCTGTATATCAGCGTAGTATTAGAAATTATTTTTTAGGTCTCTTACGGAGGAAATATTTTATTTTAAAAATAAAACAACAAAGAACGTTTTTGCTATACGTACAAAGGAAATTAAAAGTAACATAATTTACAGAAACGACTATAAATCAAATTTTTCTCTTCCGTTTAGAAAATTTGGAAATAATTCTTCTTTACACTGAGAAATAACTTCGTTCGTCGACACAACCAAAACGGCCACTTCAGTCCGTTATTGGCAATTTTTCTCAATTTCAGAAAGCAGTAAATTGGTATATTAGCAGCGCCTTTGAAAATCGAACGGAGCTGAAAATTTCTTAAGGCGACATTAAATTTTAACCATAGACCCGTATTAGCTTTTAAAATTTGAAATTTAGCGGCTTTCATGTTGAAAATAAAATATTTTTATAAATTTAAAAATTTGTGTCTATAGGTTTAAGGTAGTCCTACCGGTGTAAGAATTAATGTTAAGAAAATTATGAAACTTAGCATACTGGTACTTTATAATAAGAATATTAACCAGTTAAATTTTCAAAGGTCTACAGAGAACTGAAAAAAGTTATAAATATTATAAAATAATTGCTTTTAACATTGATCCTTATGAGAAATCGCAGATTTTATTTTACTGCACCAAAACTGATGTTCAGATTTCAATGAAAGTTGTATCAACGGAAGAAAAAACAATTCTGAACATTTTGTCTAATTAAAATCAGACCTTCAGAGCTTGTGATAGAAGTAATTAATAAGTAATTGAGAAAAATATGCTATGTGACTGACATGTGGTAACGCCGCGCCGTGCCGCACAGTGGAACGACTATATGAAGGCACAGAGACATTCAGAAATTTTTGGATATTTTTAAAATTATATTAGTGGCGGCTATTCAGGTGTAGTAAGTGAAGTTCCACTTCACCAAAAATAAATAATAAAACATAAAACAACATATTACTATTATTGAATTCATTTTTCTCATTTCTATTCCTTATTTGTAAAATTCGCCATGGAAAATCTAGCAGATAAATTAACCGCTGGCGCGAGTCGCTTTTCTCCGCTCTTAGCAACGCGACATCACAATCCGCGATCAGCAAGTGTATTGCAAATATAAAACGGACCGAAGTATATACCTTATGTGAGGTTTTGTTTACGCTTTGACGCTCCGTTGCCATGACAACGCTATACTTGCCGGCGGCCAGAATCGCAGGTGGAAGTATCAGGTGTATTGCTTGGTAAATAGCTAGCCCTAAATAGATAATTTTGTGCATATAATATAGGTTTTGGTCGTTTTGTTGGTTTTCACGTATTATTTCGATAGTTTCCGTTTGAGTATTATTCGCGACAGTGATTTTTCACAGGAAGAAATTAAAGGACAGTATAGAGCACTTGTCTAAGAAATATTAGATCATATTTTGATGAAAATGGAAGTAAGATTCGAAGATTGTTATAAAATACAATTTCTTTGTCTTGCTGATACTGCAAAGTTTGGCCAGTACAACCAAACTTTTCCCACTGATTCATTTCAAAATTTATTGGAAATATATGCCAAATCATTTCTAAAAATTCTAGCGGCTCAAAAATGAACTTGGCCTAATATTTGCTAATGAAAGTTATAGAAATTCATTGCAGCAGTTAGTGAAACAACCGTCGACAAGCGTGTCAGTGGAACGGAGTTTTTCTTGTCTTAAGCGTTTAAAAACTTTCCTAAGAAACACTATATCCCAAGATAGACTCTTATCTTTGGCCAATATTTCAATTCAAAAGAGCTTCTACAGAAACTGATAAAAACTCAACCATTTTATGAAGATATAATTGATAAATTTGCTGCAATAAAAGATAGAAGGATTGATTTGGTGTATAAAATTTAGGTAAGTTTAGATATTAAGACTTTTTACTTAGACTTTTGATAGTTGGGTATTTTGAATTTTGTTAAAATGGTGAATGCGCTCTGTTTCCTTCCTGCACTACACCTGTTTTTTAGACCCGCGAGCCGCTACTGAATTATATTCAGTTTTTAGGTAAAAGGTAAAGGAGTGAATACTGTTCTACGGACGGCGTTTAACTTTTAGTTATTTTATAGGTGTGTAATGTTTTTTACTTTTATGAAGAAACAATCCCCTTAGTTGGTAACCTTGATATTTGCTTTAAAGAAGTTTGTCAAATAATTTCTTGTTTTACACTTCCGTCTTCAAAGAAATTGTACCAAGTAATTGATGAAACTTCTTTGAGAAAAGGTTTAGTAAGTGTAAAACCAGCTTTAAAGACAATTATCCTCTCTATAAATATGCACTTAAGTATTTATGAGTTTCTAGAAAATCATCATTTATAGTAAATTTCAGTAATTTTTATTTAATTTCGCAAACTATTCAATTTTAAATTAGGTGACACATGAATTAAAAAATTAATAACGAAATTAAAGGTAACTTTACCTTTGGTTTGGTTGATGTCGCGTTTACTGTTAAATTACATGCATTGAAAACGTTGAAAGTGTTGAAACATTTTACTTTTTTATTACTTTATGTACTGACTGAAATGGAGTACTTTATCTTTATGTTTACGATTAAAGAAAACAGCATTTTTTAACGCTCGTGGAAAAAAATTATTTTATTTATTAAACAATAAATACGTACAGGATTTTTATCTAAATTTTGCCACCCACTTTTAGCTACATGTAACCAAAAAGAATAAAAAAGTCTTGTATAAAAGTTTTATAATTTTTATCTATTATCTTTTAGGAATTACAAAATAACAATGAACATTAAAAACTCAAGAGAAATGAAGAGGTTTTTTTAATACATTTCCGGATCCAAGTTTATAATAGCTATTTATGTATCAAGGGCGTTACTAGGACTATAATGCCCTGAAGGTCGAAATAGCCCGAGGGCTATATTTCGACCTGATGGGCATTATAGTCCAGTAAAGCCCGTGGTGCATATAATGCTTTATGTTTTACCCAAAAAGAGTTTTTCAATGACTAATTACATTATTTATTCGCAATATAAAAAATAAGTTGCACCTGTACCTGTATACGTAAGTAAATAATGACTGGTGTTAAGTTTGACTTTGATGTTTCTATCAGTTAGTCAGTTGGCATTTTTTATTTAACGATTTGCTCAAAATGAAAGAAATTCCACAAAATATAAGAGAAAAGGCCATAAAAGCGACCGAAAATCTTTTTCCAGTTAAATCAAGGCAACAGTATGATCGGGAGTATGGCATATTTGGTATTTGGAAAGATGCGAACGCAATTCTTCAAATAACCGAAACCGTTTTAATGGCATATTTTCAGGAACTGGTAAGTTATTGATTTTATTTTAATACATATGTTTAACAAACTTTATTAATTTTAGTCGGAAAAATACAGTCCGAACTCTCTCTGAACCAAGTATTCCACCCTAAGGTCTACGTTGATGGTCTATGAAAATATAGACATTTCGTAATACCATCGTCTCATATCTTTTTAAAAAGTAAAGTCGAAAGGATACGTTCCGAAGAAGTCTAAAGTTTTGGAAGGAGAAAAAATATTAAAATTTATTAAGAAGGCTCCTGATGATATCTACTTGATACACAAAGTCATATTGGTAATGGGTGTTTTTGGAGGTTTAAGACGAGATGAGCTGGTCAAAATGACTATTAATAACATTGAAGATAGAGGAACAGTCTTGGTTATAAAGGTACCAGAAACTAAAACTTCAACTTCAAAAAGTTTTACTATCATTGAAGAAGATTTGGGCGCTTTAAATTTAATAAAAAAGTACACAACATTAAGACCAGCTGGAATAAAGGAGCGAAGATTCTTTCTTACCTATAGAAAGGGTCGATGTATAGTACAACCCATTGGAAAAAATACCATAGGAAGCGTCTCAACATTGATCGCAAAATTTTTAAAACTGGATAATACAGAAGCTTACACCGGCCACTGTTTGCGTCGCACATTGTCAAATTTTCTTGTTGAAGCAGGCGCTTCGTTTGAAATGCTAAAACAACATGGGAAATGGAAAAGCTCTTCAGTAGCTGAAGGATATATAGAAGAAAGTATTTCATCCAAAAACAAAGTAGCCAAAATGATTGCCAATTCAGTTAATTCCGAGGTTAATTCCGTATCGACTATTGAAAATTCTTTAATGGACTGTTCTTCTATACAAAATAGCGTTAGTGCTACCACCGCTGCTACCATCACAAAAAACACCGACCATTCTATAGTGGGATCAGCTACATTTTCTGGGACATTTCAAAATTGTAATTTTTATTTTGGAAATAAAGAATTTTTAAGTATTGTTTAAAGAAAAATTATTCTTTGTATAAACTTGATCTTTATTGTGAGAGAAATAAAATTGGATAAGCAATAAAATTTCCACATTAGCGCATTAGGGCATTATAAGCGGGCATTATCATAATGCCCGCTTATAATGCCCTAGGTGTGATAGCAGGTATTATTGCTACCATAACATATTCCGTTTCTAAGGTATTACAGATCAATAATAGATGGGTAAAACATAAAAACTTTTCTTTATCTGATCTGATAATCTTTCCATAAATTTTCTCAACAACATTGAAAAGAACAGGTATATAATAATATCAAATTGGCAGCCAAATAGTTTACACAAGCGAGATTCAAAATAGAGCGTATATTGGAATTTATTGCGCACCTAACTAACATGACAGATATTAATGAGCTGGATTATACCAAACCATATTAATTAACTTATTATTTGTTTAAATTCAAAGCAGTGTGTTGTTAATTAACATAGAGATCTTAATATTGTGACACTTTTAATTGAGACTCAACTAGGGACGTAGCTTAAAGGTTGAAATTAAAGATAGAAAAAGAGTTAATTTAATTTATAAAATAATTTAAATATGTACGTAAATTCTTTCAATTATATTAAATCGCTGATAATAGTAGGAGAGCCAACAAGGCTAAATGGAGATTTATAAGTGCATTATAGAGACCTACTAGGTTGCAATGCTTAGATAATAAGAAGAAAAAATGTTTTATAATGTATACCTTTTCATCAGTGCTGCGGTGGGGGATCCGGCAATAAATTTTTAAATATGTCAAAAAAATACTATAAATATGTCGGGTTGTAAAAATTATTCGGGTCGTATAGGATTATACAGGGTGATTCAAACCTCGATCACAAAACTTAAGGAGGTGATTCTACTTGACAAATCAAGGGTAGAGCTTCATTTAATTTTTTTAAAACGTCATTCGTTTTTGAGTTACAAGCCGTCAAAATTCAATTTTTATTTTGTTTTTTTGCCATATTGCATTTATTTTTTAACCAATCCAGTTGATATTTGGCACACGATTCTAAAATTTTAAGATAATAGTACTTTTTTAAATACCGCCAGAGGATCACTTTACTCCAAAACTTAAAATTTATTTACATCATAACTTTTTTATTTTGACAGATATCGCAAAGCTGGGAGCGCCATTTTATAGACAATCAAAAACCTAAAAAATAAGGTACTTTTTATTAAAGTCGATAAACCTCACCGTTTAGGCACCAATAGACATCAAAGTTTTCATTAATTTTAATTAAATTACCTACATACATACAGGGTGTCCAGTAACTCAACTGACAAACTTAACCAAACGATTCTACAACAAAAAATAAGAAAAAAACTTCATATAAACGTCTTAGTTTTTAAACTACGGGGTGTTAAAAATTAAAAAAAAATAGTTGTTTAAATAATTTTCAAAATATTCGTGGCCTTGAAAACATTTCCGGAAATAAATTTAGCACTAGTGGTATTACAAGAGCAAAGTTTATATAAACGTATGTCATAAATGTTTTATCTTTTAAGGTACACAGTGGTTAAAAAAATATGTTTTTTATAAATTTTAACATCCTGTTCTTTGGTCAGTAAAAGGTCTGTTTAACAACCTTTTAGGATTATTCTCGTATGCTTATTACAACAAGACGTGTTTGATACAGTTAACATACAGGGTTACCAAAGATTGACCATAAAATTTACTTTAGAAATACATTATGAACCGTCACTTGTTTTCGCAAAAATGACATTTGGCGGGTTTCTGCAATCAACGATTTATTTACTAATTATATCTTACTTATTGTATGTATCAAAGGGCGTTACTAGGACTATAATGCCCTGATCCTGATGCGCATTATAGCCCAGTAAAGCCCCGTGGTGCATACAATGCTTTATGTTTTACCCAAAAAGAGTTTTTCAATGACTAATTACATTATTTATTCGCAATATAAAAAATAAGTTGCACCTGTACCGGTATACGTGAAGAGTAGATAATGACTGGTGTTAAGTTTGACTTTGATGTTTCTATCAGTTAGTCAGTTGGCATTTTTATTTAACGATTTGCTCAAAATGGAAGAAATTCCACAAAATATAAGAGAAAAGGCCATGAAAGCGACCGAAAATCTTTTGCCAGTTAAATCAAGGCAACAGTAGTGATCCGGGAGTATGGCATATTGGGTATTTGGAAAGATGCGAACGCAATTTCTTCAAAATAACCTGAAACCGTTTTAATGGCATACTTTTCAGGAACCGGTAAGTTATTGATTTTATTTCTAATACATATGTTTGGTATAAAGCTTGATCTCTATGGTGAGAGAATATAAAATTGGATAAGCAATAACATTTCCATATTATGTGGCGCATTAGTAGGCATTATAAGCGGGCATTATCATAATGCCCGCTTTATAAATGCCCTAGGTGTGACTAACAGGTATTATTGCTACCACAACAGACATTCCGTTTCCTAATGTGTATTACAGATATCCAAAAAACACAATCTGTTCCTTGTCGAAAAAATCATCAAACACTCATCCCTTGCTTATGAGTGGCCAGGTTTTACAGAGCGGGGACACATTTAACCTTGTGGGCGTCACATTTGAGAAATAACCTTAACTGGCATAAACACATTGTATCTATAGCCACCGCGGCTTCAAAAAGCTTGGATTTCTTTTTCGAGCCAAAAGTATTTTTCTCCTTCCAATTTATACACTTTGTATGTGTCCCAAATTCGACCCTCTCTGGAATATTGTTCTCATGTCTGAGGGAATGGCATCCCCTACAACCCTCAGCATTCTTGATGCCATTCAAAGAAGGGCTGTTCGTCTTATTAATGATCCTTTACTTACTCAAAGACTTCCTTCTCTTGCCCATCGTCGAGCTGTGGGAGATCTATCGCTCTTCTATAGAATACTTTTACGGCTTCTGCTCCGACGAATTATCCAGTATAGTCCCTCCTCTTGCAGCTCCCAACAGAGAAACTCGTGGTGCCGCACGTATGCATCCCTATACGGTCCAATTGACGGGCCCCGAACTTCCCATTTCGTTCGTTCTTTATCCCTAGAGTTTCTAGACTGTGGAACCTACTGCCAGCGGAGGTCTTTCCTTCTCTCCCAAATCTTCAAGTTTTAAGAGTACGTCGCATAGTTAACTTTTGCCATGTACAACTAGATGGCGCACTTTTACCTACCACCTATCGATGGCTGATTGTTTTTAAATTTCTTGGTGAGATGGCACCGGTTGTCTATATTTGTCAGTTCTGGTAAACAAAAAGGAATTTATAGTTAATCGGGTTATCATCAAAGCGTCGACGACCTGAAGCGGCTGTGACAAGTCTTAACGAAGACCGAAATACGTGTCGCCGTCTTGGTCGGACCCGGGGTATTCCATTTTCTTTTAAAGACACCGTAATTTTTAAACAACCAACCATGGTAGCCGAAATCTTACAGGTTTAGTTATTTATTAATTTTTTTAATGTCATTAAGGGGCCATATGCCCAAAGAACTTTACCTTTTATTAATGTATTTATATCAAGGCTCAAGAACCATTTATTTATATATATATCCACTTCAATCTTATCCGATTGCAGCTTGGGGTGAAAAATACTGCTTACTATATGATTTTTATAATATATTTAGTCACTGCTGTACGCCACCTACTTGGATTTGGCAAAACTACTTATCCGAATTAAATAATTTTCAGTTTTATGGTCGTGAACCGCAACGCGTCGCGGTCATTTTAGAAGCGACCACAACGCGAAATGGATGGCCTTAATCAACCGAACACCGGATTCTTCCTGTCTTGCCAAGAAATGTTTTGGCTGTGATTTTAAATGTACATGAGTCTGGTATGTACCAACTAGGCACTATAGAAGGTGTACTGGAACGAATGTATAATCGAAATGAGTTTACTTTTGCTGATTCCAACTTTATTGATCAATCGGATGTCCCAAGCAATTCATTAACTTTAAGAAAAGCTTCAGCTTTATCTTCAGGCTCCAAATAAGGATTTGTGTTATGTCATTGTAAGCGTTATTGTAACACTAATAAATGCCATTGCCGTTCTAAGCAAGTACTATGGAACTCCAAGTGCCACAACAGTAGCTCTTGTTAGAACAAATAATTTGTTACAATGTGGTTCAATCTACAATTAAGTCGTTTATCTATTTTAAATAAAAATTACTTATTTTAGTTGTTTAAAACTATTATTTTTTGCTAGTTGTTAACTTGTTTCAAATTACGAAGTACCTATTATTTTCATGTTTAGGAATATTGCCAACTTTTGAACTATATTCTGTCTTATGTTAACTAAATCTTAAATTATGTATTTATTTTCAAAATATATGACGTTTATTATTATATTTTTAGGTGTTTAAGTATGTGGTCTCTTTTAATAAATAATTCATCGTTTTATAGTCGTTCTTCAAACGAACAGAACGCGTTGTTGTTGCTTTTAAAATGAAAATAAAAAACTATTTAATTTCGGTATTTGGTCATTTACCTTCGTCCATAACGCGTAGTGTGCGTTATTTTCGCTCAATGATCGTTTTCGATATTTGTGCGTAACATATATATATATATATATATATATATCCATCATCCGCGCTGTACTAAATCCGAAATCCTCTCTTGGTCTCCCCTATCTGTGGCACTTTTCGTTAATTGAAATTTTTTAAACTTTATTAAAATTATTTTTTAGGAATTTGTATAAATATCAGGCTTTGGCCTGATATTTATACCACCTATTTATTAGTAGGTATTATCGAATTATTAAACTCTATTTCTCTGACGACTGACGGCTCTCCTTGACATTGATCAAATGCAGCTTTCATTGCTAAATCTAATCTAGCCAATTTCTGTCCGTTTTCGACTGGAATTTTAATGAACGAATTACTGTTATTATGCAGATTTAATCGTAATCAGATTTGTAGGAAATCTTATTTAGGTTCGGTTTACGAGCATAAACGTAGATAATATTTTTAAATTACTGCAATAAAAAACTGGGATTATTGCAATAAAAAACTGGGCCATGGAACCCACACTAAATAAAAGATCTTTTTAATGGCGATACTTGTGATAATATACAGGGTGGAAAAAAGTGTTTTTCTTATAAAGCATCCTGTATAATAAATTACCATTGAAAGATCTTTTGAATAGCTTTAAAAACTACCACATTTAATTTTTCTAACTTAATTAGTTTTAGAAATATGGATATCCAAATCATGTATTGATGTAATTTGGAAAGTACCACCATTTTGTATTAGATAAAGTCATTAAATTTATATTTTTGAGTTATAAAGTACTTGTCAGGAGCTTTAAAATGATGTGCCCCTAGACGCTTCTCTCTATTTAATTTTTTTTTCCAATATGGCACTTTAAAATATAGTATTTATGCATTAGTTTCATATCCCAAAATTTACCTTTTTAAATTGATCCGTTTAAAAAATTTAAAAAATGCATTGTATAATTTTAAATTATACAACAAAAATAGTAGCGGGTCAGATACAGTGTGTTCTATTTTTAAAATTAAAAGTACTTTACTCCTGGTCATTTTTTCGGATCGGAGTAAAATTTTATATTTATTAGTTTTGGGCTATGCAACGAGATTTCCCAAAGGATGCTTAAAAATTTTAAAATTGTTTGTCCATTTGTTCCATTGTGACACCCATCCTGGGATCCACTGTATAAAGGGTATTTAACTTATCCGACAAACTTATTTACGCTCTATTAAAAAAAAATTATATGAATATATGTATGTCCAAACGTCTTAGTTTTTGAGCTACAGGGTGTAAATTAAAAAAATATATATATATGCATCAAAAGATATTTTTTGCATCCACGAAAAAAATTACCAGTGTCCTCCATAAGAGGTTTAAAATCATTATTTTTTATTAAAAACATGTCTTTTTTACTTTGAAACAAATTTGATCTTTTGACTTTTTAGTTGATGCACGGTTTTCATTGTGAAATAAATGAAACCATTTTCCTGACTAATTCCCGTTCATGGATTTCGCCGACGATATTTCCCCCTCCAGTTTAGATTTCTAAGCCACTAAACCTGAGCATGGAAAACAGAAGTGCGAGTATCGCTCGCGGGATGTAATTTAATGTTGGATTGAGACGCCAAATCTTGTCACACTGTCATCCAAAATACAATCATGTTCGCCGCGAAAAAGTGTCAAATATAATCTCTACTTATGAGCTGACTACAGGCAAAGACACCTTTATAACTATTGGGCGTCACATTTGAAATGACTAACATATCTATCTATAGCCACGGCAGCTTTCAAAAGCTATTTCAGACCAAGCATTTTTCCCCTTCTAGTATACACTTTATATGTGTCCTACAAATCCCAGCCTCCTTGGATGTTGTTCTCGCCTCTGAGGCATGTCCCCTGGCCCTGGGCGACACATTGTTAATGATCTTCGCTTTGAAAGGCTTCCTACTAACGCGTCGAAACGTGAGGAACTATGCTTTTTTATGATTGCTTCCCTGAGAACGATCGGTTGGATAGCTAAACACGGTTCCCCAACTGAAGAGGCTCTGGTTCCCGTATGGCGTGTCTATGTTGGACGGGCCCCGAGCTTCCGCTTTGTTCGTTCTTATCGCGGGGTTTCACAGGCTGTGGGCCTGCTGCCCCGCGAGTGCAGTCTTAGTGATGATCCCGTGTCCGCAAACCTTCGCCACGTACCCGCGATGCGCAGCAACGGTAATTTGCTGGGTAAAGAAATGTTATTTCATTAATAATATCAAATTATACAGTAAAAATCACCTTTGATATTTATTCTATAATTAGATAGGGATTTGACCCTGCCGATGAATGGTTTATTTTTTAACACCCTGTATTTCAAAACTAACACGTTCATATATGAAGTGGTTTTTATTACTTTGGTTGTAAACTTAGCCCTTAAAATTTGTCAGAATAAGTGTGAAACACCCTGTATATCTATTTTTTTTAAAGATTTTAACAAAATAAAAGGTTTTTCACTTTGGTTTCGGACAGTACTATGGACAGTTAAATATAGATGGCGATAGTTAGAAAAATATAAAACCAACATAATTGCAAGAGAAGGTAATACAAGCCTGTTAAAAATTAAAATAAATTAGAATTTATATGAAATAAGGTATTTTATACTCAGCGCTGCAACATAAGATAAAAATTAAATTTTTTGGCCAAAATTCTGAAACTTACCATTCTAACCTAAAATAAGGTGCTCTTTACCGGAAAAATATTTTAAAAAATATTATGCTTTATTACAGATGGTTTTGGGGAAATGAAAAAATATTATATAATATTTTAAATTTACACCCCCTTTACATTACAACTTTTTATTGTACAAAATGAACTAAAATATCAGCTTCTTTAGTTAATTTAGTAGTTTTCTAATCAGTATACGGATGATTATTATCTCATATAATACACAGGGTACGACAATAAGTATGTTTTTGTTTAAATGGAACACCCTGTACATTATATCACCTCCAAAAGATCTTTTTAAAGCTTTAAAAAATACCAATTTAATATGTTTTGTTTCGTTCGTTTCGGAAGTTTGATCATACAAATCTGAATCTTTTTTTATTTTAAACGTATAAAATAAATACAAACACTGTTTTATCGGGTGGATTCTGTGAAATCCGTATATTTTATTAGAATGCTTTTACTTTTATACAAAATAGAACATATACAGTGTAGAACAAAAAAATATTAATTTTTAAATGGAAAACTTTTTAAATTATAAAAAACTTGTATCTGTCCCTACACTCACAATTAGCAAAAATAGCAAGGCAATTGTTAATACAAAAACTGATAAAAGAAAACGGTAACAAAATCTTCGACAAAAGTGGCGAAACTTTGAAGACTTTGCATCGGAAACACAACAATAGCTTTAATAATTTAAATTATTTTTTTTAGTTTACTAAGATAATAATAAACTAAGTAGAATAAATGTTGTATATTTTTGTTAACATAGGTAGGAATATTATAAATAATTGAAAGTTTTTGACAAAGCAAACTCACTTTTCATTTAATACTTAATTATTTTTAGTTTACAAACGCAGAGCGACGCAGATATCTCTTTCGCAGGATCTCGTCCACTTTAATGCATCCAAAACACAGTCATGTTCCTTGTCGCGAAAAGAGTCACCAAATACTCATCCTCTAACCTTCAATCTTGTGGGCGTCACATTTGAAAGTAACCTTAACTGGCATAAATCTATAGCCACGGCAGCTTCAAAAAGCTTGGATTTCTCTTTCGAGCCAAAAGTATTTTTTCTCCTTCTAATTTATACATTTTATATGTGTCCCAAATCCGACCTCCCTTGGAGTATTGTTCTCATATGTGGGGCATGGCTTCCCCTAACCCTAAGCATTCTGGATTGCTATTCAAAAAAGAGCTATTCGTCTCATTAATGCTCCTTCACTTACAGAAAGGCTTCCCTCTCTTGCCCATCATCGGGCTGTGGGGGATTGGTACTTTTATGGCTTCTGCTCTGAAGAATTATCCAGTATAGTTCTTCCACTCACGGTTCCCACCAGAGAAACTCGTGGTTCCGCGCGTATGCATCCCTATACGGTCCAACTGGACAGGCCCCGAACTTCCCAATTTGTTCTTTTATCCCTAAAGTTTCTAGAATGTGAAATCTGCTGCCCGCGGAGGTCTTTCCTTTCCCCCCAAATCTTCAGGTTAGTATTTAGGCTTTTAGTCTTGGTGGTTTGTCAAAAAAAAAAAAAAGTTGTATGATTTTTATTTATTTTTAAAATACCTTTTAAGTTTCTTATTAATTTAATAGAAGTCGTCAAATCCTTTTATAATTTTATGTTTATGTAGTTTAAAGAACCTACTTTGAAACACACAGCATAAACCATTAAAATTTAAAAGCTGCTTGGCCGAAATAATGAATTTTTATCCCATAGTGCGCTGCTTTCGTGAGAAGTTTTGCCAGGACGTATATATGTACAGATAAACACGTACTTGAGACTAATTCCATGCACACCTAAACGAGCTGTCTGCTTTGAAGTGCATCTAAATGGTCTCTTTTCGATGGTATGTTCGTATTAGATAGAGACGTTGCTTATAGTTGTTATATACTTTAAAAAGGCCAAATAAAATAAATTTGTTGTGCACACAAGAATAATTTTAAATTTTACAAAAAAAATTACTTAAAAATACTTTTTTTTGAAATAATAAAATTAAAATTTTTTACAAGTATATTTAAGTCCATCCGTGGACACACTGTATAGACCTAAACTTAATTTAAAGTAAAGTATAAAATATTTTTATTATACTTACCCATTATTAACATAATTAGAGGCAGAATCGATAAACACACAAGCAGAATTGTAACTATAACTGAAACAGAAAAAAAAATATTTAAGTAACAAATAACAATTAAAAAAACGCTAAAACCTGAAGCGGATAATTTCTTGTTTAAATAAAGGGCAGTTTGCTGTTTAACTTTAGAAAACCCAGGAAATATTTCAGTTTAAAGATGATGAAATAGTATTGTCATTATTTTTTAATTTTAAATACTAAAAGGATAAAAAATAAAATTCTACAAAACTTTTTCTTTTACAAAAATATTTTTTCTGCACAATTTGCGAATTTTTAAAAACTTTCTAAAAAGTTAAAATAATTTCAAAAATACAGTTTTAAAATATTCTTAAAAAGAAAAAAATGTTGGGGTTGATTTTTGACAACAACCCACCTTTTATTTTAAACAAGAAATCACCTCGTTAATCTTTCCGCATTTATTTTAAAGCACTCTGTACAATAATAAAAAAAAAAAACAAATAATAACATAAATAAATTAATGATTTATTTAATTAAAAGGTTGAATATTTTTGGTGATGTAATATATCAATTTGTTTTAATGCGTAAAAAAACTTAATTGAAAAATAAAGAAAACGGAAATTTATTCTTTCTTTGATTTAAAATGTGAATAACTTTTAAAAAACAATTTTATCTAAAAATTAAAAGACCTTTTTATAGTGCATTATATTTTCTTTAAAAATATACATGTGTTGCTTTTTTCTATATATTTATTTTTTCGTAAGTTAAGGTTAAAGTTCCCAAATAAAAAGCAAATCTAATAAATATATCATTGTTTAAAGCTTGATTATTTGAAAACGGTTCTTCTGCGGTAAAAATTTAAAAAAAAACGTTTTTCTGTAGGAATATTGATTTTCCAAAGATATGTGTGCACATATTTTTTTACCTTGATACTTGGGGACCTTAGACGCAAAAATAAGGGTACAAATAAAAATCTAAATTAAAGGAGGGGGACCTCTAAATAATAATAATAAATGCTTAAAACTTAACGATATTTTATTCACCCAAAAAATATTTTTATTATATTTAAAGATTAAATAAATAATAGTTGATTTTTTTGGCCCAGGCTAGTGGACAAAGCCGCCCACCAACTAAGATATGTTTAACTATCAAATAAAACCTTTTAGATTTAATTAAATTATATCACTCTACCACATTCAAAAACTTAAAATAGTTTAAAAAATGCAGTTTTAAAATATGCTTAAAAAATGTTGAGGTTGATTTTTGACAACAACCAACTTTTATTTTAAACAAGAAATGACCTTCTTAATCTATCCGCATTTATTTTAAAGCACTCTGTACAATAAAAACAACATATTAATCATAAATAAATTTAATGATTGATTTAATAAAAAATATTTAAAAAATGTTGTGAAAAATTAAATTTTACTTTTAAAAATAGCAAAAAACGAAAATCTTTTCTTTTCCCTCAAATTTTCAAGTATTGAAGTCCCGTGTCAACAAACTTACTTTAACCTTGCTAAAGACACCCATGGTACGTTAGTATTTAGGCTTATAGCCTTCGTGGATTGTCCAAAAAAATATTTTTTTATTGATACGTTTATTTATTTCTTTTTAACAAAGGTTAATATTTATTTTTTGTTTAACAACTATTAACATCTAGTGTCGCGGTCCTAACCCAAGAACCAAGATTCAGTTGACCAAGGCCGTAAAAACTTCTGTTCTTTTATTTTTTAGGACAGAATTTCTTTTTGTCAAGATGAGTATTTATATAAAAAAAAGATTTGTTTGCGTATAAAATAAAATAAACAAACATGTTTTGTAAAACGTAAAGAAAATGGAAAGTTAAAATTTTTATACATTTATTAGAAGCAGAAATGTTTTTCGGCTTAACATCTTATTGACATACTGATAACAAAAAGGGGCTATTTAAAATTTTTAGTGGATCGCTGTCACTAGGGTGCAGTCGCAAGCAGCCAAATGCTTTGCAGCTTGTCACCTTAGGTTACGGGTTTCCTATTAACTATTTTAAAAGCTTATAATACTTAATTAGTTCAAGCGAAATATCAGTAAAAATAAGCGTAAATAAATTCCTTAGAGCAAACTAAAAGCATTCTTTTGTTAAATGCATTATAAGTATGTAAAAAGAGAATTCCGGACCAAAATAATCTGTTAGGTGTTAGGGAAAAGGGGCTTAAGGGTAAAACTATTTTTTTATTATTTTTAACTAAACAATGTATCCAATAAAAAAATCTATAACCTTAAAATTTTTCAAAAAAAATTTAAGAAACGTTTTTTTTTGGTTTTAAATTTTACCTTTTACAAAATTATACTATTTCAAATTTACTGTTTCTTTACATCAATAAATATCCCGCCGTTATTGTTGAAACTTACTTTAAAAAATTTAACTGCAAATTTAATTTAATTTTTTTTTATCAAAAAGCTTGACTACTTTTAAATAAGACAATAAAAATATATACTTCATTGAAAAAATAATATAAAAAAACAATAAAAAAACTCATGATTTTCGTACATTGTGTCACTTTCTTTAAAAAATTATTATTATTTATAAAAAAAATAATTTTAAAGAATTTTTGTATTTAAAAAAATTAATGTGAAAAAGTTGGATAACAGATATACAGTGTGCCCCAGGGTAAGTGTAACAAAAGGACAAATAGAACAAAAAGGTTTAAATTTTAAATCATCATTTAAAAAAATCTGATCACCTGGTCCACCACTAAGAAATACAAAATTTTACTTTAAGTGGTAATATACAAGCCAAGTTATAACTTAAAATATAAAAAATGATTTAGAACTATTATATATATATATATATATATATATATATATATATATATATAAAAACAAATTTGCGTTAGTTAATGTAAAGATTTAAACTTTACATAAAAATATGCCAAAAACATTCATTACTTTATTGCTTTTACTTTTAATCTTAAATTAAAATTTTATTCTCCTTAACAATTTTTTTATAATTTTGTTTTATTTTTAAAAAATAAAAATATTTTACTTCAGGCCTTTTTTTATACTTCTAGATATGCCTTTTATTACCAATTGGAGTTATTTTGTATTTTTAGTTGTGTACCAGACGAAAAGTTTTTCCAAAGTGCCGATTTAAAATTCAAACATTCTTGTTCTATTTTTTTCTTTTGTAATACCCATCCTGTGACATACTGTTTATCTGAATTTCAACTGTCACGTTTAAAAATGTTAGAAATTTTTTAAAATATAATAAATAACATTTTTTAAAATTACAATTTTAATAAATAATAATTTTTGACAGAAAATAACACATTTTTTAAATTGAATTATATATTTTCTTTTGTATTTATTTAAGATCATAAAAAAATAAGCCTTTATGGCGAACCTTTTTGAGTCATTGAGTCAAAATGGCGGTTGAAAATTTTCTTTTTTTTTGTAAGTTTTCATAATAACGGCTGGGTATTTATTGAAACAAAAAAAATAACAGTATATTTATAATGCTATAAAATATACAGGGTGTTCATTTAAAAACTTTCCACTCAAGTTATCTTCGAAACGAGACAGATTTGAGAAAATCGCCGAAACACGTCAAGATATTTATTAAGGGGGAACGTTTTTTACAAAAAATTGGACGGCGCCCCTTTAACCCCTTAACCACCAGGGCCACCACCCCAAAATTCTTAAATGAGGAGGCGGGTCGAGTGATACATCATTTTAAAGCTCCTGACGAGTACTTTATAACCCTAGAATATGAAGTCAATATCTTCACCTATTACAAAATGGCGGTACTTACCTAAATACCTGACTAACCAGAACTAATAAAGTTAGATGTACTTAATGTGGTATTTTCTTAAAGCTCATTTAAAGATCTTTTTAATGGTAAAATAATATGCAGGGTTCTAAAATAAAAAAAATAAGTACTTTTTCTTCTACCCTGTATATTACTACCAGTATCACCATTAAAAAGACCTTTAAAAGAGCTTTAAGAAAAATAAATAAATAAATATAAAGTATATATTTTTTTTTAATTTAAGCCTTATTAAATCATTTTTTAAATACTTTTGAGGTCAGGGTAAAAATTAATTATTAATTAAGTTATTAAATAAGTTGTAGGGATTTTTATTGTGGAAATCTTTTGTGTTTAACTTTTTTTTTTAATGAAAAGCATTGTTTAGCTAGAAATTGCAAAAAAGTTACCTTTAAAACCCTCTGCTTCACCCCCTTGCGGATTATTTTGTTGCGAATTTTTTTGCATTTAACAAGAATATTCCACTTGTTTAAGAGAATTTCTTGGCAATCAGATATTTTGCCTGGACTAATTAGTACAGGTTTAATTAAAAATAACTTACCAGTCCTATTAACAATTCTTAGTGCCTTACAAATAAAATCACAAGTTCCAGTTGCTTCTAAATTGGCATCTTTCAATTGATAGGCCACCGATCCGTAGGTTGTTAGGCTTAATCCTATTCCCAATCCTTGTCGAGCATCATCTGAATATTTCTGATCTGCACATAGTCGTCGCTGCTCATCTCCTGAGACCTGCGGGAGCCCCACCTGTTTAATTTAGGGTATTTTGGAAGGGAAATGTGAATGAAAGCTACATTTGCTATTACTACATTTCTATGTGACCTAAGGTGTTTATTAAGAGAGCTAAATGCGGAATTATTTGTGTTAACCTGGTATTAAAATATTCTGATTTCTAGAAAATAATAAAACTAATAAAGCGAATCTAGTTAAAATAAAAATATTACTGTTCGTTGGAGCAAGTATTTAAAAAATTTATAAACATCTAAGCTATATTTTCGCGTAAAATTATTTTCAATAATTTTAAATCGTTTTAATTTTGCGTCAAAATTATTTTGTGTAATGACCTCACAAATGTCACTTATAAAATGTATTTTAAAATGTTCGCAGGGGAACGTTTCAAACAAGATTGACAAGATGTCTTACATTTTTTTCTGTGCAATGTACGGGAAGCCAATAATTAACCCCTTAAAATTAACATGAGGATTTCCTACGTGGCGCTCGGCGAAGCACCATTCGGTATACAGGGTGATTTAAAATCTATCACAAAAATAAGGGTAGAGCTTCCATAATTTTTTTCAAAATGTCATTCGTTTTCGAGTTACAAGCCGTCAAAGTTCAATTTTTATTTTGTTTTTTCCGCCATATTGCATTTATTTTTTAACCAATCCAGTTGATATTTGGCACACAAATCAAGCTTTGCAGATTCTAAAATTTAAAGACAAAAGTACTTTTTATAATATTTTATAATACCGCCAGAAGGCACTTTACCTAAAATTAATTTACATAAAAATATTTTTATTTTGACAGCTATCGCAAAGCTGTGGGCGTCATTTTATAGTCAATCAAAAACTTAAAAATATGGTACTCTTTATTAAAGTCGATAAACCTCACCGTTTAGGCACCAATAGACATCAAAGTTTTCATCAATTTCAATCAAATTACCTTCATACGTACAGGGTGTCCAGTAACTCAACCAACAAATTTCTACAGGGCGATTCTACAACAGAAAATAAGAAAAACTTTATATAAATATATGTCTCTAAACGTCTTAGTTTTTGAACTACGGTGTGTTAAATATTTAAAAAAAAACTTTTTTTTAATTTGTAACACCTCGTAGTTCAAAACTAAGACGTTTAGGACATATGTTTATATGAAGTTTTTCTTATTTTTTAGTTGTAGAATCGTTTGCTTAAATTTGTTCGGTTGAGTTACTGGACACCCAACTTTGACGGCTTTGTAACTCGAAAACGAATTACATTTTGAAAAAATATATATAAAGCTCTACCCTTATTTTGTCAAGTAGAATCACCGCCTTAAGTATCGTGATCGGTTTTTGAATCACCCTGTATATGAAAATGGTGCTATTTTTTCATAAAACTGCTTATTGTGCGGTAGTTTAAACATTTTTAAACGTCATTCTTTCTTATATCAAATAATATAGGTTGTGGATATTTATTAGGTTTTTAGATAAGCAATTGAAGTAGAATTTAAACCTTAAAAATATGCCGGTATGGAAACCAAAGCGCCGACCTTAGCAAATGTGTGTATTTACTCCCTTTACAAGTCTACTATGTACTGGCCTACAATTCCCAGCTGCAACGGGCCTGCCGATTGGATAGCCATACCAGGCTTCCCGCTTCCGCCTTTCGTCAGACGACAACTTACTCCCCACCACGAATATTTCCTATGCTTTTTAACACGCTTTTATTAGCTTGGGTTGTAACTATCTATCTATGTAACGGAATCTTTGAGCCTAATTTTTACCAACTTCCAGCGATTCAATTTTTTTGAAACTTTGCACACGTATCAAGGACCGATGACAATGCAATAATTTAAAAACAGTATCCCGTTATCCTGATTAGGACCGCCAGGATAAATAAATTCCTTAATAATACTACTCTTCACAAAATGGCGAAGGAATTTTTAGTGAATGAACTGGAGCATTTATTTTTAAAAAACTAATTGATATATCGAACTAAAAAATGAAAAATAAATAATAGTTTAAAAACTAAAAAACACGCTTTATATGCAACCGAACTAAAAATTAGAAAATAATTTTTCATTACAAAGAGTTTTTCACTTCAGAGTAAAAAGCGTGGGGTGCATTTTACTATTTTTTCATAACTTTTCCCTCATAGATATTTGCAAATAGAATAAGTTATAACATTTAATATATTAAGCACCCCACGCTTTACTCTGAAGTGACAAACTCTTTGTAATGAAAAATTATTTTCTAATTTTTAGTTCGGTTGCATATAAAAGCGTGTTTTTAGTTTTTTTAACCTATTATTTATTATTCCCTATGATCGGTGACTTCGTTTCCACACCGATAGAAGTATTTTCATTAAAAGCAACAAATTTTATATTACTTTCGGTTAAACCGTGCTACTTTATTTAAAATTGACATCTGGTGATAAAATATTACATTTTTAAATCTAAAAGTATACGTTTTCCGGCAAGGAAATTAAATGCTGGATAGTAATTTCGTTTTAACGCTTTCAAACACGAATTATTTTCATAAAGTATCATTTTTAATTTATTTCATAAATTTGGGCTAATTTAAACAATTAAAATATATAAAGAAGTTTTTGTAATAACAAATTTGTCAAATATTTACATACATTAAAAAACTTTTATTTTTAGATCAAAAATTAGAACATTACATGCAGTCATGCGATGGATATCGTTATTGAAAATTGTTTGCAGCTATTATGCTCACGAAATGAACCGTACATTTTTCGCTTTAGCAAAGGAAAATAATAAAATCAAGCAAAGTGCACTATTGTATAAAAAGATTTATATCAAGTATTTCACATTATTTTCGCTTAACCTACAACATTTTAAAAATATTCTTAAAATTTTACAAATATACTTAGACTTTTAGTTGGGTAAAAGGTCATTTGACAGAGATGTATAGTGTATCTCAAAGTATATCGCTTTGGCTTTTGACGGGAAATACCCCAATAAACCTTTAATGATTTAAGACCTATTGTTATTGGGCAAACCTATGAGTTCATAATGACAGGGATAAGCCAGGTATAAATATCTCTTGACCATTTATATAAATATTTCTGCTATTATTTTAGTTGTAGTATTGAATAACCGTTTTTACTGTGCGTTTCGAAAAAGTTATCATTTGTTATTAGATGCAAAACAGGTTGTAAAAAATGTGTATGAAACTTTAATCAGTAGGGGGCTTATTAAACAAGAAGCTTTAAAAGAAACCTCTCTACTTACAAAATCTCCAATATCGTCGATAAGGGATATTATTAATAGTGAAGAATTGAACAAAAGAAAAAGCGTAGTGATTTTCGGTCTCACCGTATAGACAATAGTGATCAAGACCTAATAAGAAGGAAAATATATGGTCTTTATGAAAGCGGAGTTGTTCCTACCTTGGATAAACTGAAAACGAAGCTAAAAGAAGAGGACACTAATATAAATATTAGCCGTGCCACCCTCCATAGAGTTGTTTGTAAAATGGGATTTAAATATCGCAAAATAGACAAAAGACAAGTAGTAATGGAATCGCACAGATTACGCACTTGGAGATTTAATTACCTTGATGAAACAAGGTCCAGTCAAAACTGTCAGACGAAAGCACCTTCAAATGAGGAAAACGCATTATCATAATACACGCTTGTTCAGAAGACTGGATTTGTCCCAAACTGCTTGCTGTCTGCAAAGTATATTGAAGGATTCTAGCTTGGATTATCACGAGGATACAAGCGCAGAACTTGTTTCAAAATTATCTTTTAAAAAATATTCCAAACAACAGTGTTATTGTCATAGATAACGCAAGCTACCACAGCGGTCTGCTACACAAGGCACCAGCTTCATCAAGTTCAAAAACTGAAATCCAGGAATATTTGTTAAAAAATGATATTTATTTTATTCAGTTACAAAAAGCGCAACTTTTGGAAGTCCCAAATTCATATGCGATTAAAAAACAATATGTATGTGACAATTTGGCTGAACAGGCTGGGCATACTGTCTTTCGTCTTCCTCCGTATCACTGTATGTTTAACCCCATAGAACATTTGTGGAACCAAGTAAAATCAAAGATTAGAGCAGAAAATGTTACACCTACTTTAAGTCCCAGTGTTATAAATTTGATAAAAAATGTAATTACTAATATACCAGGTGAGAGCTGGAAAAATTCAGTACAGCACATTATAAAAATTGAGGACTCTTACACTTCTGTACAAAACAACATAAATCGTATTGTAATTAATCAACGATGACTCTGATAGTGAAACCGAATTAGATTTAGATAAAAATATTAAATATATATATATATATATATATATATATATATATATATATATATATATATATATATATATATATATATCTACTTTGAGATACACTATACTAAGAAAGTAACCAAATATAATTTTACCAACTTAATTTTAAATTTGAGTAGAAGGTTAGTTTAGATTTAACGTAAAAATAGACTTCTACTAACGTATGTCCTAAAAGTTTTGGCACAAAACTCATTGTCTTTAATTTTAACAAAAACAAAATAATATCAAGTTGCCTTTAAAAACAAAAGTTTATTTACTTTATTTACTGTCAGTTGAGATTTATTTATTTTAAAGTTTTCGCTTTAAGATGTCGTATAAATTAGAAATAAGAAAAAGTATCTACAAGTTAGTTGGGCGGATACCCAAAGCTGAAATCTGTCGAATATTCCAGAATGAATACATTTCACGCAGAACCATTTATAAAACAATAGCGGAGTGCGAGCAGGGAATACCATGTCTGAATCTTCCAAAAGTGGAAGACCATGTGCATTTATCGCACAGAGGTCAGAGAGATTGGTGAGAAGAGCAAAAACCAGATTGGAATGTCAACGAGGAGACTGGCTAGGCAATACAGATCTTCTAAGAGTACGATATCGTTGGAATGGAGGAGGAATGGTCCTAAATATCGAAAGAGACCTAAGTGCCCCAAATACTCTCAAGCGCAGCTTCTTCGTATACCAAGATGTTGTCGTCAACTGAGGCGGGTACATTTTGCCAATGAAAAAATCATTATTTTAGATGACGAAAAGTATTTCACTTTGAGTAATTCTGAAATGAAGGGAAACGATGGATTTTATACGGACAACGTCGAGGAATGCCCTGATAATGTTAGATACAAACATAAAGCGAAATTTGCAGATAAAATCCTTGTCTGGTGTGCAATTTCTAACAGGGTGTATCCCGACCTTCTGTGGGAAGAGTGAGGGGTGAAGCTTTGAATAGTCAGAGCTATATTGATAACTGCCTTCCAAATTGCTTCAGTTTGTCCGCGAACATCATGCTAATGACAATATCATGTTTTGGCCAGACCTAGCATCATGCCATTACTCAAGAGATACCCAAACCTGGCTTCGACAACACCACATACCTTTTGTTCCCAAAAACGATAATCCTCCAAACTTGCTGCAGGCTCGCCCAATAGAGGATTTTGGGCTGTACTGTCTAGAAAGGTTTATCATGGAGGCTGGGAAGCACAAGATGAGGAACAATTAAGACGGCGAATTTACGAGAAATTAAGAGAAATTGAACTGAATTCCGTCCAGGACCTCATGAGAGACATTCGAAGAAATTTGCGTCTGGTAGGGCAGAATGGGCCACTCCACATAATTCGATAGTGTAGTTTAGTTAAGTATTGAGTTGTAAATTATGATAACTAACCAAATACTCTCAAGCGCAGCTTCTTCGTTAAAACCGATAAATATTGTGATGCCAAAATTTTTAGAACATACGTTATCGTTTTTCCTAATAGTAGGAGAGCTAGTGAACCCTTCAAGTAACGTTGGGCCTGTAAGGCTTAAAGTTTATATAGTGATGGTCATAGCATGCCAAGTACGACAATTATTATCTGGCAAGCATCAGCTCTGCACATCATTTCCCTGTATATTTTTGAGAGAAAAACTTGGAGCTATAGGCTTTAAATTATTCTAGGATTTAGTTTATTCATAGTAAGGTTTAAAAAAAATTGACAGGCGTTTTCGATGAGCACAAGTACCTGCCAGGGGAACTAAAAGGTGTAGCTGATTTGGATGGCCGTATTTTTAAAATTAATAAACTTAGATGTTCCAATGTGGTATTTTCTTAAAGCTCTTTTTATTGGTAATTTTGTGTATTACAAACAGTGAGGTCCTAAAGTCCGTCGCCCCCTTCTAACTTCCGAATCGTTCGGTATACTTTTATGAAACTTGAAACAATATTTTATGACCAAGGTCTGCAATTTTTCACATATCACTGACAGCTCTAAATGTTAAGGTGACAGCTGGGCGCCATATTGCGAAAAAAAAATTAAAAGGAGAGGGGAGTCTTGTGGCACAGTTTGGAAGCTCCTGACAGATACTTTACAATCCTAGAATATAAAGTAAAAAACTTCATCTACTACAAAAATTTAAATTTTTTTACACCCTGTATTTAAAAAACAGACAGATATCTAGGACATATGTTTATATAAAGTTTTTTTCCTATTTTTTATTGTATAATAAAACCTTATAGTTTGTCGAATAAGTTGTAAAACCCCTGTATATTCTTGCAGTATGTTCTTTTCCTACCTATCATTTAAACTTAAAAAATGTCAACAAATATTTTATGACTTTCGTAATGTCAATTTTATACTTACAAATTTAATTCGATTTTTTTTTGTTTTTTTGCCTATTACAAAGTAAATAGGAAATAAGCATTAAAAAAGCAATTTATATTTTGACCTTTAACTTCCTTCATTGCATGACGATAGTTACACATAATATTTTAAGTTAGCAAGTTGTATTTGCTTAAACTTACAGACTTAGTTTAAAAACATATAAATAACATAAGTTTTAAAATGTTGTTGAAAGCTGTCAATTTAACGAGGATACAAACAAATCTTTTTTTTACAACAAATATTGCACCGGTCAATAGAAATAGTAATTTATGTAACAAGTGCATATTATGGTGATGCTTTTTTACGAATGAGATGCAATCCTATGAGTAAAAAAACACTTTGTGCATTTTTTTCCACGACCGTATACAAATTTCCCAAAATATCATCTTATACACGTTTAATTTATCTTAAATAATTTATTTTAATTTTTGCAGCACAGCCATTATATTGCAACAAAAAAATCATAATTGAAGATATGTTCTGTAGTTTGGCGGATTCATTTAATGGATGGTATTTCTTTGGGTACACGCCAAAATAAAATTAAAAGTACTAAAAACCAAAAGAAATTTAAACAAGTAAAAAGATAATTAACAATCGACGTTTCGGTGGCAAATCTGCCACCGTTGTCAAGACAAATGGAATAAAAATAATAAAAATAAAAACTTACTATTATTTAGGTTTTAAAATTCAAAATTTTTATGTTTTTCTAGGATATTCTTGTTATTCTGAAAACTTTGACATTAAATGTCAAAACATGTTTGTTTGGTTATAGTGTCATAGTGACATAGATAACTGGTTGCTGGTGTATTGATTGTTTATTTTACAAAAAGGTGAATAGTTAGTTAATTTTTAGTCTTCCTGAAGATACTTCAGTATCAAGCAAAGGCAACCAAGTGTTATTTAAATTAACTGAAATTGATGCTACACAATCATCTTTATTTAAAAAGGGAGTTGTAAAAAGTCTATTTAATAGAATTAAAGTCATTTGTTCTAATCAAAATATAAATATTGAAAAAGATTATTTAAAAAATATTTTAATTCAAAATAATTATCCTCTTGATTTTATAAATAATTGTTTCCTTGAATTTGAAACTCCAGTTATAAGACAAAATCAAAATAGACCTATTAAAAATTTATTTTTACCATACATTCCCGGACTATCAAATAAAATTCAACGAATAGCACATAAATTTAATATTCGCACAATCTTTAAAACACAAAAACACAATCAGATCTCAATTAACAAAAACAAAACCATACAACTTAAATGAAAATACAAAATATGCCATTTATAAAATACCTTGCGAATGCAATAAGTTTTATATAAGTGAAACTTGTAGACCATTAACAAAACGTATAAAAGAACACAGATCATACATTAAAAACACAGAATTTCATAAATAAAAATCTGCCAACACGCATTTGATAACAATCATAGAATAAACTGGGATGCTTCGAGCATTTTAGCAAAGGAAACTTGTTCTAAAAAACGCAAAATCAAAGAAAGTGCGTATATATTATTAAATAAAGATGATTGTGTAGCATCAATTTCAGTTAATTTAAATAACACCTGATTGCCTTTGCTTGATACTGAAGTATCTTCAGGAAGACTAAAAATTAACTAACCATTCACCTTTTTTGTAAAATAAACAATCAATACACCAGCAACCAGTTATCTATGTCACTATGACACTATAACCAAACAAACATGTTTTGACATTTAATGTCAAAGTTTTCAGAATATCAAGAATATCCTAGTCGGTGGCAGATTTGCCACCGAAACGTCGATTATTAATTATCTTTTTACTTGTTTAATTTTTTTTGTTTTTTTAGTACTTTTAATTTTATTTTGGCGTGTACCCAAATAAATACCATCCATTAAAAAAATCATAGCCTCCTTTGTTTTTAAGAGACAATTATTCTCTTCATAACTATGAATTTAATATTTAATTTTAGAAAATTGTGTGATCTTACTTTTGTATAATACCAAAACAGTATAAATTTCTTTTTCAATTTCTTAGTCATTCAAATTCATTATTACTAATAATTTTTAATAATTTTTATATGATTTATTTGCAAACTGTCAAATTTTAAAACGAAATCAAAGGTAACTTGACCGTTTGGTTCAGTTGATGTCGCGTTTACTGTTACATTACATAAATTGATATTTAAATTTATTGTAATAGACACTGAAACATATCACTTATTCAAAGTGTGAAAAAAGCTTCGAAGTTTTAAAAAAGTTAATTTTTTAACACTTTATGTAGTGCACTAGAAGGGAGTACTTTACCTTCATGTTAACGATTAAAAAAATAGCATTTTTTTTAACAGTCGTTAAAAAATATGTTTTTTGTGTTTCTGTTCTCATGCTAAAATTATTATTTTAAGCAAAAACACTTGAATTTTTATTTTTAGTTTTTAAAGTTAACTTTCGTCTGATTCACATTGATAAGTAAACCTATGTAATATAAGAAGGCTCATACAAACGTAAAAGAAATACAATAAAATAAAAGTAAGTCATTGCTTTTTCCAAAATCAAAATAATTTTTAAATCATTATTTATTTTGCAACAAATTTGACCCTTTACTTTTGTTCCTTCAGTGCACAGTTTGCGTAAAAACTAAAAATAGAGCACCAGCATACTAATTTAAAATAATTTGGATCCATCACAAATGCCTGAAAACGTTTCTAATTTTTTTACGCGAAAATGGTGCAATGAAGATTTTAAAATTATTTTTTTAAAAAAACAGGGTCGTACTATACAGTGTGTCCCAGAATAGGTGTTACAAGAGAACAAATGGACCAAAAATTTTGGAATTTTTAACGTTTTTTAAAAAACTGGTCGCATGGTCCAAAATTACAATAAATACCAAATTTTACTCCAATTGGTAATATACACGGCGAGTTATAACTAAAAATATAAAAAATTACCAAGAGTAAAATACCTTTTTCTTTTAAAATAGGACAAAATTGTATAAGTAAATGTAGTGGAGAATTAAATTTTATATTAAAATTTAGAGTTAAAGAAATAAAGAAGAAAATATGTTTGTCAATTTTTTACATTAACTGGCTTAAGTCATCAAATTTTGAAAAATATTTAAATTTCTTAATTTGTTTTTTGCTCATTCTTGCCAATTATTTAAGTTGTAATGGGTATTATAAAAAAATAAAAATTACATTTTTTTAAGCCTCATGCTTTAACTTTAGATTTTACCATAAAATTTAATTCTCTACAACATTACTTTTTTAAAATTTTGTTCTATTTTTTTTTTTTTAAATAAAGTACTAATCCCAGGCATTTTTTACACTTTAATTTTAACTCGCCCTGTATAATACCAATTGGAGTAAAATTTTGTATTTATTAGTTTTGGATCATGCGACCAGTTTTCCCAAAAATCCGTTTTAAAATTCAAAAGTTTTTGGTCCATTTGTCCTCTTGTAACATCTATCCTGGGACACACTGTATATGTTTTGAAAAATCTCAAATATATTTTTTTTAACGCCACTGAAAAATAATTAACACTCTTTTACATTAAAAAATGCCTATTGGTGCTTAGTGGCTGCATGTCAAATTTTATAAAAATATCTGAAACAGTTTTAATTTTATAATTAGAAAACGATTTCAGTCTTAAAATTTTGCACTCTATAGCTTAAAAGTTAAGAGGTTTAGGACAGATGTTTCTGTGAACTTTTTTCCTAAATTAAGCCAAAAGATTATATTCTGTATTTTAAGCCATTAAATAAATTACACCCTGTACAAAAAACATTAATTTTTGCCAAAAATTAGAAAAAATTGTTAATTTCTACAAAAGCAAATTTTAATAAAAAAAATGTTTTTCTTAGTTTTAGCGCAGCTAACATTTAATATGTTGACTTTAGACCCAAAAATTATGTTGACCATTGTTATAAGTTTGTTTTTATGTATGAATATAGTTCTGGTTAAACATTATAAAGCAAACTGCTTTTTATAACGGATTTCCTGTTCATTAAATTAATTTTTTTATAAATTTTATAAATAGGTTCAGACTCTTTTTCCTTGAATCTACTTAAAAAGGGCCAAATATAGTAAGAACATTTTAAAAGCGCAAATTCGGTTCACTTTAAAAATAATACAAAAAACATAAAAAGGCCGCCTGCAATAGGACTATTTTATACTCAAGGCGCCGCTATCCTTTACAGCGACGCGCCGATACACTATGGGATAGAAATCCATTATTTTGGCCAAAAAGCAACTTTGAACATTTAATGGCTCATGCTGTGTATTTCAAAGTAGATACTCCAAACTACATGTACGCAAAATTATAAAAGGATATGACGACTTCTATTGGGGTAATAAGAAACTTGAAAATGTATTTTAAGTAAACATAAATATACAACATTTAATCTACTTAGTTTATTATTAGCCTTGTTTACTAAAAAAAGTAAAAGAGTTTAAATAATAAGAGCTATTGTTGTGTTTCCGATGCAGTCTCGCGAAGTCTCGCTACTGTTCTCAAAGATTTTTTTACCTTTTTCTTTATCAGTTTTTGTACTTATAATTGCCTTTCTACTTTTTGCTACTTCTGAGTGTAAGGACAGATACAAGATTTTTTAAAATTTACAAGGTTTTCCATTTTACAATTTAATATGTTTTGTCCTACACTGTATATCCTAAAAGATAAAAGCATTCTGATGAAAGATATGAATTCTACAGAAACTACCCAACAAAACAGTATTTTTATTTATTTTATAAGTTAAAAAATAAAAAAGTTGGGAAGATGTATCTCTATTACGCTTCTAAGAATAATTTAAAATTATTTTTCAGATTTGGATGGTCATATTTCCGAAACTAATTGAGATAGACACATCAAATGTAGTATTTTTTTTGGTGGTGATATAATATTCAGGGTATTCCATTTAAAAAAATCATACCTATTGTCGTACCCTGTATATCATATTAGATAATAATCATCGGATTACTGATTAGAATACTACCGAATTAACCAAACAAGCTGACATTTTAGTTTATTTTGTACAATAAAAAATAATAATGTTAAGGGGGTGTAAATTTATAATAACATATAAGTTTTAGGTTTCTAAAAAGCATTTGTAATAATTTATAATATTTTTCCAGTAAAAAGCACCCCATTTTAAGTTAGATTGGTAAGTTTCAGAATTTTGACCAAAAAATTAAGTTCTATCCCATAGTGCGATGCCCAGCTGCATCAACCGGCATATCATAAAAGAAATATAGCAAAGGCGGCCGCGAAGTCAAGCATGCGGATTTATTTGCTTTAAACTTTTTGTGATTTTTTTTTATCAAAGAGCACCGAATTTACATTTTTAAACTGTTCCTTTTATATGAATATAGTTCTGGTTAAACATTCCTACTCATTTAATTAATTTTTTTATAAATTTCTGGTTCTGACTTTCTTTTTCCAGAATCTACTTTAAAAAATACAAATACATTAAAATGTATAACATTTTTCGGCAATATATCTTTGCTGTTGGCCAAGTTTCTTAAACAGTTAGACATCTCCGTCACCTTCAAAACAATCACTACTCCTAAGAAACATCTGGTAAAAACAAGACAGATCGGCTATCAAAATCAGGTGTTTATTCCCTAAACTGGAGATTGATCAGCTATTTACTTTGGCCAGTTTTAAAGAAAAAATCTGGGTGTATCCCATCTCGGCACACTTTATTAGGTTCAATTTTATGACACCTTGTCGGACCATTTATAATGACCCAACTTGGCACAAAGAACTCACAGGTAATAAAAGACATACATACAGGGTGTTTCCTAATTGCGATAAGAAAATTTAAGGGCGTACTCCTTGGCTATTTTTATTTAAAAAAAAAAAAGTTTATATATACATGGGTCCTCAAATTTTTCGTTCTCAAGTTACAGGGTAAAATAATATACAGGGTTCTTAAATAAAAAAATATGTACTTTTTCTTCTACCCTGTATATTACTACCAGTATCACCATTAAAAGAGCTTTAAGAAAACACCACATTAGGTACATCTAACTTTATTAGTTTCGGAAATATGGCCATCCAACTCAGGTATTTAGGTAATTTTTAAAGTACCGCCATTTTGTAATAGGTGAAGATATTGACTTCATATTCTAGGGTTATAAAGTACTCGTCATGAGCTTTAAAATGATGTAGATGTAGATATCACTTGACCCCCATTCCCATTTAATATTCTAAGGGTGACATCTACCCCTCCTAGGGGGTTGAAACAAGAAGGCTAAAAATATTCATTTTAAGTGTCCCCCTTACAAATAAAATTGACGGGTCTTTCCGATTTGTCATATTTTTAACTCCAAGAAAGATATTAAGGGTGGGAAGTTTTCAAATTGACACCCGGTATATTTGCAATAATCGTGTTTACAACTTTTTGTTTAAATTAAAACCCAGATATATTTATTTTACTTTTATCAATAATATCTAATAAAAGTTATAACACTTAATTTTTAAAAGAAAAAAATGCCACAGTGTTTCTTGTATGGTTCAGGCCTATGCAATTTAGTAATTTTTTTCTGGAAAACTAAGCTAGCTACCTAAAAATATAAAAACACAAAGAAATTGTTTTTACAGGTTTTTAAACGGGAAAAAATATTAAACTTGCAAAAAAGTCAGTGGCGTACATTTTTTTGTTAATAATATTAGCTAAAATGCGTCTCACGCTGCCACTGGTCCCACAAACTAAAATCAGTTTAGGGCTTACTTAACTTCTCATTTTAACAAATGCCAAAGCAAAATTTTATTTAAATCGGATCAGGCATACTTAAGATATTGCCAAATACCTGATTTTTCCATTTAAAGTTCAACACCTTGTGTGTATATTTATTCATTGTTGTTAATTTATTATATAAAGTGCTGTGTTAAATATATGTTTAGATAATTTTTTATTGTTTTAAAGGTAACTTAGGCCTCTTTGTTTAAATAAAATGTGTTAGGTTCTTTCTCAATTAATTGAAGCCTAATAATGCTCAAAAGAGAAAAACACGTGTCACGTTTTTAATATACAGGATCAGCTAAAGGATGATGTTTATAGGCAATGTAAGGAAAAATACAGTTTTACGTAAATACCTGTATGTAAACATTTTGCATTGAATGATTAATCGTACATCCTTTGTTATTTTTTTACTGGTCGATATACTTTTAAGTATTGCTTATACAGTATATGTAATTTGACTAAGACCACGACTTTAGGTGTGTCTTGTATTTGTATATATTTGTAATAATCGTGTTTACAAGTTTTTTGTTTAAATTCAAACCCAGATACATTTATTTTACTTTTATTAAATCTAAAAAAAAGAGTTTAAAAAACACTGCTTATAATGTTCTACCATACTATTTTTTAGACTTTCATTTTATTTTGTGTTAAAAAGCTAATAAATCGAATTTGATTTGAGATAAGCTGCTGTCGCTGGAAGAAATCTAGTTGCTGCATGATATTGGTTATCGGCAATCAAATTAAAAAATAAAAAAATATTTTAAAGAACATAACATTGTCTGCCACCTTTGAATATTACTTCTAATAAAACATGTACACTGACGTTTTAGAATTTCAGCTAATAAATAAAAAATTACCAAGAAATATTTTATTGCGTTTTCTTTACTTAAATTTTTAATAGATAAAGCTGGATTTGCATATAGGGCTCTTGTATGTAATAAAAATTAGGAATAAAAGATAAATAAAAAATATTTTTATTAGAAAAAAAAACTTTCCTTTTATAAATAGAGTATAAGCATTACCGTACCAAGGTACGGGGGCGGTCCGCCTTGGGCCTCCAGTTATAGGCGGCCCCCAAATGGGTGTCGTCATATAAAATAACATACATAGTAGGGCTTAAAATCGTTCTGTTAAGGGCTTTTTGTTATTTCTTTGTACCAAAATACAAAAAGGGACGCCCCAAATTTGGAAAAGTATATCATGTTAACTTGGAAGGGGTCATGTTTAAAAGGTGAAAGTTTTCTTTTTTTTTTTTTGGTTGGTTTTAAACTAGGAAAAGGAGGGCCCTGACCTTATCAAAGTATATCAGATTATGGTATATGGTGGATTATATTTTAAAGATAAAGACCTTTTGCTTTTTTTTCTTTGTGGAATTTTTTCACAAAAAAAAGAAGATTTTTTAAAGGGGCTTCAACATTTCTTTGCGCCCCGGCTTTGGGCCCCAGACCCCGATACCTCTAGGTTCGCCATTGGATATACGAGAACATAAATAATATTGTTTATTTAATTTAAACAACTGTTGTGGTTAAAGGAATTTTACAATTTATAGACACCGTACAACAATTTACATTGTGTAAATGTAAATTAATGTATGTCTCCATTAATGTTTAGTTGGCGTTCAACCGGCCGTAAATCGACCTGTCCTGTAAACCGAGATAGTGACATTATAACAAACAGCATGCCAGGTGAGTAAGTAATTTGTCTTACTTAGTCCAGGCGGTAGGTAAAAAAATCTGACAAAAATTGCAAAAATCAGGATAATTTGCATGCGTATTGTAAATATAAATAGAAGTAATTTGACACAAAATGGCGGCCATTTAAAAAATATATCTAAAATATATAAATATTTTTCTCCTTCCAATTTATACACTTTGTATGTGTCCCAAATTCGACCCTCTCTGGAATATTGTTCTCATGTCTGAGGAATGGCATCCCCTACAACCCTCAGCATTCTTGATGCCATTCAAAGAAGTTGCTGTTCGTCTTATTAATGATCCTTTACTTACTCAAAGACCTCCTTCCCTTGCTCATCGTCGAGCTGTGGGAGATCTATCGCTCTTCTATAGATACTTTTACAACTTCTGCTCCGACGAATTATCCAGTATAGTCCCTCCTCTTGCAGTTCCCAACAGATAAACTCGAGGGGCCGCGCGTATGCATCCCTATACAGTTCAACTGGACAGGCCCCGAACTTCCCATTTCATTCGTTGTTTTATCCCTAGAGTTTCTAGACTGTGGAACCTGCTGCCAGCGAGGTCTTTCCTTCTCCCCCAAATCTTCAAGTGTGTCAACAAACTGCCTCTTACCTCGCTTAAGACACCCACGGTACGTTAGTATTTAGGCTTTTCAGCCTTCGTGGATTGTCCAAAGATAAAAAAATATATATACCCGCGTATGTAAACAAATGCAAAAATTCTAGTAGGTGATTCCTTGTTCAAAATAAAGGGTACTTTGCTTTATAAACATGAGGCCATATGAATAAAAAAAAGAAAATGCTTATATTTATAATCTTTAAAGTAAATGCTTTTGCCTATAACTATAAGCAAATGCTTATGATATAGAAAAATATAGCCAAAGCATTTGCTTATACTTAGAAGCAAAAGCTTTTTAAAAATATAGGCATTTGCGTCTTTTCTTTCATATACCCCATGGGGTCAAAAGTTTGCCATTCGGGAGATATTGCCAAAAAATAAAAATAAAATATGTCTTTATTTTTTACCTGAAAAAAATAAAACGAGTATTGTGTTTAAACTATTGAGTAATCTTAATAGCTATTTATGTATCAAGGGCGTTACTAGGACTAGCCTGTGGTGCATACAATGCTTTATGTTTTACCCAAAAAGAGTTTTTCAATGACTAATTACATTATTTATTCGCAATATAAAAAATAAGTGCACCTGTGCCGGTATACGTAAGTAGATAATGACTGGTGTTAAGTTTGACTTTGATGTTTCTATCAGTTAGTCAGTTGGCATTTTTATCTAACGATTTGCTCAAAATGGAAGAAATTCCACAAAATATAAGAAAAAAGGCCATAAAAACGACCGAAAATCTTTTGCCAGTTAAATCAAGGCGACAGTATGATCGGGAGTATGGCATATTTGGTATTTGGAAAGATGCGAACGCAATTCTTCAAATAACCGAAACCGTTTTAATGGCATATTTTCAGGAACTGGTAAGTTATTAATTTTATTTTAATACATATGTTTAACAAACTTTATTATTTTTAGTCGGAAAAATACAGTCCGAACTCTCTCTGGACCAAGTATTCCACCCTAAGGTCTACGTTGATGGTCTATGAAAATATAGACATTTCGCAATACCATCGTCTCATATCTTTTTTAAAAGTTAAGTCGAAAGGATATGTCCCGAAGAAGTCTAAAGTTTTGGAAGGAGAACAAATATTAAAATTTATTAATGGACTGTTCTTCTATACAAAATAGCGTTAGTGCTACCACCGCTGCTACCATCACAAAAAACACCGACCATTCTATAGTGGGATCAGCTACATTTTCCGAGACATTTCAAAATTGTAATTTTTATTTTGGAAATAAAGTTAAATTTTTAGTATTGTTTAAAGAAAAATTATTTTTTGTATAAACTTGATCTTTATTGTGAGAGAAATAAAATTGGATAAGCAATAAAATTTTCATATTAGCGCATTAGGGCATTATAAGCGGGCATTATCATAATGCCCTAGGTGTGATAGCAGGTATTATTGCTACCATAACATATTCCGTTTCTAAGGTATTACAGATCAATAATAGATGGGTAAAACATAAATAAATAAACATTACAAATTCCTTAATAGATGACAGCAGATAATAAAATTGTATATAGTATTTATTTCTCCATTCAGACGTGTTCTGATTTACATTTAATTTCCTTATTTAAAATTGATAGGTCAAAATTTAAAAATTTCAGAGTTAAAAAGTTTCTAAATAAATTAGGCTAACCAAATTTATATTTTTCGATGTCATTATCTAAGTTACTCCTTAAATTTGGTTAGTTAAAGTGATAGGAGTAAACTATTTAACCTCTTTCATTGGCCCTAAAATAGTGCAAAAACATTTTAAAGATGTTTTTTTACAATAGCAATAATTTCGTAAAATATCATTATTCTATTGCTTTTCGTTTTTGAGATAAAAAATAAAAAGGTTATTTTTTTGCCATTTTTGTACCGCAATATCTCCCTAATGGTTGACTTTTGAACCCATGTTTATGAAGCAAACTTCCCTTTATTTTGAACAAGAAATTGTCTTCTAAATATTTTCTTCTTTGTTTAGAATCACCCTGTATAACTAATTCTTCACGCTTTTACTAAGTAGGTAAATGCTGGAGTGCCTCAGGGCTTAGTTCTAGAACCAACATTGTTTGACGATAGTACCCTTCCAGTTTTCTGTTCCTAAACTCATCACTAAACCTGATTTGGAAAACAAGCGCAAAAAGTTGCAGTTATCTCTTTCGCAGGATCTTAATTTAATATTGGATTGAGGCGCAACAATCATATTTCTTGTCGCGAAGAGAGTCATCAAATATCTCTCATCCTCCACTTATGAGCGGCCAAGTTTTACAGAACAAAGACACCTTCAATCTTGTGGGCGTCACATTTGAAAGTAAACTTAACTGGCATAAACACATTGTATCTATAGCCACGGCAGCTTTAAAAAAGCTTGGATTTCTCTTTCGAGCCAAAAAGTATTTTTCCTCTTCTAATTTATACATTTTGTATGTGTCCCAAATCCGCTGCTTTGCTTTTGCTGCGTGCTTTTTATAGGTACTTCCTTGGCTTCTGCTCTGAAAAATTGTCCAGAATAGTTCCTCCACTCACGGTTTCCAACAGAGAAACTCGTGGTTCCGCGCGTATGCATCCCTATACGGTCCAACTGGACAGGCCCCGAACTTCCCACTTTGTTCGTTCTTTTATCCCTAGAGTTTCTAGATTGTGGAACCTTCTGCCCGCGGAGGTCTTTCCTTTCCCCTCAAATCTTCAGGTATTTAAGTCCCGTGTCAACAAACTCCCTCTTACCTCGCTTAAGAGACTCACAGTACGTTAGTATTTAGGCTTTTAGCCTTCGTGGTTTGTCCAAAGATAAAAAAAAAGTGCACACTAAATTTTATTAAAACTTTTGCAACTTTAATTTCTTTACGTTAAACTTTATAATAAATTTTAATTTTAAGGTAAATTAACATAAAATTTTGCCATTGCTATTTATATTTCAATTATTTTCTTAGCAACTCTAATAATCTTACAGTACGAAACAAAGCCGCAATCTAGTATAGCGATTAAACGATCACCACCATTTTACGCCAACCAGTGCCCAAAATAAGGATTTAAATTAATATTAGTATTCTAATCCTGAACCTAAATCAGGATTATAAAATGATTATTTTGTAGCTGATGATTAATGTAAAGCACTTTAATAACTCTTAATTCATTATTTAATATGTTTCTTCTTCTAAATAATATTTTTAAATTTTAGTTTTTTTTTACAGGATTACATATTTTAATATTCTAATAGAAACTTTACAGTAATAAAGATTAAAAGTTGGATTTGATGGTACTGTAAATTAAGTAATAATTATTATTTTGCTATTTTAAGGTATAAAACTTATTATATATTTGTTAAGTTATACAGATTTTATTTAACGTGTACCGGGTTTCAACTAATTTACTAGACAAGCCGTACCACCTAGAGTATTAGACATATAAAAATAATACTTTAAATATGCAAATGCTGTGAGCAAAAGAGGGATTACGCATATTTTTTAACCTTCCAGTCAATTCCGGTTTAACTGGAAATACAGGGTATTTCATGTAAACATATATAATTGGAGAAATTTTTGGTTAAACCGAACAACAAAAGTTAATGCTTGAGTGCCTCAGGGCTCAGTTCTGGCACCTACATTGTTTCTTCTTCACATCAACGACCTTCTTTCGTCCAAAACTAATTCCATTCATAGTAGCCGACGATAGTACCCTTTACTCCAGTTTTCAGGTTTCTAAACCCATCACTAAACCTGATTTGGAAAACAAACGCAGAGCGATGCAGATATCTCTTTCGCAGGATCCTAATTTAATATTGGATTGGGGCGCCAAAAATCTCGTCCACTTTAATGCATCCCAAAACACAATCATGTTCCTTGTCGCGAAAAGAGTTACCAAATACTCATCCTCTACTTATAAGCGGCCAAGTTTTAGAGAGCAAAGACCCCTTCAATCTTGTGGGCGTCACATTTAAAAGTAACCTTAACTGGCATAAACACATTATATCTATAGCCACGGCAGCTTCAAAAAGCTTGGATTTCTCTTTTGAGCCAAAAAGTATTTTTCCCCTTCTAATTTATACACTTTATATGTGTCCCAAATCCGACTTCCCTTGGAGTATTGTTCTCATATCTGGGGCATGGCTTCCCCCACCACCCTAAGCATTCTGGATTCTATTCAAATAAGAGCTATTCGTCTCATTAATGATCCTTCACTTACAGAAAGGCTTCCTCTCTTGCTCATCGTCGGGCTGTGGGGGATCTATCGCTTTTTTATAGGTACTTCCATGGCTTCTGCTCTGAAGAATTGGCCAGTATAGTTCCTCCACTTACGGTTCCCAACAGAAACTCGTGGTTCCGCGCGTATGCATCCCTATACGGTTCAACTGGACAGGCCCCTAACTTCCCACTTTGTTCGTTCTTTTATCCCTAGAGTTTCTAGAATGTGGAACCTGCTGCCCGCAGAGGTCTTTCCTTCCCCCCAAATCTTCAAGTATTTAAGTCCCGTGTCAACAAACTTCCTCTTACCTCGCTTAAGACACCCACGGTGCGTAAGTATTTAGGCTTTTAGTCTTCGTGGTTTGTCCAAAGATAAAAAATGAGAAATATGAAAAAACTTGACTTTTCCCATACTATTTGCCTATACAAAGTCTCATTTTAAAATTTCCAATACTCTAGAAGTTATAGCATGTCTAATAGATTCGTTGTTACCCAGTAAAACACAAAATTACATTTCTAACATTAATTAGCATTTAAATAGGATATTTCTACCTAGTAAATACACATTTCTGAACGCATAGCACAGGAACAACTTTTTATCAGCTTACGAAGTTATTTACTATCAAAATGTATTTTTTCTAAACATTAAATTTTTCGTTCGCTAAAAGTTTATTACATAAATGCTTTTTTTTACTACTAAGCTAAGAAATTGCTATTATTTACTCCATTTCCTACCGAGAATTAATATTTTTCTCCAGGTAAATAATAATAATAAAAAAACCTAGGTAAAATAATAGGAATGTTTATATAATATATCATATTTGACACATGCCAAATTTTAGGAAATTACTTATGCCAAAATTAAAATTAGAAAGAAGAAATGGAAGTGGTGTTGTCGTGCAAAATGTTGCACGAAATACATCACTTTCATTTCTTTCTTCCTATAATTTTACGTGCACACAGCCACACCCTTTCCATTTTAAATTAAAAACGTTAATATATACAGTGTGTCCGCCTAAGTTCTCTACATATGGGAAACTTTTTTATTATTAATTTTACGAAAAAAGTTATTCTTTATAAAAAGTCCTGCATATTCTAAATCCTTAAATGCAATCATTAAATATTAATTTTTTGGAGTGGTACACGTGGTATCTTCTAAAAAATCTGAATTTTGTATCAATATGCAAGCTCGTTTGTTTGATGGTTAGTTTTAATAAAATTTAGTGGTATGGCAGGGTATGTCAAAAGGATTAAAACCTGCTTAAGAGTAAAGTGCCCCTATTTGGAAAAATTTAACAATAAAATAAGAAAGAAAGTTATTACAAAATAAAATGTAATACCTTAATACCATCGATGCAGATATCTCTTTCACAGGATCTCAATTTGATATTGGATTGGGGCGCAAAAATCTCGTTCAATTTAATGCATCCAAAACACAATCATGTTCCTTGTCGCGAAAAAATCATCAAACACTCATCCTTTGCTTATGAGTGGCCAGGTTTTGCAGAGCGGGGACACATTTAACCTTGTGGGCGTCACATTTGAGAATAACCTTAACTGGCATAAACACATTGTATCTATAGCCACCGCGGCTTCAAAAGCTTGGATTTCTTTTCCGAGCCAAAAGTATTTTTCTCCTTCCAATTTATACACTTTGTATGTGTCCCAAATTCGACCCTCTCTGGAATATTGTTCTCATGTCTGGGGAATGGCATCCCCTACAACCCTCAGCATTCTTGATGCCATTCAAAGAAGGGCTGTTCGTCTTATTAATGATCCTTTACTTACTCAAAGACTTCCTTCTCTTGCCCATCGTCGAGCTGTGGGAGATCTATCGCTCTTCTATAGATACTTTTACGGCTTCTGCTCCGACGAATTATCCAGTATAGTCCCTCCTCTTGCAGCTCCCAACAGAGAAACTCGTAGTGCCGCGCGTATGCATCCCTATACGGTTCAATTGGACAGGCCCCGAACTTCCCATTTCGTTCGTTCTTTTATCCCTAGAGTTTCTAGACTGTGGAACCTACTGCCAGCGGAGGTCTTTCCTTCCCCCAAATCTTCAAGTTTTTAAGTCCCGTGTTAACAAACTTCCTCTTACCCTGCTTAAGACACCCACGGTACGTTGGTATTTAGGCTTTCAGCCTTCGTGGATTGTCCAAAGATAAAAGAAAAGAAAAAAACTTTAATACCAAGTCATGACCATATATTTGATTTTTATTTATTAATTTTTTAAATGTAGATAACTTGTTGTATAATTTTTAGTTAGAATAATAAAAATAATATTATGGGGGTTATTTTAAATAAAAAGTTCAAATAGCAGGCCCTGACTTAGTATTTAGGCTATAAATTTAATTCTAAATAACTTTTTAATTTACCTTTTTGATTTGAAATGTTTTTGAAATAAAAAGTTCTTCGATGCACACTTAATTGACCACACTGTACAGTTTCTTTATAAAAAGTGTAATCCTATTCTACATATTACAAGCTTTGCACCTTTAAACTAGGGTTACATAATAAATAAAAAGTAGACTCTAATATTTCTTTATAACTTTACAAATTTTGATGCCCACGTAATCTGCGTAAATCTGCTCCCTCTTGATACACATGTCAAAGAAAATTTAGAAACGTATTTTCTATACGGAGTGTTTGGAAAGTCAAGGATATTACTAGTTTTCGAAATAATAATACTTTAAATTAATAGAAAATATCTTTCTTAATCAGACTTTTAATTGTTTTACTAAAAATATATATTTCTATATTTTAGTTTATGATTTTGCACTAGTAAATAGCCATAATGATCAAAAACCAGTTTTTTTCAATCCATAGTGCGCTTACAAGTGATCCCTAACTATACCTATACCCTTTTAATTTTTGCTATTTAAAAACAAGTTATTTATTAAACAAGGGAAATAACCTTTAGATTTTAGCTTGAGGTTGTGTTGTTTCCCGACGCGAAGCAGAGATATATGCTCTTAAAGGACGCCGCTTGGGACGCCGAATTGGGTTTTCTTGAATAACTTTAAGAGTACTGGCTATAATTAAATATTTTTTTAATATGATAAAAAATATGTAGGACTTAAAATGGTGTCCTTATAAAACATTGTTATCCATGTGTTTGCCGGGGACGGACTAACACTTACACAATATTGCTAGTTATTTTTATACCTTGAATATTAAAGAAATAGAAAATGTATTTTTGGGCAGCTTAAACCCAAAGTTAAAAAAAGGTACTGTTGTCGATGTTAACAAATTGAAGACAAACCTAAGGTTATTCTGGTTCAATTGGATTTAAAAAAACTTACCGTGTTTTTATACACACGATAATAAAAAATAATGTTGCAGCATTGTGGAGGGTCTCATAATCTTCGATAGTCAGATCTGGAGAATGCATAAGATTAGAGCTATGTCGAACCAACAAAAATATTGAATACAAGCCTATTTAGGCAAAAATGTATTTTCTCGAAAGCGCTTCAATTTATCGATGTCAAACATCAGTGCCTTTTTTAGTTAAAAGTTTAAGCTATTTAAGATACCTTTTTATTTTTTTAATGTACAGGGGTGTGAAAATAATGAGTACTATTGTGTAAGGGTTAGTCCGGCCTGGAGACCTAATGAATGCAAATGTTTTACAAAAATACCATTTTTAGGGTTTACCTATATTCATCGTATTTTTTTTTTTTTTTTTTTTTTATCTTTGGACAATCCACGAAGGCTGAAAGCCTAAATACTAACGTACCGTGGGTGTCTTAAGCAGGGTAAGAGGAAGTTTGTTAACACGGGACTTAAAAACATGAAGATTTGGGGGAAGGGAAAGACCTCCGCTGGCAGCAGGTTCCACAGTCTAGAAACTCTAGGGATAAAAGAACGAACGAAATGGGAAGTTCGGGGCCTGTCCAATTGAACTGTATAGGGATGCATACGAGCGGTACCACGAGTTTCTCTGTTGGGAACTGCAAGAGGAGGGGACTATACTGGACAATTCGTCGGAGCAGAAGCCGTAAAAGTATCTATAGAAGAGCGATAGATCTCCCACAGCTCGACGATGGGCAAGAGAAGGAAGTCTTTGAGTAAGTAAAGGATCATTAATAAGACGAACAGCCCTTCTTTGAATGGCATCAAGAATGCTGAGGGTTGTAGGGGATGCCATTCCCCAGACATGAGAACAATATTCCAGAGAGGGTCGAATTTGGGATACATACAAAGTGTATAAATTGGAAGGAGAAAATACTTTTTGGCTCGGAAAAGAAATCCAAGCTTTTTTGAAGCCGCGGTGGCTATAGATACAATGTGTTTATGCCAGTTGAGGTTATTCTCAAATGTGATGCCCACAAGGTTAAATGTGTCCCCGCTCTGCAAAACCTGGCCACTCATAAGCAAAGGATGAGTGTTTGATGATTTTTTTCGCGACAAGGAACACGATTGTGTTTTGGATGCATTAAATTGAACGAGATTTTTGGCGCCCCAATCCAATATCAAATTGAGATCCTGTGAAAGAGATATCTGCATCGCCCTGCGTTTGCTTTCCAAGTCGGGTTGAGAGATTGGTTTGGGAACCTGAAAAGTGGAGTGAAGGGTACTATCGTCAGCATAACTATGAATGGGATTGGTTGTGGAAGAAAGAAGGTCGTTGATGTGAAGAAGAAACAAAGTTGGTGCTAGCACTGAACCCTGTGGCACTCCAGCATTAATTTGGTGAAAGCTTGAAGAGTGGCCATCAACAATGACTGATATACGTCGATTAGAAAGATAACTGGAGAGCCAAGAGCAGAGTTCAGTTGGAAGACCGTAGGAGGGAAGTTTATTAAGAAGTGCGTCATGCCAGACTTGGTCGAAAGCTTTAGATATATCAAGAGCAACGATCTGGGACTCACCTAGAAACTCAAGAGACTTGTTCCAGTTGTGTGAAACGAAAGAAAGAAGATCTGCTGTAGATCTCTTGTGACGAAATCCGTACTGCCTGTCATGTAAAATTTTATGTTTTTCTAAGTACCTAAGAATTTGCGAGTTAATGGATTTCTCCATTACTTTACAAAGCATTGAGAGGAGTGAAACGGGTCTATAGTTGGATGGAAGAGATTTAGATCCTTTCTTGGGAATAGGCTGGACACGTGCAGCTCTCCAGCTGTCTGGAAATATACCCGTGTCATAAGAAATTCGAAAGAGCCTGGTTAAAATAGGTGCAAGTTCAGGAGCACATTTTTTTAAAACGATTGCTGGTATTCCATCTAGCCCAGACGATTTCTTGGTGTTAAGAGAAGAAAGGATACGCTTAATGTGTTTTACCTTAAAAATAATATTGGGCATTTTGTGAGGAACTGGGGGAACAGTTGGAATTGGATGATTGACAGGTGGATGAAGGGTTGAATTGGCAGCAAATTGTTTAGCAAATAGTTCGGCCTTTCCTTTAGATGTAGAAATAATTTCATCTTCCAAAGTTAATGGTGGAAAAGAACTGGTACAGAAATTTCTACTGATGTTTTTGGCAAAGGACCAGAAGGATTTGCTGCCATTTGAGCAAGAAAGTACTTTGTTTTTATACGGTTATCAAAGGAGTCCTTGGCGTCTGAGATTGTTTGGTGGTAGTGGTTTCTTGCTTCAATGCTGGCCTGTCGGTTTTCTGGACTAGGATCCTTTAGAAACTTCTTGTGAGCCTGGACTTTTAAAATTCTAGCTTTGTCACATGTTTTAGTGAACCAAGGTTTGTGATTAGAGGGTTTGATGGTTTTCTTGGTGTGAGGTACATAGGTTTCAACGCCCAATAGAATTGACTCGGTCAGTTGGTTACAGATTTCGGAAGGATCCTGGGAAGAAAAGCAGATAGTGTCCCAAGGGTACGTGGCGAAAAAGTCCCTAAGGCCATCCCAGTCGGCTGAGTTATAGTGCCATACGGTGCGTGGTGGCATGGATTCATTTACCTCAGGATGTACAGAGTAAGATACGGTAACCAAGCCATGATCTGAGCGACCTAGAGGGGCAGTAACAGATGCTTCATAAAGTTCAGGGTTAGAAGTAAGAAAAAGATCTAAGGGGTTTGAGCTATAATTTGGCACTCTAGGAAAGTAGGTAGGAGTCATAATAAGGTTGGTAAGAGAATTACTGACTGCGAAGATTTCGGCTGCTCTGCCTTGAGGGTCAGTTTTTGAAGAGCCTAGCCAATCCTTATTATGGACATTGAAATCGCCAAGCACGATTACTTCGGCCATTGGAAACTGGGAAATGATACTGTCGATCTTTGTTGAAAGAAAGTCAAAGAATTCGACATAGGAATTGTCAGATGGAGATCGGTACAAACAACAGATAAATTTAGTAGAAGACCTAAGGGAAAGTTTGAGCCAAAGGACATCGGGCCTACCCGATTCAAGATTAGAAACTCGAGCACAAGCCAGATCGTTGCGAACGTAAGCACACACACCCCCGTGTGGGCGAAAAGACGAAATAAGTTCGTAGCCTGGGAAGAGAAGGTGGCTGGTTGAAGTTTTAGAACTTATTTGTGTCTCCGTTAGAAACAGTATGTGGGGCTTAGATGATTCAAGGTGATGGTGAACGGAGTTTATATTGGTGTTAAGCCCGCATATATTTGCAAAGGAAATTAAACCTTTCGATGAAGGCCCCTCGGATGCACCCCTCGCCCGGAGATCCGAATGGAGGGGTATTTTACCTCCGGAATGTTTTACTCCCGGGTGTGCCGCCATCATTTTTACATAATTTTGGGGTCAAAGGAAAAAAAAGAAAAGAAAAAAGAAGGAAGAAGGAAAACTGACTCACTTACCCGGAACCCGAAACGTCCGTTAGGACTTCACGGGTCCTTTAAAGGGTGAGTGGGGTGGTACCTCCTCAGGCGAGGAAAGCTCCTCTACCACCTACCAACCATTAAAAATAATATTTATAATAACCAAGTGCTGTAAAGTTATTAAAGAAAACCGATTTTTAGCGGCATGCTTTAAGGGCACATATCTCTGTAAAGAGAGGTTTTAGGAAATAAAATTATAGGAACTTGTCATATAATTTTCCTGTATTCTGTATAAGTCCAAGAGATTTCCTTATATTCTCGGACACCCTGTAGACAGGGTGTTTTCTAACTGCAGTTCGAATCCATGGAGGGTTATTTCTTATGTCTTTTTATAAAAAAAAGTTCCTATAAACATATGTATGTCAGGACTTGCTTCATTTCTGAGATACAAGGCAGTAAAAAAAAAACTTTTGTTTTTTAGTTTTTGTACTTTGGAATAAGGTTTTTAAGTCAAGTAAAAACAATAGAATGCAAATAATAAAAAATAATTTACCATTGCTAGTAGAGTTCTTCTAACGTAATAGATATATGCTTAGATTTAAACCAATGCAGGATGTTTAAACAATCAAGCTAGTAAATGTTACGTCAGCATTTTTATTTTTTTATGTGATTGTCTTTTAGCTAACACTTTATATATTTAAATTTAATTTTATTGTGTAATTGCATGTATTTTTTGTGTGTTAGGTTGCGTTTCCGTTTATATTCAGTTTATACCTACTAGGGGCAGCATTGCAGTTCTATGCGAACAGTTTACGTAATAGGAAAAATGTACGGGTAATGGTTTTTGGTGGATGCTTACCGATTAAATATTAATAAAAATAATAGGCAGAACTTACCAGAAGTAAAAAAGGGAAAAATTAACAATAAAAAAAAATTAAACCGACTTTAAAATAAAAAAAATCACTAAAAATTTGAATATAATAAATAAAGAAATCAAAAAACAAAGTCAAGTAATAACATGTCGTATTAAAGTATAAAAATCTTTTGTTTGTTTAGTTATTTACCCAGCAAACACTATTTGCCGGCAATATACATTTTTCATATTGGCATTGATAGTAAAGCATTGGCAATTGGTGGCAATCTTATGCCATCATCTAATACGCATTAAAAGTTAACCCTAAATAAACACTCAATTGTCAATAAATTTTACATGCAGGCAAATTGCCGGCAAGCATACAAAATGGCGGCATACCAATCCTGATTAAATAAAGCATGTCTTTTGGTTGCAGGCAAATAAATATTGGATTTTTAAAGGCAAACCTTCAACGCATATTCATACTTTTCAAACCATTTTATTAACATTGGTATTTAACTAACATTCGAGCAATTTTTTTGATCTGTTTTATTTATAATGGCGGCTAAACAACATTATTTTCTGTTTTTTACATATTTTAAAGGAAATGGCCTTTTCCTAACATTTTATTGATACAAATCATGCAAATAAAAATTAACTTAAACAAAATGTTTATTATGTATTTTTGGGAGAATAAAAATAAAATGATGGTAAAATTAGCTAGGTTAATTTCGACGATTTCGACCGAAGGGATAAATTCAAATTTCCCGCTTAGTCGAAATACAAGATTTTACAATTTGACAGATGAGGTAACCTTGCTTTTGTTTGGCCGCTTTGTGCAATTGTTTTCTACGTGGTTTTCTAGCTTTTTAGTTTTTTAAAGAAAAGAGTTTTTAGTAGACATAATTAAGTGTATTCATTACCTAATTAGTGTGTGTTGTGTAATTAATTGGTGATGGCTGGTAGTAGGGAGAGATAGTGGATTGACTAGCCACCACCACCGGTGGAGCTTATTATCTCAAGATCTCTGACGTCAGAGCAATTATTTAGGAATCTTGCGCAACTCCATATTGAGGGTACTGCGCATGCGTCATGTGCAAGGGCGTGGCCACGGCCTGTCACCTGTCAAATGTCACCTGTCAAATAGTAAATGTCACTTGTCAAATGTCACATGTCAATATTATACGTGACGTCATTTCGTACGGCCCTAGATCGATTGGTAAACCCGGCAACACCGGGGTGAGGCGTGCGGGAGACGGCGCGGGGGAAGGGTAAATAATAAAACACATTGTATATATTATTTTTATTTAAACCACATTGTACATTGACTCTTAGCAATTTTATATACAAGTTTAGATAGTAATACACTACAAGCTACAGCAATTATTTATGGAAGTATTAATGTACTCCTTGCATTTTACCTGAGTTAAATAAAATATATAAAGTTTTAAATATGAAAAAGTTTTTTGACTCATCTTATGGCGCTAAAAATGACGTCAACATAACCTAGAAATATTTTAAGATTGATTAACGTAACCTCAAAATTTTACACGCACGTGGTTTATAAAACATGACGACAAAATGGTGAAGGTAAAAATAATTATAATCAATAAAAATACAGTTAGTCGGTAAAAATACAATTAACGACTTACAAATATTTAAAAATAATAAAATAATAATTTTTGTATATTTTCTAAATTAACCCTAAAATAAGACTTAAGGGTATTTTTAAAAATATTTTATAAAAGGGATCATGAAAGATCGTTATCAGCCGGGGTACCGAAGGTACTTTTTCCGCTATTTGCGCAAACTTTACTATAATGGTTTAGCCAGAAAATGAGTTTTAGGGTCTGCGCATGTTGCCAATGTGGCTTAAACAGTTTTTGACGTATATTTCGGCTTCTGGTAGACCAATTTTAGTTATTCTTTTAAACAATTTATTTTTAATAAGCCTATAAATATTAGTGCTAAAAATTTAAATAATTATGTTATTTGAGTGTAAATAGGGCCTTAACAGTTTTTAACGTATATTTCGGTTTCTAGTAGATCGATTTTAGTTGTTCTTTTTGCTAATAATTTAATTTTTATAAATCTACAAATATTAATACTAAAATTTTTAATAATTATGTTATTTGAGTGTAAATAGGGCCTTAACAGTTTTTAACGTATATCTTGGCTTCTGGTGGTTTGATTTTAGTCATTCTTTTTTAAACAATTATTTTTAATAAATATATTAACACTAATTTTTAAATAAATATGTTATTTGAGAGTAAATAGGTCCTTAACAGTTTTTAACGTATATTTCGGTTTCTAGTAGACCGATTTTAGTTGTTCTTTTTGCTAATAATTTAATTTTTATAAATCTACAAATATTAATACTAAAATTTTAAATAATTATGTTATTTGAGTGTAAATAGGGCCTTAACAGTTTTTAACGTATATCTTGGCTTCTAGTGGTTTGATTTTAGTCATTCTTTTTTAAACAGTTATTTTAAATAAATATATTAACACTAATTTTTTAAATAAATATGTTATTTGAGAGTAAATAGGGCCTTAACAGTTTTAACGTATATTTCGGTTTCTAGTAGACCGATTTTAGTTGTTCTTTTTGCTAATAATTTAATTTTTATAAATCTACAAATATTAATACTAAAATTTTTAATAATTATGTTATTTGAGTGTAAATAGGGCCTTAACAGTTTTTAACGTATATCTTTGCTTCTAGTGGTTTGATTTTAGTCATTCTTTTTTTTAAACAATTATTTTAAATAAATATATTAACACTAATTTTTTAAATAAATATGTTATTTGAGAGTAAATAGGGCCTTAACAGTTTTTAACGTATATTAGAAATACAGGGCTGTTTTTGAAAATACAGGGCTGTTTTTGGAAATACAGGGCTGTTTTTAGAAATACAGGGCTGTTTTTGGAAATACAGGGCTGTTTTTAAAAATACAGGGCTGTTTTTGAAATACAGGGCTGTTTTTTTAAATACAGGGCTGTTTTTTTAAATACAGGGCTGTTTTTTTAAATACAGGGCTGTTTTTAAAAATACAGGGCTGTTTTTGAAAATACAGGGCGGTTTTTAGAAATACAGGGCTGTTTTTAGAAATACAGAACTGTTTTTGGAAATACAGGGCTGTTTTTCAAAATTAACTTCGTTTAGTAGTAAATGATACCATTCTTGATTGCATTGCTCGTAATCCTCGGCAACTTTACTTGGAGACAAAGGATTTACTTCGTTGATGTTTAGGAGTATGTAGAAATCTGTATTAGATACAACAGACATTTTAGGATAGATTTAATGATTTTTAAGCTAAGCACAATGTTTCACTTTGAATGTCTACGACAGACTGACCAAGTCTCTCTGGACTTATCTAATATATGTATTTACAATTATGACGCCAGCGCAAAAGTCTAAACATGAACAGGTAATTAAATATGAACAGCAAAACAAACAGCTGAACAGCCCTGTATTTTGAAAATACAGCCCTGTTTTTTAAAATACGGCACTGTTTTTTAAAATACGGCACCGTTTTTTAAAATACGGCACCGTTTTTTAAAATACGGCACCGTTTTTTAAAATACGGCACCGTTTTTAAGAAATACGGCACCGTTTTTTAGAAATACGGCACCGTTTTTTAAAATACGGCACCGTTTTTTAAAATACGGCACGGTTTCTTTAAAATACGGCACCGTTCTTTAGAAATACGGCACCGTTTTCTAAAAATACGGCACCGCTTTTTAAAATACGGCACCGTTTTAAATTTCAAGGTCAAGCATGTCACTTGATAAGCCGGATATGTTAGAAATACGGCCCCACACCCTCTTTATGGAATTTAGGTTAGATGTGTGTTTAACGCGCGCGTAAAATACGCTGCCGTATTTTAAAAAACGGTGCCGTATTTTAGAAAACGGTGCCGTATTTCTAAAAAACGGTGCCGTATTTTAAAAACGGTGCCGTGTTTTTAAAAAACGGTGCCGTATTTTAAAAAACGGTGCCGTATTTTAAAAAACGGTGCCGTATTTCTAAAAAACGGTGCCGTATTTCTTAAAACGGTGCCGTATTTTAAAAAACGGTGCCGTATTTTAAAAACGGTGCCGTATTTTAAAAACGGTGCCGTATTTTAAAAACGGTGCCGTATTTTAAAAAACGGTGCTGTATTTTCAAAATACAGGGCTGTTCAGCTGTTTGTTTTGCTGTTCATATTTAATTACCTGTTCATGTTTAGACTTTTGCGCTGGCGTCATAATTGTAAATACATATATTAGATAAGTCCAGAGAGACTCTGGTCAGTCTGTCGTAGACATTCTAAAGTGAAACATTGTGCTGTAGCTTAAAAATCATTAAATCTATCCTAAAATGTCTGTTTGTATCTAATACAAGATTTCTACATACTCCCTAAACATCAACTGAAGTAAATCCTTTGTCTCAAGTAAAGTTGCCGAGGATTACGAGCAATGCAATCAAAGAATGGTATCATTTACTACTAAACAGAAGTTAATTTTGAAAAACAGCCCTGTATTTCCAAAAACAGTTCTGTATTTCTAAAAACAGCCCTGTATTTCTAAAAACCGCCCTGTATTTTCAAAAACAGCCCTGTATTTTTAAAAACAGCCCTGTATTTTTAAAAACAGCCCTAGTACTTAAAAAAACAGCCCTGTATTTAAAAAACAGCCCTGTATTTCAAAAACAGCCCTGTATTTTTAAAAACAGCCCCTGTATTTCCAAAAACAGCCCTGTATTTCTAAAAACAGCCCTGTATTTCCAAAAACAGCCCTGTATTTTTCAAAAAAACAGCCCTGTATTTCTAATAATACATTAAAAACTGTTAAGGCCCTATTTACTCTCAAATAACATATTTATTTAAAAAATTAGTGTTAATATATTTATTTAAAATAATTGTTTAAAAAGAATGACTAAAATCAAACCACTAGAAGCAAAGATATACGTTAAAAACTGTTAAGGCCCTATTTACACTCAAATAACATAATTATTAAAAATTTTAGTATTAATATTTGTAGATTTATAAAAATTAAATTATTAGCAAAAAGAACAACTAAAATCGGTCTACTAGAAACCGAAATATACGTTAAAAACTGTTAAGGACCTATTTACTCTCAAATAACATATTTATTTAAAAATTAGTAGTTAATATATTTATTAAAAATAATTGTTTAAAAAAAGAATGACTAAAATCAAACCACTAGAAGCCAAGATATACGTTAAAAACAGTTAAGGCCCTATTTACACTCAAATAACATAATTATTAAAAATTTTAGTATTAATATTTGTAGATTTATAAAAATTAAATTATTAGCAAAAAGAACAACTAAAATCGGTCTACTAGAAACCGAAATATACGTTAAAAACTGTTAAGGACCTATTTACTCTCAAATAACATATTTATTTAAAAATTAGTGTTAATATATTTATTAAAAATAATTGTTTAAAAAAAAGAATGTTATAAAATCAAACCACTAGAAGCCAAGATATACGTTAAAAACTGTTAAGGCCCTATTTACACTCAAATACCATAATTATTAAAAATTTTAGTATTAATATTTGTAGATTTATAAAAATTAAATTATTAGCAAAAAGAACAACTAAAATCGATCTACTAGAAACCGAAATATACGTTAAAAACTGTTAAGGCCCTATTTACACTCAAATAACATAATTATTAAAAATTTTAGTATTAATATTTGTAGATTTATAAAAAATTAAATTATCTAGCAAAAAGAACAACTAAAATCGGTCTACTAGAAACCGAAATATACGTTAAAAACTGTTAAGGACCTATTTACTCTCAAATAACATATTTATTTAAAAATTAGTGTTAATATATTTATTAAAATTAATTGTTTAAAAAAAGAATGACTAAAATCAAACCACTAGAAGCCAAGATATACGTTAAAAACTGTTAAGGCCCTATTTACACTCAAATAACATAATTATTAAAAATTTTAGTATTAATATTTGTAGATTTATAAAAATTAAATTATTAGCAAAAGAACAACTAAAATCGATCTACTAGAAACCGAAATATACGTTAAAAACTGTTAAGGCCCTATTTACACTCAAATAACATAATTATTTAAATTTTTAGCACTAATATTTATAGGCTTATTAAAAATAAATTGTTTAAAAAAAGAATAACTAAAATTGGTCTACTAGAAGCCGAAATATACGTCAAAAACTGTTTAAGCCACATTGGCAACATGCGCAGACCCTAAAACTCATTTTCTGGCTAAACCATTATAGTAAAGTTTGCGCAAATAGCGGAAAAGTACCTTCGGTACCCCGGCTGATAACGATCTTTCATGATCCCTTTTATAAAATATTTTTAAAAATACCCTTAAGTCTTATTTTAGGGTTAATTTAGAAAATATACAAAAATTATTATTTTATTATTTTTAAATATTTGTAAGTCGTTAATTGTATTTTTACCGACTAACTGTATTTTTATTGATTATAATTATTTTTACCTTCACCATTTTGTCGTCATGTTTTATAAACCACGTGCGTGTAAAATTTTGAGGTTACGTTAATCAATCTTAAAATATTTCTAGGTTATGTTGACGTCATTTTTAGCGCCATAAGATGAGTCAAAAACTTTTTCATATTTAAAACTTTATATATTTTATTTTAACTCAGGTAAAATGCAAGGAGTACATTAATACTTCCATAAATAATTGCTGTAGCTTGTAGTGTATTACTATCTAAACTTGTATATAAAATTGCTAAGAGTCAATGTACAATGTGGTTTAAATAAAAATAATATATACAATGTGTTTTATTATTTACCCTTCCCCCGCGCCGTCTCCCGCACGCCTCACCCCGGTGTTGCCGGGTTTACCAATCGATCTAGGGCCGTACGAAATGACGTCACGTATAATATTGACATGTGACATTTGACAAGTGACATTTACTATTTGACAGGTGACATTTGACAGGTGACAGGCCGTGGCCACGCCCTTGCACATGACGCATGCGCAGTACCCTCAATATGGAGTTGCGCAAGATTCCTAAATAATTGCTCTGACGTCAGAGATCTTGAGATAATAAGCTCCACCGGTGGTGGTGGCTAGTCAATCCCCTATCTCTCCCTACTGCTGGTCAAGAAGGCGGGTAATTTAACTAGAGTGTTAGGAGCTGTAAACATTTTGTTTAAAACCTTTTAAATTTGTAGTTACCTAAAAAATTATATGAAATCAGGGAGTTGCCTTATTAAAAGTTTTAAAGACGTGTTAATAAAAAAATTATATATATTTAATGTTTTTTTTTGACATTTAACTCCTTTAAAATATTTCTCCCTATGTTTTGGATCTAAAATTAAGTGAAAGTGTCCCTTAAATACTTACTATTTTAAAGTGTTTTCTTTTGATTTACTATCTTTTTTTAAATTTTATTACATACTTTTTATTTATTTTTTTGGTTTATTGTTACGGTATAAATATTTATATTAAGTAATTTTTTATTGATAAAGTTTTCCTGCCTTTTTTCTCATTTTTTCGATTACAAAATTCTAAATATGTTATTTAACTTTTGGGATATTCAACTTATAAAACTTACAATACTTATTTAATAATAAATGCCATTATCCTAAACGCATTTTTCTACCAATAACTATTAATGATGGATGCCATCATCCTAAACGCATTTTTTCATCATAAATTATTAATGACGGATGCCATTACATTATCTGCAACACGTGGGCTAATAACGGCCAATTGCCCACTTTCGCGTCTTTTTGATACCTTTTTGCCAATGCCTTGCCATTAAAGAGTGTTGGCAATGCCAGTAAATTAAATGTAGAACGCCGGCAAAAAATGTTATATGGGTACATTTAGTAGTAATTAGTAGCTCAGCGTATATGGTATTACCCGACTTCATTTATTTAATTTTTTGTGTTTATTATTTTTAAATTTTTAGTGACTTTTATTTATTATAAAGTCGGTTTAACTTTTTATATTAATCTTTTAAGTAACAAGTCAAAAGACCACCCTACTATTCCTGGTTTAAATTCAATATTTTTAAAACCTGTTACATTAATTATTGATTGAGCGAAGCAATACCTTTTCCCGTATATTTTTCCTTAAAAGATTCAAGAAAATTCTCTCCCTACGCTTCTTCACTTTATAAATTTTAACAATTAAGTCCAAAATCCAATTTTCTTTGTAAATTTTCTTGTCTCTTATTGGAGATCCTGACAAATTACTTAAAATTTCAATTTTAAAGGCAATTTTCTTACAATCACGCACTTATTTACGAACAAATGAGCAAGAAAATGAGATTCCTTGAAGTCAAACAATTAAGGTCATTCCAATATAATGTCAGCAAGTCACTAATTACAGCTATAAATTAGGCCAATAGATAAAAATTTAATTCAAAAATTTCTTTTCGTGAACTTGGTTCAATTGATTAAACAAGTAAGTAAAAAAATGTGGGTGTTAGTACAAATACCAGAAATTAAATTAAATGTCCAAAAAAACCAAAGAAATTTAAACAAATAAAAAGATAACTAAAAATCGACGTTTCGGTGGTAAGTCTGCCACCGTTATCAAGATAAATTGAATACAAATAATAAAAATTAACTATTATTAAGGTTTTAAATTTTAAAATTTTTATCTTTTTTTATAATATTCGGATAACTCTTTGACATTAACTGTCAAATATGTTTGTTTGGTTATAGTGTCATAGTGACATAGATAACTGGTTGCTGGTGTATTTATTGTTTGTATTATAAAAAGGTAAATAGTTACTTAATTTTTAGTCTTTCTAAAGATACTTCAGTATCAAGCAAAAGCACCCAAGTGTTATTTAAATTTCCTGAAATTTATGCTACACAATACTTCCTTTGATTTTGCGTTTTTGAGAACACTTTTTCTTTGCTAAAATGCTCGAAGCATCCCAGTTTATTTTATTATTGTTATCAAATGCATCTTGGCAGATTTTTGATTTACGAAAATCTACCAACACGCAAGTGCGTATATATTAATAAATAAAGATAATTTGCTAGCATTAATTTCAGTTAAATAAATAACACTTGATTGGCTTTGCTTGATACTGAAGTATCTTCAGGAAGACTAAAAATTAACTAACTGTTCACCTTTTTGTAATACAAACAATAAATACACCAGCAACCAGTTATCTATGTCACCATGACACTATAACCAAACAAACATATTTGACATTTAATGTCAAAGAGTTCTCAGAATATCATAAAAAAAGATGAAAATTTTAAAAATAAGAACCTTAATAGTAGTTAATTTGTATGTTTCATTATTTTTATTCAATTTATCTTGACAACTGGTGGCAGACTTGCCACCGAAACGTCGATTTTTAGTTATCTTTTTATTTGTTTAAATTTTTTGGTTTTATGGTACTTTTAATTTAATTTTTGGCGTGTACCCAAACAATTACCAATCATTAAATGAATCCGCCGAACTACAGAACATATCTTCAATACAAATACCAGGTTGCGCAGAAATATTCACCCCACTGAAATATGCTCCTATTTTTACAAATTGCGTCGTTTACCATTGTGACTTTAATATTTGCAAACTAAACAAAAGTAGAATATTCTAAGACAGTGTTTTTCTTCTCTTTATGACGCGACCCTCTTGGTAAGAAAAACATTTGTGCGACTCCCGGACCCTTCGTTTTCCTGGTTAAACAAATAATTAAACCATATAACAATTTAATGCACATTATAATTAATATAATAACACATATTAAATTAAATATAAATGCATAATAAAAGTACGTAAAACACATTCTCTTACGTCGAATACATTGCCAATTAATAACTATAAAGCAATTTTCGAACATGGTAAACAACCACTGCACTGGAAGAAATTTGCAATGAATAAAATATTTACATCAAGCCAATTAAAAATAATAATTTGTGATCCAAAGTTCTTTTTGAAATTAATTTTTCTTTCTGACCTGCCTAAGGATTAAAATATTTTAAATAAAAATCTTCCAAAAATGAATGGAAATATCATTACTGCAAAAGATAAAATCTATAGTTTAACAGACAAAATTAACTTATGGTGATCCTATACAGGGTGCAATTTAATTGATAGCTTTAAATACAGTGTATGATTCCTTACCTTATTTTAGGAAGAAAAAATCATAGGAACATAGGTCCTAAACGTTTTAACTTTTGAGATACCGGGTGTTAAAATTTTCTTGTTTTAACTTGTTTTAGTGAAAACTGTTATACGGGATACAAACCCTATATAAATAGGTATTTATTATTTTTGTTACATAATTGCTAATTAAAAATTATAAAATCTAATTTATAAAAAAAGATACCTCAATGCTTCTTTTATGGTCTAAAAATATGCAATTAAGTGAAATTTATTTTTATTCTCTTAAACTAAACAAGATACGGAACAAAATTAAAAAGACATTAAATCAGTATTTTTACTTGCTTAATTTAAAGAAAGGACAAGAATTTTACACACATTTCCACAGTTTTTCCTAAAATAAGCCAAGAAATTTTATCTTGTATTTTTAGCAAGCAACTGAATTACAACCTGTACAAAAATCAGTGATTTTCGGCAATTGTTGAAAATTTGCTTTAATTTTTACAAAAGCAAACTTTATTTAAAAAATAGAAAATTTCCTAACAAGTGCGCAATGTGCTACTTTATCGCACGCAAAAGCAGTTAGACGAACGAAGCGGAGTTTGAATAAGTCATAAGTGCAGAAAAGGCACTTTGCGCGAGTGTTAGAAACAATACTTTTTATGAGTGTTTTAAAAATGTAAGAAAATGTATTTATTTTAATTTTAATATTTTTCACTGTCAGATAGTATTGTTCTTAATATAACTACTTTGGCGCACGCGAGTAGAAAAATATATATTTTTTTACTTTTGGCGTAGGAGAAAAAAAACTTTATTATGTAGAAATCAGACCTAGAAAACGTGTTGACCTGTGTAACGAACCAACGTGCTATTTTTATTCGCAAGCCTCCGCTTAACGATTTGAACCATACAAAAAATGTCAGACTGAAAAGTAACAAATAACCAGTTCTTTGGTTTCAATCCACACTGTCTCAAAGTAAAAACGGCGACGAAAAATCCCTCGATCAATCTTGTCTTTTGTCGCCTTTTTTCTTTAAAAATAAATTACATATTAAGAGTGGAAAATCTTCTCGAAAGCTTTAGAAAAGCACCTTTTATTCCTAGAGCTAATTTTTAAGTTCTGGCAAAGCGAAATTGGGTAAAAGTAATATTTTTAAAAGGCAATCTAAAACTTTAGCTTTCTATCTAATTAGTTATACGAGGTGCTATGGAAATACTTTAACATATTAAAATCCCAAGACACCGACGTAAAATTAAAATTAAAAATAATTGAAGAATTAAAATAGTAAAAACTGGCGGGCACCTAAGTCAAATTTTCTTGTTAACCGTATTCGTCTCAGTGGTTCAAACCGTATAAGATAAATGACGATATAACTATAAGAATCAAGCAAATTTAGGTTTTTAAACCGTTGCGTCATAGCCCAATACACTTTTAGGTTATGATTATGATTTTTATTTTTTATGGTTTAAATGTACTTTAGTTAAATCGAATATACAAATTTATTACTTGCCACATGTACAGCCACGTAAAAGTTTTAAAAAATAACCGAAACAAAGTTTTTAATGAGTAGGATGCATTCGCTCGCCCGACAAAGATAACTATATTGTTTTAAAACCATTTGTCCCTGATGTATTCAAACACGGTTAAATACGCGACGTAGGTACATGACGTCACCGTTTAACAAAAAAATGTAATGTTTTTAAAATGTTTTGAACCGTATTAACAACAAAAATGGCTCTAATTACTAAAATATTTGATCTTAAAGTGTCTAAGTCAAAACTTGTCAATTTACATACCCGCCACTGTCAGCAATCTCTTTAAATCCTTTGTTTTGATTTTGTAAATATTATTACACATTTTTTATTACCAAAATAAAAATATCATTATTTATCGGTAAAAAATACATTAAACCTATTACAAAATATTTGTACACGCACTAAGAGGTAAATTACAAACAATTTTGTACAAACAATTGAGTTGCAAGCGGCAAAAACAACAATACGGACATTACCGGAAAAATACTTAACAAGTACGGTATTTTTAGATTTATTTTTCGGTAACAAAAATACATAATTAATTATCTAATATTTAAAATAAAATTTGCACTAAACACTTACAATTATTGCTTTTATTTGTACTTTGGTTACCTTAAATTTGATCTGCGCCTTTAATCAGGTGACCCTGCCATTTCCCGTGCTCTGTTTGATGTTGTCACGTTGTAAAAGACCAATACATTTTAACTTCATTTGAAAATTTCGGTAACGACACCTGTTTAACATCATATTACGTTACTTTTAAGGTATTTATTTGATTTTTTGGCGGTTTTGAGTTTAATGAATGTGTAATACTGTGATAATTAAAACTGAATAAGATGTTTGACAAGTAAGGAAGATAAAAGTTTTAAACGTATAAAATGATGTTTGGCAACATCGCAAAGAAGATATAAGTTGTAAGCAGCTGTTTTATAAATATTCTAAATAATAAAGGTTAATCCCAGAGGGGACGTTGCGGACATATGGAAAAAAAGTATTTTTGTAAAAATTTGAAAAATTGCTATGAAATCCGGACACCCTGTACAATATTTTTCCTACGACCAAAAATATTTACCAAAATCTTAAGTCATTTTTGTTTAAGTTATTTGATTTTACTTTTCAACACTAGTTGAAATCTACTTTTCAACAGTAGTGTTGCAGAATAAATATGATGTTTATATTATAAAGTAATTACATAAAAATAATATAATTATTTTTATATATGAAATTAATATAATTTATATAAAAGATAATAATAACGAAATAACTGTCTAAGTCAAATGTAATTTTCAACTCTACTAACACTCGGGTGATATTAATCATTTTCTGAAGGATAAAAGAGTGTGTTTTATGTCATTTTCATTTGTGGTCGTAGGAAAATTAATATTAAGAGATCAAACTTTTGTAGTTTTTTTCTACTTCCAGATTAAAATTTGCTAAGCACCAAGAAAAACTTTTGCAGCAAAAATCAATTATATATACAGGGTGCCCGGAAAGGTGAGCTCAAAAACGATAGGGGTAATAGAGTGAGACAAAAAATGTTAGTACTTCATATTCATTTTATAAAAAAATCCATCGAGCTTTGTTGGGAAGATATTGACCTTTAGTTGATGTAAAAAATTGTTTTTTAATTATAGCTTTTGAACTGTTGCCCACAGTACCAATGATATTTGGGCTACTAAATAATCTTATAATATTGCTTCTTTTAATAGGTAAGATTTTTTTTTATTTAATGTATGCATTTTTAGCACTGGTGACAAATTAGATATTTTGCTTTAACTGTTCAATTCGAATTTTTGTAAAAAAAATGGTTACCTTATTTGAATCGATATCTTCGGCCGTTTTTCATAAAATCGAATTCTAAATCCAGACATACCAGCATTTTGTATGTAAGAAAAAAAATCATTTTTATGGTAAAATTATTAAAATGTAGTAAAATTATAAAACGCTTAAGCCCCTTAAACTTATAATAAAGTGTAAGAACTGTTTTTTACAATTTAATCATATTTTAAAAATTAAAAAAATGGTATTGCTGGATTTAAAATGCAATTTTATGAAGAAATGTCAAGGATATTGATTTAAATAAGGTTAAAAGCAGTCAAAGCAAAATGTCGAATTTGTCACCAGTGTTAAAATGTGTTGTTTATGACTTTGGCATAAGGAATGCAAATAATATGTTTGTTCTGTTGTAGTGTATCGTAGACGTAGTTAAAGACGAGTAAATGGGAGATATTGGGAGCGTCCTTTACCAAAAACCTGCCTTTTTTCAGTTTCATAACTTCGAAATTTTCGCTAAATAGAGAACATATCTTTCTCCATGCTGACGATTTTACATTTTTGTCATTATATACAGGGTGTTTCTAACTACGGTACGAAACTTAAGGGGTGCTTGAAATACAGGGCGTTAAGGTTCTTAAAAAGTCGGTATCTTTTAAATATCTTAGGAACCCTTCAACCGATTTGAATAAAAATAAATTAACCGTTTTAAATAAAATTTGTGCCACACTAAAAAAAATTACAAGCGCCTTATTAAATTTAATAACTTCTCCAAGTTTTATTTAAATATGGTTAAAGGGTTCCTAAAATATAAAAAAAAAGAACGACTAATTTTGAAAATCTAAACGCCTTGTATCTCAGAATGGAAGCAAGTCCGGACATATGTTTATAAGAACTTTTATTTATAAAAGACATAAAAAAGCATCCCTTTTAGGCTCGTACTGTAGTTAGGAAACACACTGTATGTCAAGTGTTTTATCCCATAAAGCGGTTCTTGTTTCCATAAAACTTATAAACAACCCCGTATTTATTTTCTTAGTTGCCACTAAAATAACTTATATATAACTAACGTTTGGCAACATACATACACATACCGCATACGGTTTCTAGTGGCAAGAACCGAATGCAAGTTTAAACAAAACGGTCGTTTTCCCGCGTACGGAAGATAATCGCATGGTGTGAATATGCAGTTTTAAAATAATGTGCCACTGCAAGATTCAATACTTTTATCGAATCGATAAAATGCCCGAAACCGTACCGTGTGAACGGGCTGTAACGATGCGCGAGAGAACTATTTTAATATGAAGTACTAACATTATTTTGGCTCACTCTATTACCGCTTTTATTTTTGACCTTACCTTTTTGAATACCCTGTATATTATAAAAATTTACTTTAAAAAGCATAAAAGTTTGCAATTACAGTTTGTTATAAATCTTTTTAACTAATATGTACAATATTTCTGTAAAGTTCAAGTAATCGATATAATAAAAGAAGAATTGTCAATTTCCGGTAAAACAATTTTTTAACTTCAAAAATCTAATTAAACTTGGTACAATAACTTATGTATATATAATAAGATGATTAAACGTGATCTTTGATGTTGGGTGCCTTTTGAAAGTTTTTGGGAACACATTTTGTTAAAGGAATCGATTTACCAGTAGCGGATCATCGTAATATTATCGATTTAACATTAAAAAAATATATTCAGGGTGTTTCTAAACAAATGCGAAACAAACGAGGAGGTGAAGGATTGTTCAAAAAAAAAAATAGTAGTTTGTTTTATAAACATGGGGTCAAAAGTCAACCATGGCATATCGCAAAAATACAAATGTCTTTATTTTTACCTTAAAAACAAAGAGTTTTGTGTTTAAACGAGTAGATTTTATAGTATAAATTTTTCCGTCCAGACATGTTTTGGTTTACATTTAATTGTTTTATTTCGGTAAGTTTAATAAAATTAAAAAATACACATAAGTTAAAAAAGCTTCTAAATAAATCAGACTATCCAAAAGTATACTTTTAGATTTCATTACCTCAGTCACTCTTTAGATTTGGTTAGTAAGAGTGATAGGGGTAACCCATTTTAACAACCAACACAACCACTGTTATTATTCCTAAAAAGTGCAAAATTATTTAAAAAGTGTTTTTTTATATTAGCAATACTTTCGTAGAATTTTATTATTCCTGTGTTTTTAGTTTTGGGATAAAAAATAAAACTTTTTATTTTTGGCCATTTTTCTACCGCCATATCTCCTAATGGTTAGCTTGAAACTGGTGGTAATATACAGAGTAGGAACGTATTCCCTGTTACTAATATATTACTTAGACAGTGAGCTAGTCCTATAAAATAAGTGGTAGCGCGGCAACTAGCAAACAGTGTCCAAGTCATGATACAACAAAATTAAGAAGAACAAAAAATATAATTTGATGAAGACACTCTGGTAGCATGAAGATCTTGTAGAACAATACTTAGTTAGTACATGTTAGCTTATTCCAAGTTACACTTACCTAATTTCTCTGTTGCTAACTTGTACTGCTTCTTTTAACGTTTTGCCACACAATTTACACAAAAGCTGTCTTTTCAAGGTTAGTAATAGGAGATGAATGTTAAATTAAAAGAAATGTTTAAACAAAATTAACTAGAATTTTAATAAAGAAAAATAACTAAAAAAAATGTATAAAAATATGAGAATGATATAAAATAAAAATAGTTAAAAATGAAAACTTAGAAAATCAACCAAACTCTAAAGAAAAGCATAAAAACTATAAGAAGGCTTAAATTTTCACTTAAAAAAAAAGGTTAAAGCAAGACTTAACCGAAATCAAAGAAAGACATAGTGAGACTATTATTTAACTTATTAACAAAACTTACTCTATTGAAAACTATAGACAGACTTAAAAGTAAAGAAAATTAGAGGCAGATTTTTAACTAACCAACATTATAGACAGACTTTTAAAACTATAGAAAAGTAGAGACATACTATTAACTAACGAACATTATAGACAGACTTTTAACTACCAACATTAGAGGCAGACTTTCAACTAACTAACGTTATAGACAGACTGACTTTTCAATTACATGAAACTTCTATTGTGGCTTCTGGACAAGGGCTGTCCTTCAAAAGCCACCCCCAATATTGTCATAAAATTACTTAAAATTCTCAAAGGTTCCAATAAAATATTGAACCCACTGTAACATAAAAACACAAGACCAATTAGGGTTTGTATTACGGTCTAGGCAGCATCCCTTTAATAAACATTACCTTAATTCTATTGGTTAGGGTGTTACCGACATACGGGTAGTCTTTTCTATAGTTTAAGTTTAAAGCTCTAGATGGCGTTACCTTCCTGGTTTTAGAATAAAATAAGAATTTCCCTTTTAATTCACAATAAACAAAACTTTTAATAAAACAACTGGTCAGTCCGACCTTAATCTTCAAAACTTATGATATCAACATAAAAATATAAACAAAAATGAGCTTGGTCTTTGATTTGTAGTTACAGGTGTATTTAATGTTTGTAGTCTCTTTTCTATGTCTTTCTGCATTATAATTATTGTCCATACCATTAAAAATATTATAAACAGTACATATTATATTAAAAATTATTTTCTTTGTTTCCTTTTATTTGACAATTCTGTTTTAATCATAACAAATTTTTATGGATAACATAATATGGGTCTTCTCTAGTTTGAGAACCCTTGTTTAGATTCTGAAAAGTTTTAAGTTACAGGCTATAAACATTTTAGGGTGTTTTTATCTGAGGGTGATATATTTGTCATCTGGACGATAATATTTACAGAAAACCATAAATAGGCCCCTTCGTTTTGTATTTCTTAAACCTATTAAAAATAATCTTTAGTGACTTAGGAAACCGACTAACATATGCTATTGCCATAAACACTTAATGACATTTATGGGATATTTCTAATTTGCTGGTACATATCTTTTAGAATTGAAATCGAATTTAAAAAAGTTTTATATGAAAGTTGCTTATTTTTGTATGTAGATTAAGATTCTAAATAAAAAAATTGGAGTTTGAAAAACCAAAGTATTTAGTTGAATATGACCTTAAAATTTTAGTCACAAACTAATAATACCATTAAATTTGCCCCTTTATTTGAAGCAATTCTTACTAGAAACATTTTCTTCTAAAATGCGCTGTTTTCTGGTTATTTTCCTGTCTAAGGTTAAATGAACCACCCTGTATAATCTGTCAACCAATATCCGATTTTACAAAATGATTTTTTCTTTTTTAGATATAAACCGCAATCAACCAAAAACCTATTAATTGATATTCGAAGAACCGCTTTTCGATTTAGTTCCGATTATCCAAAAAACCCGTGTTCGAAAACCGATTATCCGAAAATCGGTTTTTCAAAACCAGTTAACCGGTATTCAAAAACCGGTATTCGAAACCGGTTTTGGCCAAAACCGCGGTTAACCGAAAACCGGTTAACCGAAAAACCGGTTTTGGTTGCCAGCCCTAGTCTTTAGCAATAATTTTCCAAGTTCATACGTATAAGTTAAGAACCCTGTATATTCATCTAAGGAAATGATGTTATTGGTACTGTCATATTAGTCAAATTATTGCAAATAATTTTAAAAACCTTTAAAAACCAAAACACGTTAAAAAAAAACCGAGAACCACACCAGTGAAATAGTATAAAAGCATAAAATGCTGATCCTTCACTAATTATTACTTAAAATCGTAAACACTGAAAAGAACAACTTTGGTAATGGAATGGTGATGAAGGTATCTAATGTATGGTTTAGGAAACTGCATGTGTTCAACAACTTCATACTAAATATTTTTATTTATAATATCGAGGGTCCATAATTATTATGACAACTTGAACTTCACCGGAAGTTAACCTGGTAAATAAATAACGTTTGTATTTTTTGTTAATTAATTCCTCGTGTGCATTACCATGTAGTTTGACTTAAAAGTATTTTATTTTAAACGTAACAATATCCATCATGTCATATTCAAATATAAATTGAGGGTCAGGGTGATACTATGAAGAAAAAAATAATTACATATAAACTACATTTCCGAAAAAATGTAAGATATATTTTTGATATTACCTCTACTTTTATGTTTAAAGTAATTTGATAAATGGGACAACTGACATGTCCACCTTTTACTTAAAATAGTATTTTTGTTTAATTATTTAGCTTTATTTACTTGGCGACATCAGATATAACACAGCCTTCTTAAAATCTAAGCCGTGAAGTAAGAAAGGCAACGTTGCAAACAACACTGTACAGTAGGAATATTGAAATGAGTCCCAAATAGATTACATGCTAAATATAATTAATTTTTAAGTGTTTTAAACAAAATATAAGTATTATTTTTTTTGGATATTTTAGACAACATATAGGTATAATTTTAAATACTATAGTTGCCCTAAAAAGCAATAATGTGTCTGCAAAACTTATCAGGAACTTTTCTGCCTTATACAAATTTGTTGGTAAGGATTTAAAAATTTCAAATTGTTATGATGTTTTCTACCCCGCTTTATGCATTTTTGCGAACAGACCAATGTAGCTTTTTAAAGTTAACTAAACATTTATTATTTAGAAATACTTGCAATACTTAAAATGAATTGAAAGCATGTGTGTTTAGTTATAAATATAAAAGCTTAATAATATAGCGTATTAAATAAGATGCGCTTTAAAATAACAAATGCTTTAAATTAGGTTTTCCACTATATTTACCCTAAAACCGCTTTAGGTAAATAACTTTCAGAATATCTATATAAATATTTTTTGGTGAACTTACCAGGATATTTAAGCGCATTAGTTGATATAGTCCTTAGGATATTGCTTGGGGTAAATAATTGTTTTTGGTGCAATATACACACTATTGATATCAAATAAAACCAATTTTTTAAAACTCACTTAGTTAGTTAGTAGCCCGTAAAATATATTTGTCCATTTACCGTATAGGTACTACTTTTACTTTTAATAAAATAACACTTATCCGGTCAATAGCGCACCACCAGGCTTTCCTAATTCCATCGTTTATGGGGAAATAAAATGTTGTTTAATAACCCTCTGTTTTAATATAACTTGGGTAATTCGTTTTGCAGAACGAAACGCAACACGTTCGTGCCATAATGTATGCCGTACACACCAACTATACATTTAAACGTAAAAACAACGATTGACATATTGCTACTGGTCCTATTTTTTAAATATAACAATTAATTACTTATTTTTTCTTTATATAATAAATACACGCTACGATTTAACTTTTAAAAACAGAAAAAAACCTTTTAAGCAATCGTTTAAACTTGTTTCTGTTTACTTCGAAACAAATAATTTCTGTGTCAAGTTGGGCTATGTAGAACAGAGTACCTGGCTACGTATGTGCCGACTTGGGCTATAATTATTCCATTTACCTGCTTAGTGTGCCAAGTTGGGCCCAAAAAGTTTTTTTTCCATTGACCTGTTTAAAATATATGAGGATAAAGGAACATCACTAAAATGCACTGTATTTATTCTAGTTCGGAAAAACGTCTATTTTATTAAACAACAATTTTTAACTGTTTCTTACTTTAAAAATTGTAAAATTTCTTCTACTGCGCCTATGGAATTCATTATTAATTGCAAGAAATTGATAATTTTCCAGCAGCTTTTCGTCCTTTCAAGCTTTTAACATAGAACAATTTTAAACAGGAGTTGGAAACAATCAGTCTAGCTCGAAACCTCTTCACGAGCGGCAACGGTGTCACTCAACCGAATGAATTATTATCGTGGTTTTAGATATTTATAACTTTGTCCGTAAATTACGTAACATATACGGAACTAAAATTGTAATAATACATTTTCCAATTAGAGAAATCGGATACCGTTTGCAAAACAATCCTCAACTTATTATTTAACTTGTTTTATTACAAATAAATTATTTCATAAATTTATTCGGATTAAACTATGTAATTAAATTGTGTATTTGTACATAATTTAAAGCATTAAAAGGCATAAAATGAAAAAAGCTGCTCTGATCTTCTAGAACAAAAGTTTAACTCCTATTTTGAGGTTAGCTATAATACCCCAGTAGTGTTAAGCCCATAGCATGACCTTTCCAAAAAAACACGTTAAGCAGTAGATTTTAGACTATTTGTACACTATTATAAACATTTACAGCGCTATTTTTTTACCAATCAAATTGTTATTTTCGCTGCGATTTCGTGGCAATCCAAGGCTTTTTCAGATGTTTTTTGCTGTGTTCCCTGGCTCAAACAAAGAATTTTAGTTGCGTAACTATGACAATCCAAGTATTTTTTATTTTCTTTGGTCTCCTGGGGCATCCCAGCGTTATTTACAATGGGCATTTTTTGCCATATACAGGGTGTCCAAGAATATAAAGACAGTCTCTTCGAAATTATATAAAACACGTGTACCGATATTTTTTTCCTTAAAGCCCCCTTTGCAGAGGTAGTGTGCCCTTAAAGGTCGCCTCTGACAATTTGGTTTTTCTTGAATAACTTCTGTACTACTTTGTGTAATGAAATAATTTTTTCAATATGATAAATACAAGTAGGGACTCTTTATAATGGTATCCTTGTAAAACATACTACTCTGTATACTATTTACCTAATATTACTATCAAAATATCTTTAAACTAGCCATAAAAGCAATACTACATTAATTACATTTAACTTTATTAATCTCGAAATATGGCCATCCTAATATCGTATTTGAAGTAAATATGAAAGTACCGCCATTCTGTAGTATGTGCAGCTACTTTATTTATATTCTGGGATTATAAAGCACTCGAAGCTTTATAATAAGGTTTTACTTGACCCTTACTTTAAAAAATATATATATTTTTAAAATACCGCCCAGCAGTCACCTTGACATTTAAAGCTGTCATTAATACGGTAAAAATACAGCCTTTGTCATTGGTTTCATAAAAATATATTGAACGGTTCACAAGTTATAAGGGCGACGGACTTTAGTACCTTACTGTATTGAATTGTTTTTAAGTATTGCCTGCGGTCTACATACATAGGGTGATTCACGGTCGATGGTAGGTTAGACGTTTATGGAAAACGGAACCGGTAGAATTTTCTGAAAATTTAGCATCGTACATATTCTAACCTGTTCTATCGATCTAAAATATTTTCAGCATTGCGACGTTGCCGCTTCTATCGAAAAGTCCTATAAACTTTATTTTTTTAAATGGAACACCCCTATATTAACAAGTTTTTATATTCGCCTTTTAATTATAATACTTTTGTGTAATATTATCCTATACCTATCTCTATTGGTTTTCGAGATAAAATAATTTGTGTTAAATGTGGTCCAAAATATGGCCCCTAATTAAACTTAAGTAAATTGGTGCTCTCAATTCATAAAAGGTTAGAGGTTTTGATGGTAGTTAGACAGACACAGTGTATTTAATTTACACCGAGAAATCGACTCCATACCAAGCAGGGCGTTCTGAAATTAGTATTATTTCCGTTATTCTTAAAAAAGGTCAAAAGATCATTTTTTCAAATGAAACCCCTGTATATTACTCAATAAAAGAAAAGATGAGAAAGAACGCTTTTAAGACGACATATCATGTTCTATAAACAAATGCATAAAGCTCCTCAATAAGCCGCTTGTATGCGAAATAATATTTTAAAGAATTTAATTTTACAGTAACCTATGGGAAAATAGTGTTAAGCCTTATAACAGTTTCGGGTAACTTTTTATAAGTTACTTATAAACAAAGATATTGACGGTTGTTTGCAATAATCTCCAAAATGAATCGTGCAAAAATATTGATTTGTTCAAACTAGAAGTTCAATCCTTTTCTGCACTACGAATTAAAGCTTCTGGATATGCATAAAAAATATGCCAAAACGTTAACAATATTGTATTCAGCCTAAAGTGAACAGGTTCTTCGGTAGCATGCTGGAGGCACTTTCAGTTATGGTCCATAGTTAGTGAAGTTATGTTTGTAGTCGTGGCCAAACTTCTCTTCCTCATTCATTTGTAAGTTGGTTTAGGACACACTGGTCAACTTTCTGCAACTCACAACCCGGCCATGGTCCCGGGATCACACTGTAGCGTGTAAAATAAATAATCTTCTAAGAACTTCGCTTGAATAATTATTGATTATTTGATTGAATTGCGTTTATTTTAAAGATTTTTTAAACACCGTTAATAACTGTTTATAAGTTACTTATAAAGTCACCAAACTGTCAGAAGCTTGATATTTCCATGGTTACTTAAAATTAAATTCTTTAAAAAATATTTTTACAAAAAAGCGGCTTTATTAAAGGAAACTTTATGATTTAGGTATAGGAACATGATATGTCATCTTAAAGCGTTCTTTCTCATCTTTTATTTTATTGAGTAATATACAGGGGTTTCATTTGAAAAAATGATCTTTTGACCTTTTTAAAGAATAACGGAAATAATACTAATTTCAGAACGCCCTGTATGATATGGAGTCGATTTCTCGGTGTAAATTAAATACATTGTGTCTGTCTAAACTACCACCAAAACCTCAACTTTTATGAATTGAGAGCACCAATTTACTTAAGTTTAATTAGGGCCATGTTTTGGACCACATTTAACACAAATTATTTTTATCTCGAAAACCAATAGAGATAAGTATAGGACAATATTAACAAAAAAGTATTATAATTAAAAGGCAAATATAAAAACTTGTTAATATAGGGGGTGTTCCATTTAAAAAAATAAAGTTTATAGGACTTTTTGATAGAAGCGGCAACGTCGCAATGCTGAAAATATTTTAGATCGATAGAACAGGTTAGAATATGTACGATGCTAAATTTTCAGAAAGATTCTACGTTCCGTTTTCCATAAACGTCTAACCTACCATCGACCGTGAATCGTTTTGTTGACCAGATGCTTTAAATATTATTTATATTTAATAATTATTATTGACAGAAGTATATTATATTAAAGCAGCTGAAGGCTAACTAAGTAGTACGTGAAACTTGTCCGTAGTAGAAGTTTCCACAACTCTGGATTGTTTTCTGAAAAATTGACTTATTATTTAACTATTATATTGCAGTGCTTGTCTATATTTGGGATCCCCCTAACTTTGAAATTGTTTGGTATTTTATTTAAAAATTTAAGGACTTTAGTAAGACAACATAAACCAAATTTTAGACAAAAATTACAGATATAAATGTCTAACTGACAGCTTGGCGCTTATTTTTGTTGTAGAATCGTTTGGTTAAGTTTGTCAGTTGAGTTACTGGACACCCTGTATGTATGTAGTAATTTGATTGAAATTGATGAAAACTTTGATGTCTATTGGTGCCTAAACGGTGAGGTTTATCGACTTTAATAAAGAGTACCTTATTTTTAAGTTTTTGATTGTCTATAAAATGGCGCCTTCAGCTTTGCGATATCTGTCAAAATAAAAAGTTATGATGTAAATAAATTTTAAGTTTTAGGTAAAGTGCCCTCTGGCGGTATTTAAAAAAGTACTTTTGTCTTAAAATTTTAGAATCTGCAAAGCTCGATTTGTGTGCCAAATATCAACTGGATTGGTTAAAAATAAATGCAATATGGCGAAAAAACCAAAATAAAAATTGAACTTTGACGGCTTGTAACTCGAAAACGAATGACATTTTGAAAAAAAATATATATGAAGCTCTACCATTATTTTGTTAAGTAGAATCACACCCTTAAGTTTCGTGACCGATTTTTAAATCACCCTGTATATTATCAGATGTAAATTCTGGTTTTAAGTTATTTTTAATACTATTTTATAACACTCTATACAGGGTTATTTTTCAGTTGGTGTTTTCCTTTTAACACTGTATAAAATGCAAGAAAATAGGGACATTTTTAAATAAAATTATATTAAAAATGCTTTCTTTTGGAGATACAGGTGTGTTAAAGTGTTAAGGAAAAAATCCTTTTTATCATAACTTTCCTAACACTTAGGATATTTTTACAAGTTTGGTACACTTCGTTTGAGCATTAAATTACATTTTTGCTGTAAAGTGTTTTAAAAATTTTACCAGTGGAGTTTAAACAAGATTTGTATTAAATTTTTAAATAAAAATAGTACGCCACTGCTTTTTAAAAATTAGTATTACTTTCAAAATACTAATTTACTTAGGGGTTTCTTGGTTTCCTAATGTTTTGGCGTACGACTAACGCTTTGATCTAATAAAATTAAAGCCATTTTGACGCATGGCAAAATCGATAAAATCTCATAGGGTCTTTTGTAAGTAAACTTTGTTTTTATAGTTTATTTGTTTTCTGGGAGTTAAAATTTAAACAAAATATTATTTGATAAATAAGTGCGACAAACTTCAGGGGTGATTCTGCATGAAAAAATAATGAGAGTTTGCTCTATAAACGTTTGTCCAAAAATGCTTCATTTCCGAGATACGGGGTGTTAAAGTTTTTCTTAAAAACTGATTATTTTTTATTGCTCTAAAACCGATCGAGATATGCAAATGAAATTTGGTGGGTTTTAAGAGGTAGTTATTACGCATTTTTTGACATGCAAATAAAAATTTTGTGTTCATCAGTGGCGCGCGTACGGGTAATAGTCTCAATTTTTTAAAGAAAAAAGTGGTACGCCACTGAGATATTCTAAATTAAAAATTATTTTTGAATACCTTGCTCAATTTGTGAAAAAAATCTCTCTTGCCTTTTTTTCGTATGAGGCGTCGTTTTTATGCAAAAAAATAAAACATCATAAGCGGTATTTTTCTTTTCTTTTAATATTTTTTTATCTAGTAGGCTACTGTCAACATTTAGATACCTAATGTCAAATTAGCGTTTTTACAAGTTTCTAAAGTTATTAAACTTTTAGTTTTGGCTATAACATTATTGTTAGTTGGTTATTAATTTTACTTTTGCCGAAAAAAATGGAAAATTATACAAATGCGGAATTTTCAGACATGCATTTTGTCTACGGTCGATGTAATGGAAATGGTCGGCAAGCTCGACGATTGTATGCTGAGTTGTATCCAGGACGTAGGGTACCCCATCACACACTATTTGCTCGTCTTCACCAACGTTTGCGGGAAAATGGTACATTTAAGAAACAAACGGCTGACTGCGGGCGTCCTCGAGAAGTACGAACTGTGCAACTAGAAGAAGCAGTTCTCGAGTTAATTGCCGAGTCACCTGAAACAAGTACTCGAAAAATTGCCAACATATTGAATGTAAGCAACTTCACTGTATTTAAAATTCTTAAAGAACAGCAGTTGTATCCGTTTCATATCCAACGTGTACAAGCTTTACTACCTAGAGACTTTTTTCCGCGCCTATTTTTTGCCAGTGGATTCTTCATCAAATCGCTCAAATTCCTAATTTTTTAAATGGCGTTTTGTTTACTGATGAGGCGAATTTTGGACGACATTGTATACGAAATTTCCATAACAATCACTTATGGGCTGAGGAAAATCCACATGGAATCTTTGAAGCTCATTTTCAGCATGAGTTTTCAGCAAATGTATGGCTTGGGGTAACTGATCATTATTTAATTGGTCCATACTTCCTCCCACAACGATTAACAGGCGAGGCTTACCTTAATTTTTCTACAGGAAGAGTTACCTGTTCTTTTTGAAGAAATTCCTTTACAGTTAAGACACAACTTATGGTTTATGCATGATGGTGCACCAGCTCATTTTAGCATTAATGTTCGTAATCATTTAGATACTGTATATCCAAATCGTTGGATAGGTAGGGGAGGTACGGAACATTGGCCTGCTCGATCGCCGGTTTAAATCCCTTAGATTTTTGCATTTGGGGTTTTCTTAAATCATTAGTTTATTCCACTCCCGTTGAAAATGCTGATGACCTAAGGAATCGAATTATAGCCGGCTGTGAGACAATAAGAAATACACCAAGAATATTTGAGCGAATACGACAATCAATGAGGCGAAGAGTTGAATCTTGTATTACATCTGAGGAGGTCATTTTGAACATTTGTTGTAGCTTTGCGCCTATTTAAAATGTTATTAGTGTTATATTCTGTAATTGTTTTGATTTAATGTAATTGTACGTATTAAAAAAATGAAAAATACCGCTTATGATGTTTTATTTTTTGCATAAAAACGACGCCTCATACGAAAAAAGGCAAGAGATTTTTCACAAATTGAGCAAGGTATTCAAAAATAATTTTAATTTAGAATATCTCAGTGGCGTACCACTTTTTCTTTAAAAAAATTGAGACTATTACCCGTACGCGCGCCACTGATGAACACAAAATTTTATTTGCATGTCAAAAATGCGTAATAACTACCTCTTAAAACCCACCAAATTTCATTTGCATATCTCGATCGGTTTTAGAGCAATAAAAAAATAATCAGTTTTAAGAAAAACTTTAACACCCATATCTCGGAAATGAAGCATTTTTGGACAAACGTTTATAGAGCAAACTCTTCATTATTTTTCATGCAGAATCACCCCTATTACTTTAATAGTAGTTTATGTAATAAGTGCATAAGGTGATACTTTTTTACGAATGGGAAGTTTGACAGCACGAGCCGTGAGGCGAGTGCGGCAATCCCATGAGTAAAAGAAACTTTATGCATGTGTTACATACTATATTTTGTCTACGACCGTAAAAAATGTCCCAAGTTTCAACATGTTTTATTTATTTAAACTTATTAATTTTAATTTTGGCAGCACTAGCCATTATACTTTCAACAAAAAATCATAGCCTCCTTATTTTTTAAGAGATAATTTTCTCTTCAAACCTATGCACTTATGATTTAATTTTAGAAAACTGTATGTGTACTTACTTTTCGTAGAAAGAATACTAAAACAGAATAAATTCCTTTTCAATCTTTTAGTAACCCAAACTTATTATTACTATAAATTTTCAATAATTTTCTATTTATGTATTTTTTAAACTGTCAAATTTTAAAACCAGTGACACGTGAACTAAAAGAAATATTGACGAAATTAAAGGTAACTTGACCGTTTGGTTGAGTTGATGTTGCGTTTACTGTTACATTGCATAAATTGATATTAAAGTTTATTGTAGTAGGCATTAAAACAAAACACTAATTCAAAGGGTAAAAAAATCTTTAAAGTGTTTGTAATACATAAGTGTTAAAAAAAAAGTTACTTTTTTAACACCTAATGTAGTGTACTAGAATCTTCATGTTAACGATTAAAAAACAGCGTTTTTTTAACGGTCGTAAAAAGAAATAAATTAAAAGGGTGATGGTCAACTTTAGAAACAGTCGAATTTGCAAAAATGTGTTTTTCATTAAAAAGTAAATTTAAAGAAAAAATGGCGAAAGTTCAATATTTTAGGATTTATTTTATTTTAAATTCAGACAAAATCAATGTTATTGAAACTCGTTGATATCTTGGACGTTTTATGACGTTTTTTTAACCGGATTGTCAGATTGGGTGAATATTCTTAAAAATTAATCTTAATTTCAGGTCACTTTAAAAATTATAATTTTTCGTCACACTTTTTTGCATCAAATTGCAGGTAATAGTTTTAGAACTGGGCATATAGCACCTTCATCTTGCTATGAGCCCAATACTAACTTAAACTAACATTATTTTCACTAAATTATCCCTTCTTTTAATAAAAAAGGCATTTTTTCTTAAAACTTTAACACCTGGTATCTCGGAAAAAAGCATTTTTGGACATAAATTTATTTAAAAATAAATCTTAATTTTTGCATTTTAAAGCAGTGGTTAAAGGAAAGTACCAACCTAAAAATTAACCTGGTATTTTAAAATTAATTTTTAACATTTAAACTGTAAATAATACAAAAATCCTAAATATTTTATTGGTCTATTCTTGCCCACCGCTTTTGTGTAACTTTATTTACTAATTTATTTTAAGACCATAGACAATTTAGTGGTTCTCTGAGCAAACCCTAAAGTTTTATGTTATATCAATTTCTTAATTAAAAACTTTCGTGACTTGTAATAGTAAAACAATCTAAATATCATCTTTCCGGTGTTCGAAGGCGGCTTTCTCGTTCGTATATACTTTTACGAAAATACAGTTTTAATAATTAGCACAAAAGTCTTAACATTAGGAGTATTCGAAGTTGTATATACCATAGAAAAAGTTTATTTTATACTGCGTGTTTTCGAAAGTTCTTATCAAATTAAAAAACTTTGTAATTATTAACTTAACAAAAAGTCCTTTTTGATAAAAAGGATTTTGCTAAAATTTTATAAAGACTACATAAATAATAAGTATAATTTGTTACGATAGTTAAATATAACCGACGTCCTTTACTAATTTGAAAGCAGGTCCTTTTTAAGCCACCCTGTACATCAACATACATATTTTTTGTGAAATTGTATTTGCTCGTTAAGCAGAACTTTATAGAAAGGAGCACGTTTTTTAAAAGTTAATAAATAAAAAGTTTTCCATTTTTAGTTTTTTTCTAAAAATGTACATGCCAGTGCCGTCAAAAAATGACCATCAATATGGCAGCTGTGTCATGATTACCCCTAATAAATTAACTTTGATATGGGCAACCAAAACAGAAAAGATTAAATAAACTAGATAAATTCTAAAAAATATACGGGTGAAAAGGTCTGTACAAAATGATCCCACAATTTCCTTGGACCAAAACACAACAATCTAATGCAATTTACCTTGGTCAAAGAGTTGATCGTTTGCGAAATACAGGGTTCTTATTTTATTTTAGTTATTTTTAAATTTTTATTAACTATAAGACATTTTTCAATTAAATTTAGTATTAGAAGGTTTTTAAAGTGGTGAATCAAAATATGCTATTGTTTTTGTCGTAATATGTAGAGGAAGCCACCAGCAGTCCTTTGCCTAGGTTCAAAGTGTCATACCTTTTTTTGTCTTGGTATATAATAAATTTGGTATAAAATTTTTAGCCTTTTATATTTTTGCACAAAAAAGTACACTATGAGAGCATAACCGACGCTGTTACGACACGTTACAAATCTTATTAAATTTGTTCGTGTATAAAATTATGATAAAAACTGCACGGTGGCTTTCCACCAGCTTTAAAATTTCAGAATAATCCACTTAGCTATTTTGCATTTGTTTTGAATTTCTATATTTAGAAACTTTAGTAACATCACAAAACACTCTCTTTAATTATATTTTGAATTTAATTTAAATACCTAAAATTTAGGGCAGTAGTTTAAAATGGAAATAGACTTTAGGTTTAAACCAACTTCAAAAAGGAGGAGGTTCTCAATTCGCCTGTATGTTTTTTGTGTATGTTACGCGATTACTCCGACGCCTGTTGACCGGGAAATTTTCGATTTTTATTCGAAGGAGCCAGGATTGCTTAAAAGAAAAGATTGAATAGTCGTTTTGTTGGGTACACGCCTGGAAAGAATGGGACCGCTTTGGTCCTGGTCCCGGGTATACGAGCTGTACCTGCTCAGCCCTATTGACCTGATAACCTGCCCATACGCATTTGATAACAATCGCAGAATAAACTGGAATACTTCGAGTATTTTAGCAAAAGAAACTTGTTCTAAAAAACGCAAAATCAAAGAAAGTGCGTATGTATTATTAAATAAAGATAATTGTGTAGCATCAATTTCAGTTAATTTAAATTACACTTGGTTGCCTTTGCTCGATACTAAAATATCTTCAGGAAAACTTAAAATCAATTAACTCCTCACCTTTTTGTCTTACAAATAATAAATACACCAGTTACTTATGTCACTCATGACACATATGTCAAACTATTTTTAGTTTGCAATATTAGAAAGCATAAAATTTTAATCATTTCTAATTTAAATATTAGTTAATTTTTTATTTTTATTCTTTAACTTTATTTTTAATCTTGACAACGGTGGCAGACTTGCCACCGAAACGTCGTTTTTAATTAGATTTTTTGGGCTTTTGGGGGTTTCTCTAATATTTTGTTTCAGGCGAACGGCCAGTTCATAGGAGTCAATAGAATGAACAGGGTCAGCTCGTATACCCCGGGACCAGGACCGAATCGGTCCCATTCTTTCCAGGCGTGTACCCAACAAAAATACCATCCAATAAATGAATCCGCCTAACCAATATAGAGCATATCTTCCGAAAGATACAAGACATATTTTTTTCTCTCTGTCGTACGTTGTTCGTGAGACAAAGCTGCGTTTAGACAGGTATATGCTAAGGTTATAAAAAAAGAAGAGATCACGTCAAATTTATCATTTTCCCGAAATAAAAAGGGAAACTTGTAGTTATTTTAAGTGTATGTTACTGATTTATTAGTAATAATAATAAACTAAAAAGCGAAAAATACACATAACAAAATTTATCAAACTTACTAAAAAGTTAAAAAAAGAATTAGGTTAATAACATAGTATGTGCTAAACTACCCAATGTTTATAACTAAATAAACAAAAGCTTTTATAATTTATTACTATATGTTATTTTCCGACCTCTTTTTTTTAGCTTTTAAGTAAGTTTATTAATTTTTTTTGAAGTCGGCTAAATTTTCTTTTTAATGTTTATTTAAAATTAGTAACAAGATAACCTAAGAAATCAAGTTTCGGTGGCAAGTTTGTCACCGTTGTCAAAATAAAATTGAATAAAATAAAAATTTAAAGGTAAACTATTATTTAAGTTTAAAAGTTTTAAAATTCAAGCTTTAGTTTTAGGACAGTTTAAGGATATTCTGAAAAAAAATGTAATTTTTTTGTTGTGTAGCACAACATTTATTAGCTGTCTTAGAACATTTACCTGTTAGAAGCAGCGCCACCGCAAGCCTTTATAAAAAATACATTAAATATAGGATGTTAATAAACATTGGTTTTAAAAAGTGTAAAAAGGTGAAATGATTTGAATTAAAATGAAACACACATACATATTTTACGTTAGGGGAGTATATGGCGTTCGGACTAGACTAGCATCAAAATCGCTAAAATACGCGTTTTTACTTTATTTTTTTGTTCTTCTGTTTTAAAGAAGAAAATATATTCGATCTTTAACAACACTGATTAGGTGGTTACACAAATGCTTTCAGTGTTACCAACCTCGTATTTGATTTTGACTATTGACATCTAAGACCTTACAGGGTTAGTAAAGAAAACCGGAACGGTGGCTTATCTTAACAACCCTTAAATATAAATAAATCAAATATTTTACAGCTAGCTTTCTCTGTAGGTTAGGGAACTTTATAGTTTTAAATGGAATACCAATTTCTTTATTATTGTAATCAATTAATTGTATCAACTTTATTAGGACGTGATATTATCGCTTTTTACTTCTGTCAATTTCAAAGATATTGCATCAAGCATGAAGGCAATAACGACCAGATATGAAGTATTGAAAAACTTTGCAAAAATTTTTTATGAATTTAGAAGATCCAGTTTCACCCCGTTTAAATTTTGACGAATATTGGTCGGATCGCTTTTTAGATAATTGACCATACCTAGCGGTTTTTGTATTAATTTTGAAAAAGCGTTATGTAATATCTTCGAAATTGACTGAAGTAAAAAAACGGTAATATCAGGTCATAATAAGGTTGATACAAGCAACTAATTACAATTATAAAGAATAGGGTATTCCATTTAAAATTTTAAAGTTATTTCTGCTTAAACCGGAGGTAACCAAAAAGTGGGAAATATGCAAGAACTCTCCTCTTTCCAAACCACTTACTTATACCAAGTCTTATTTTGATATATCCAATACTTTGGAAGTATTTTTTGACATTCTTGATATAAAAAATACTTTTTTACCTAGCTACTATAGTAAGCCACTTTTGATCCATTTCAAGATTCAGTAGGAGCTATTTAAATCAAAGTTCTATCACAACTTCACTCCTGGACAAAAATAACCGGACAACGAAAATTTTGTTAAAATTCAGTCCTAAATAACATTTCGGATTTTTAATCGATTTTAATTATCTTCTCATCCAGTGGTAGCTTTTTTCGTCAAGATATGCGGATTGCAAAAGTTTAATTGGATTAGGTGTTATCATAGATAACCTACATTTAGATCCGCAGTGGCAAGAAGCATTTTTCGGATTTTTACGACCTCGCGCAGTGGGTGGACGAACATGCGCACTTAAAAGCCGTGGCAAAATACAAATACCGGCACCCCGTACCCTTCGTCCGCGGTTTGACCGTAACGCTCATTAGCTACCGTACTTCGAACAGAAAACCAGGACGCCATCACCAAATTCTTTTCTATAGTGCGGATAGTTTGTTTGGAGCCGGGTGCGTTTACCCTCAACTGGCTTGCGCACAAACCGGTTTTTTCGCCCATGAAATGTAACTTTTGTTTCGCGCATACAAGGAAGAGTCAAATGTTTCATTTTGACCAAAATTTTCGAACTCCCTGTGGAATAACTTAACCTTACAATTTTGTACTAGAGTATTAAATTTTTCAGTACCATCTTTTCTTTTTATTTTTTTTTATTTATATCCATATCTTTATTCTAAAAGAAAACACAACCTTTAAAAAGGAAAATTAAATTTGTGTGTAGTTATACTTTTACAACATTTCGAAAATTTTTATTTTATATGATAAAAAATAAATACAAATACTACTTTGGTAAGTTGGTATTGTAGTTTTTAAATCAGTAATTAGACTTTTGTTATTTCTTAAGATATACAGGGTACGACAAAAGTGTAATATAAAAAAAACACCCCGTATATTTTATTACTGATAAAAAGATCTTTTAAAGAACTTATAAAAACACTTCATTTAATATACTTATTTTTATTACTTTCGAAAATATGACCATCCAAATATTAAGTTTTCATACTATGTTTGGATTATAGCGTATATTACAACCATCATATTTAAATTGCATTGTTTTCTTTAAACATTTCTACTTATTTCCTTTTGGAAAAGAGATACCAATATAACTTTTAAAAAAATGTTAAGAAAAGATGATGCTTTTAAATCCTATACACTGGTAAAACAATTTGACGTTAAATTATTCTTCAGGGTGTTTGAACATTTCGGTGAAAATTTAACATTGGCTTTACTGTAATACACCCAATCCTATAAAAGTTTATGCAAATCCCATAATAAATAATAATTTAAAAACGTTATTTAAGGTTGAATTTAAACATTTTTTTGTACTGCTTTTTTCGTCCAGGAGCGTATTTTTATATGACTTCTTGGTTTAACATTTATCATTTTATCGCATTCATGACACTCTAAATTAAAAATTAAAAATTAAAAACATTTAAAGGTTAGTAAAGTAGAGCAAATGGAGTGTCGTTGTACCCAGAATGTCATTTTCTATTTAAATAGATAAAAATATATCATAAAGTTAAGTTTGTTTGGGGCTTAGCCGGAAGCAATAAAACCCATTGAATACATAAAACAATGCACATTTATGTGATATATCTATGTATAAAATTTATTATCCTAAAAATTAAAAAAGTTTTAGGGGTAAGCAACCTGCTAGCGATACGGTATAGAAATAAGTACACTTTTATGACTGTTTTTTTAATTGGTAAATATCACATAATATGTACAGGGTGTCCCAACTCTATTTATACACAAAATGTCTTTGCCCCTGTTCAAGACACAAAATAAAACTTTTGATAAGAAATGTTTATCTGAATACACCTTTTTTATTGACAGTATTAGTTATTACACAAGGTGTCTAAAAAACAGAATAACTTGTTTTTAATGGAACACCTTATATATTTTAACAAATTGTAACTCTTTATTAAAATCTACATCAAAAATTTAAAACACAATATACGTCAATTATTGCTGATTTTTGAGCTAACAGCATGTTGTTAACGGTTTCTTGTGTGGCCTAGTAATAGGAATTAAGTTGTTTTTTTCTTGAAAATTAGGTAGGATAGATATAAGCTGTACTATAAGTGGCCTTATTAAAAAAAAACACAAAAGTCAGTAATGTTAAGTTTTTGTCAAAAATATTTTTGGTAGTGCCGTTTGAAAGAACATGAAATAATAAGGGGTAAATAACTCTTCTAATACTTTTAATAGCAACCAAATTACATTCAAATCAGATATTAATAAAAAATACACATTTTAAAAATTAACACTCTATATCTAAAAAAACGACATTTCCGGACCTTTATTATTATATACTTTTTTTAATAAAATTAGCTAAGGAGTACGCCTTTATTTTTTTTACCATTTAGGTACATAAATATATACATATAGCAAACATAAAATTTTATGCTAATATGAATATTTTTGTAATAAATTTTAATTAAATAAAGATTGCATTTTGTATATAAAAATAAAACTATGGTATAATGCATAAAACTTTTTAATAGGCTCACATAAATTTACGACTGGTAACTTCTTATTTGAAATAGCCAATTTTAGCACCCATAAAATCAAAGTTGCGTAAGAAAATACCTTATTTACAAAAATCACTCATCCAAACGGCGTTTTAAACGATGTTTGCCAAATATCGTAAAGTTTTAGTTTATTTTTAAGTTTATAAGAAAATCACTGATGCAGAATACGCTACAAATTTATTATTTTTTAAAGATAAGTAAGGAAAGTTGGTAGGCGTGCTTGTGGCGGCTTCGGTTGTATCGGCGAGCGTCGATCACCGGAGTTAAGCAGTGAAATGCGCGCCCATAATTTGGATGGGTGTCCGGCGACAGCGGTGTTTCGGGCAGCGGCACACGGTGTTCTGCTTGGGGATGCGGACCGTGCAACAACCATCCAAGTTATGGAATGAATGGTGTGTGAATGAGAAGGAGTAGGGGTCAAGGTACAATAAGCCTTCAGGCTGCAGTGCACCACCTAGGGGGCGGTCGTCGGACCTGGGTGGGATGACCCTGAAAGGCTGAACAAAAAAAAAAAAAAAAAGGAAAGTTGGTCACCTAAATAAAATATTTATTAAATATACCTGATAAAACAGGAAGTTGTTTCCGCCTATTTTCTTGTAATTCTTCACAGAATATTTATATCTTCAGTTTCTAAGCGAATCTTAGATCGTTGCTCTAAATATATTTATAGCTTTTGACCAACTCTGTCATGGTGCGCAGATTTAACAAACTTACCTCTTATGTTCTTCCAACTTAACTCTGTTTTTGGCTCTCTATTCTTTCCAATCGATATATCTGTTTGTTTATGGTTACTCTTCAAGCTTTTATTAAGTTAATGCTGGTGTAACTCAGGGCCCAGAACTAGCACCAACTTTTTTACATTAAGAACCTTTTTTCTTTCACAACTAATTATATTAACAGTTTTACCGACGATAGTACCTTTTACTTCAGTTTTAAAGCTCCCAAACCAATCTCTCACTTGAAAAGCAAACTTAGGGCAACGCAGATATCTTTTTCAAAAACTCTACAATGGTAAAAAACCATTTTAGTTAATAGTTAAATACGTCACCAACCCGGTAAAATTAAAAGTTCAACAAAATTGTCTATTGTTTTTTTAATATATATTATATATAGTATTAATAAGTTTATTAGAAATTATTTCACAATTTGCGAGTTCAATCAACTTCACAATATTGCCAGTGCTTATGTGAAAAGCGTCACGATAAATAAATATGGCAACAATAAAACAAGCAATAAAAAGGGATGTCTTAACTTGTATTTTTTGTGACGTAGGCACACTCCAACTACGTCATCGGACTATGCAGCGCTTAAAGAATTTAGCGGGCATTTCCACACATTTCCACATAAACGCAAATTTTGGCATTATCAAAAAAATCTTGCAATTTCCGGGAAAATTTGAAGAAAAGGAATAAAATTTAATCTAATATCGAAAATTGGTTACTTTAGGTTAACATGGCTAAGGGCCTTTTAATGCATTCAAAACACCATCATCTTCTTGGTCGTGAAAAAGTCAATAAATACTCATCCTTTACTTAAAAGTTGCCAAGTTCTACAGAGCAAAGACTCCTATGGTCATTAATCCTAACTGGCATGAACATGAACACATTATTTTTACAGTCACGGCAAATGCTAATAATGCTTAGGTTTATCTTTTGCAACACAAAGTATTTCCCCTATTAATTCATACACTTTGTATGTATCCCAAGTGCGACCCTATCTGGAGTATTGTTCTGATATGTAAGGCATGGCGTTTCCCACAACCCCTTTAAAAAGAGCTGTTGGCCTTACTAATGATTCTTAGCTTACAAAAATATTTCTTTTCTTGCCTATTGGCTGGCTGTAACGCGTTTAAAGGTACTTTTATGACTTCTGCCCCAAATAATTGTCTAGTATAATTCCTTTACTTGCAGCGCCCAACAAAAAAATTGTTGTGCCTCTCATAACCATCCTGTTGTGTTAAATTGAAAACAGATTTTATTAAATATTATTGAATAAAAGTGAGCACTTGTATTTAAAATGCAAAAGTTAATAGCACTTACGATTAACTCGGTAGTGATTTTAGGCTTGTAATAATGTAACTTAACATCATGCTTTAATTATACCGTAATATTTTTAATCCCGCCAAAAACATAAATGTGAAAAAGATGAGACAAGTTTAATACGAAAATTACGCTTGGCTGCGGGATTCGCAGCAAACAATAATGGAGATCTAAATGAGTGCTAAGTTCTGTACAAAATTCAAATAAGTATAAGTAGGTAAGATTTAACCTAGTCAGTTTTTATCAGAATAAAAACAATATATATATATACAGGGTGATTCACGGTCGATGGTAGGTTAGACGTTTATGGAAAACGGAACGAGAATTTTTTGAAAATTTGGCATCTTACATTTTCTTACCTGTTCTATCGATCTAAAATATTTTCAGTATTGCGACGTTGCCACTTCTATCAAAAGTCCTAGAAACTTTATTTTTTAAATGGAACACCCCTATATTAACAAGTTTTTACATTCGCCCTTTTATTATAATTTTTTTTTGTTAATATTGCCCTTATACCTATCTCTATCGGTTTTTGAGATAAAAAATAATTTGTGTTAAATATGGTGCAAAACATGGCCCTAATTAAACTTAAGTAAATTAGCGCTCTCAATTCATGAAAAGTTGATGTTTTGGTGGTAGTTTAGACAGACACGATGTATTTAATTTACACCGACAAATCGACTCCATATCATACAGGGCGTGCTAAAATTACTATTATTTCCGTTATTCTTAAAAGGAGTCAAAGACCATTTTTTCAAACGAAACCCCCTGTATATTACTCAATAAAATTAAAGATGAAAAAGAACGCTTTAAGATTACATATCATGTCCCTATACCTAAATCATCAAGGTTTTTAATAAATCCGCTTTTTGTAAATTTTTTTTTAAAGAATTTAATGTTAAGTAACCATGGAAATATCAAGCTTATGACAGTTTGGTGACTTTGAATTTTATGAAATTATTTATTTTACACGGACAGTGTAATCAAATCATTGCCAGAAGCTGCAAAAAATTTAACCAAAGGTATCCTGAATTAAGACCAATGAACAAGAGGAAGTGTGTACGACTACAAAATAATTAAATTAACATATGAAAGTACAGAAAATAACATAATTAGGACGAATTAAAATAACAAAATTGTAAACAAAATAACAAATTTTTAAAATAAATGCTAAAAATGTCCATTACATTCTAAACATTTTAAAATGTGCTTTTGTACACGACTCGTGGTTGCTTTTTCAATTTGATGGGGATCCAGATCTTCAATACACCGCACTATTCGCCGTCGCAGTTCTTCTTTAGTAGGTACTGGAGTAATGTACACCCTTTCTTTTAAAACACCAAAAAAAAAAGTCAAGCTGCGTGAAATCGGGTAATCTCGGTGGCAAATCCCATGGCCCCAAGCGCCTAAACCAACGATCGTCAAACATTTCGTAAAGTTCCCTGGAAACTTCCTGGGTACAATGAGCTGGCGATCCGTCCATTTGAAACCACGAATTCCTATATTCCTCTAATGACAAATTATCGACAAAAAGGGTAACAGTCTTCCTTAGTATTTTGAGATATCTCTGAGCATTCAGTGTGTCATCATAAATAAAAAGCTAATTTTATTCTTCTTAAAAATACAGAAAACATTTAGTTCAAATTTTTCTTGAAACCCCATTTATTTTATCACTATTCATTTTAGAAGATTATGTTAAAGACTCAAGAAGAGAAGAAGTCAATAACTGTTTATAAGTTACTTATAAAAGTCACCAAAGTGTCATAAGCTTGATATTTCCATTGTTACTTAAAATTAAATTCTTTAAAAATAATTTTTCACAAAAAGCGGCTTATTAAGAAAACTTAATGATTTACGTATAGGTACATGATATGTCATCTTAAAGCATTCTTCTTCATCTTTAATTTTTTGAGTAATATACAGGGGTTTCATTTGAAAAAATGATCTTTTGACCCCTTTTAAGAATAACGGAAATAATAGTAATTTTAGCACGCCCTGTATGATATGGAGTCGATTTCTCGGTGTAAATTAAATACATCGTGTCTGTCTAAACTACCACAAAAACATCAACTTTTCATGAATTGAGAGCACTAATTTACTTAAGTTTAATTGGGGCCATGTTTTTGGACCATATTTAACACAAATTATTTTTTATCTCGAAAACCGATTGAGATAGGTATAGGGCAATATTAACAAAAAAGTTTTATAATAAAAGGGCGAATATAAAAACTTGTTAATATAGGGGTGTTCTATTTAAAAATAAAGTTTCTAGGACTTTTGATAGAAGCGGCAACGTCGCAATACTGAAAATATTTTAGATCGATAGATTGGTAAGAAAATGTGAGATGCCAAATTTTCAGAAAAATTTTGCGTTCCGTTTTCTATAAACGTCTAACCTACCATTGACCGTGAATCACCCTGTATATATATATATACAAGGTGTTCATTTAAAAACTTTCCACTCAAGTTATCTTCGAAACGAGACAGATTTGAGAAAATCGCCGAAACACGTCAAGATATTTATTGAGGGGAACGTTTTACAAATTTTCACCTATTACAAAATGGCGGTACTTTAAAATTACCTAAATACCTGATTTGGATGGCCATATTTCCAGAAACTAATAAAGTTAGATGTACCTAATGTGGTGTTTTCTTAAAGCTCTTTTAAAGGTCTTTTTAATGGTGATACTGGTAGTAATATACAGGGTAGAAAAAAAGTACATATTTTTTTATTTAAGAACCCTGTATATTATTTACCATTAAAAAAGATCTTTAAATGAGCTTTAAGAAAATACCACATTAAGGTACATCTAACTTTATTAGTTTCGGAAATATGACCATACAAATCAGGTATTTAGGTAACTTTTAAAGTACCGCCATTTTGTAATAGGTGAAGATATTGACTTCATATTCTAGGGTTATAAAGTACTCGTCAGGAGCTTTAAAATGATGTATCCACTCGACCCGCCTTCTCATTTAAGAATTTTGAGGTGGTCGCCCTGGTGGTTAAGGGGTTAAAGGGCGCCGTCCAATTTTTGTAAAAAACGTTCCCCCTCAATAAATATCTTGACGTGTTTCGGCGATTTTCTCAAATCTGTCTCGTTTCGAAGATAACTTGAGTGGAAAGTTTTTAAATGAACACCCTGTATAATTTAAGTATTGAACTTGGCGTTTGCGCTCCTTGACTTTTTTCTATTGTCTACACATTTATAAAAACCCTAGAAATAACTGTGCACATGGCCCATTCATTATCTGCTACCTTTTTGACACGCTAAGTCCAGGCTATATCTATCTGTAACGGTTTAAGGCTGAAAAAAATTAAAATAAACTTTTTTATTGTATGGGAACCCCCTAACCCCCTTTTTTACCTTTTTTTATTTAAAATGTTTTTATGCTTAATTAACACATAATTACCAAATCGGATCAAAATTTTATCTTTCTAGGTCATCAGGAAATGCGTTAGGTTTTTAATTTATCTGTCTGTTAGTCAGTCAGTGGAAAATTGACGACTTTGGGATCATCATATTTTTATAACCGTTAAGGCTACCATCATAAAATTTGGGCTTCTACTGTGGTTCGTGTATTATTACACTTGGCGCTGTAGTCAGTGTCCTTTAAATATTATTAAAAAAAAAAAATAGGTAACCAACTGTTTTA
>JACEGR010001131.1:0-188038 GCA_014170235.1 Listronotus bonariensis | reverse complement strand
CTTCAGAGTTGGGTCGAATACTGAAATTTGGTATTCGAATACGAATACGAATACCGTAAAAAAGTATTCAAATTCCGAATATTTTTGAATACCTACAAAAAAGTATTCGAATACTCGGTATTCATTAATACCACGTACCCAATCGTGGTATTCATGAATACCACGATTGGGTATTCATGAATACTGAAGAGCAAAAAAACTTCTTTCTCTTGAAAAAGCAATTCATTCTTATTTTTCTACGTTTTTCCATAACAAAAATGCAGTGGCGTACCTTGTTCTTGCTTAAAAACTAATCATTTCAAGCATACAAGACCTCTCCCAAATTTTCCAAAATAACTTTTCTATTTTTTAAACTATTGACTTCACTTTTGGAATGGGGATACATGTACATACTGTCTACGATTTACCAGATAGTCACGATTTAAACTGACATAATAAAAGTTATTATACACATCCCTTTTATGTAAAATGGAGATAAATACATATTAGCCTAACCTAATACATAGAAAACGTAGTTTGCAATGTCACTTTTTATATGTTGTACCAAGTTACTTGTTTTTTTTTTAAATAGGAAAACCCCAAAGAAGTTAAAATAATTAATTTAGATATATTTTTGTTTGCAAAAATAAATGTATATCTGTTCAAAATGACTAACCTATTAGGACCATAGAAACAGCAGATCAAGATTTAAAAAACATATTGAATTACATTTTTTTTTAATAAAAATCGTTTTTGATGTATGTTTGTTACACAAACATTATTTGAAACTAGTAGATATCGGAAGAAAGAAAGTCAAGAGATCAAATTTGTTTCAAAATAAATGAGTATTAAAAAAATATTTTTATTTTTTAAAAAGCAATGGCTTACTTTGTTTTTTTTTTTTAATCTGTAGTATTCCTGCCATACGAACGCCACTCATAGAAATATTTAAAAACCTTCCACGATGAAAAATTCTCATTAGTGCACAAGTTAAGAGGTTTAAGACATATGTTTATATGAACTTTTCTTACTAAAATGGACTAGGGAATCGTATCTTGTATTTTTAGCCATCAATTAAATTACACCCTGTATAATTTATTTTCATTCTTTTAGTTTTGTTATTAGTTGATACGTTTTATTTTTGAGTTCATTTGCTCTATTCTACCAATTAAGCCCATTTATTTAATATCCATATTAAGGTAGTTATGGGAAATAAAAGTAATCAGCCATTTTGTGGCGGCGGTTATCTTGGATTTTATTTTTTTATATATTGAGCTCTCTTCTACAAATCAAGTTCTTTCATTTGATACCCATATTGAGGTAGTAGGGTGTCCGTTATTTCCCAAATGGATTTTTTTAGCAATCGCCCCCTGAACTTTTAGTTTATAGCCTAAAAAATAAATCCAATGTAAAAATGCTCCTAATTTCTGATTTAAACCGTGCCGAAATCATGTTGCTTTTCCCATTTAAATATTTTTTTCTCAGACAAAAATAGATGGACACATCTACCTATTGCATATTCTGATGAAAAATTTAACGCTCTACAAAAAAGTTCTCTTATGAATTTTCGATTAAGTCACTCCTTTAAGAGTTATTTACCGTCAAACGTTGAGTTAAGATTGAGTTGTGGCCATCCTCGAGAATTTAATAGTAAACCGGCATTTTTAAATACAACACTCGGTATACGTAAAGTTTTTTTTATATTTAACACACCCTAGTTCAAAACTAAGACGTTTAGGACATATGCTTATAGAAGTTTTTCTTATTTTTGTTGTAGAATCGTTTGGTTAAGTTTGTCGGTTGAGTTACTGGACACCCTGTATGTATGTAGGTAATTTGATTGAAATTGATGAAAACTTTGATGTCTATTGGTGCCTAAGCGGTGAGGTTTATCGACTTTAATAAAGAGTACCTTATTTTTAAGTTTTGATTGTCTATGAAATGGCACCCCCAGCTTTGCGATATCTGTCAAAATAAGAAAGTTATGATGTAAATAAATTTTAAGTTTTAGGAAACGTGCCCTCTGGCGGTATTTAAAAAAGTAAATTTGTCTTAACATTTTAAAATCTGCAAAGCTCGATTTGTGTGCCAAGTATCAACTGGATTGGTTAAAAAATAAATGCAGTATGGCGAAAAAACCAAAATAAAAATTGAACTTTGACGGCTTGTAACTCGAAAACAAATGACATTTTGAAAAAAATTATATGAAGCTCTACCCTTATTTTGTCAAGTAGAATCACCCCCTTAAGTTTCGTGATCGATTTTTGATCGTTATTTTTGTCTATGTCTTGATCATTATCACATTTTATTATTTGTTTCAGATATCCCGCCAGTCAATAGATGCGTGTAAAGACTACTTCAGGGATGACCTCCTCAAAACAGACTGGCAACTTATGGTCGAACTCAAGAAACTCTTCCAGATTTTGTAATTCTTTTTATATCTTTTTATTTGTAAAGGTCAGTGCAATTAGACGTGATTTTTCTATCGAGTTTAAGGTTTTTAAAGTATAATGACTGCTGATTATTATTTTTCCAACCCTATATGTAGTTATTATTTCATCAGGAAATATTGAAAAACAAGCCGGTGACACAAGTTTGCTGGCCCTAGAACATGCTTAAAAGAAAACATATTTGAGTTGTCGTTTACTTGTATCTCGATCTAGAAATCTACAATCTGAATATCATAGGACCATTAAAATTTAGTCAAGAGTTATCGAATCTAAAAACTTGGCCCCAACGTTCCTTGATTATTTTTCTGGTTTTTATTTAAAAAATTTTGGTTGCCATCTAAAGCGTAAACTACAATTTTTTAATTTTTCAAAATAAAAATTCCGCCATTTTGTGGGTGGAATACCCTCTTAATGTCCAAAAAAATGTAAACTTAACGTTGGGGCCAGCTATTTTATATGTAGAAAATGAGCTATTTTATATGTAGAAAATGTGTACCAAACTTAAAATTAATCAGTAAAGTTTGTGAGGTAAAAAAGTGTAACGACAGACTGACGCTCGTTTCTCGTTTTAAAATATTGTACAGTATATAGTATACATACAAATATAAATTGTCTGTATGAGTGTAGTTACCTGTCTTAATAGAATCAAATATTCTCGAAAAACCATTATGGACCATAATGATAGAAGTGCGAGCGCCCGTAGCTGTCAGCTGTAGGTAATAGTATACTAACTTAACAATAACTTCAAGAGTTTTGCTAGAATCGACTTACAATTACAGTTTTATATTGGGGTTGTTAAGAAGGTTTCAATCAACACTTAATATAAACAGTTATTACGATTAGAATGCTTATAAAAGACTATTTAGAAAAGTTTAAATCGTTTGCTTGCAAAAAGGGTTGCGATTAAACCGTCCGTTATTTTAAGAATTAATAAAATTTGACATACAGTACTCTCATTATAATCTTCGCCTAGAAGTTAAGAACAAATGGGATCTTAAAAATGACACTTGTCGATTACCTAATTTTTAAACACAGTCTGTAATTTTTTTTTATTTTAAAAAAAAACCATCCATTTATGTACTTTTTCCTAATTACAGTTTGCTTCCAAAATTTATTAGTACAATAGGAATTGTGTTAGTTTATTTGTTGATATCGCCATTATAATTTTTAAGGAAAATTTTTGGTTATATTTGGCTTTTTAACTTAACAATTAACTTTGAAAACCAAACAAGATATGTTTTATAAAAAATCAAATTAAGTTATTTTTCTAAGCTACTTACTTTTATTAATTTAAATTTTTATATGTTCGCCGAAATTATATAACTAAAGTTTCTCCTCTTGGCCATTGTTAACTCTGTAAATAAATTGTCGTATACGGTAAGTTAAGTAGTATCACGGTAATTCGATTTTTTTGCACTGATCGCGAAAAACTACGAACTTTAATATAATTTATATTTTATAGAATTTATTTTTGTTTGGATTATTTGCATAATATATGTATACAATTCATGTTATGATGTGTATATTATTATATTTTAAAATATAATTGATTGTCTTATCTATTTGTATTTTATTTTCTAACCGCCGAGTAAGCGTGCCCTGCCCTACTGACTGCAGAAATCTAAATTAAGGAACACCCCCCAAAAGTTAAAAAAAATAATAATAAAAACATTTTGGGGTACACAACTTTTAAGATAAAATTAAGTTAAAAAAATATAATTTAATTAATAATAAAAAAATGATTTATGACCTAAACGCCTAAAACATCTTTAACTCTCTAAATTTTTAATAGCGTGCTTCAGATAAATCAGACAAACCTCTATAGCTAACTGCTTTATCAATAAATTTGTTTTAAAAATTCCCAATAATATACAAGGTGTCTCCAAAAGGTCTGTACAAAATGTTACCACAAATTCCTTGGACCAAAATACAACCATCTAACGAAATTTACCTTAGTCGAAAAGTTTATCGTTTGCAAGATATAGGGATAAGGGTTGCCATCACTGATCTCGACGGATAGCCAATGCTTGTTACCTGCGCGAAACAAAAGTTACAATTCATGGGCGAAAAAATGAGTTTGTGCGCAAGCAAATCGAAGGGGAACGCGCCTGGCGCAAACGAAGTATCGGACAAAATAATGTGAATTTATCGCCGCTTTTCCGTTTGAAGGACCATGAGTCAGTACCGTATTTAACTAAATTTTAAAAATACAGTTACATCAAAACGTCTAATACGCTATATGTCAATTGTTGTCGTATTTAAGCAAAAAAGTATTAAAAGCAGTCCCGGATCTAGGAGAGGTGGGGGCAAACGGTGGTGTCTGCCACGGGTGACACCTTCAAGGGAAGGCAAATTAAAACATGGAATGTATAAGAAAGTGGCGATTGTAAGAGAGAAAAACCTTTTTGGTCGTCTTTTAATTTGTTATTATACAAAGGTATTTAAAAAGGAAGCAATTTTTTTTGCTCTTCAAATTTTTCTCAATATAAAAGCCGGGCGGGGCGGCATACGGCATGTTTAGCCCCTCGTTATAAAATAAAGATCCAGGGCTGATTAAAAGAAAGTAAAATATATAAGTATATCAACTAAATGTATATTACATAGGTTTTAACAATGTAACTGAATTAATGAAATATTATCACCTGATTTACTACTCCGACAGTTTTTAATAATTAGAAGTATTTTTTAAAATATTCTAATAATAATATCGACAAAAGCACTTACGTAATTTATTGTAGTAACATTTTAAATCTTGCTTTTAAACCTTTCGGTAATATGTTCTAAACTCTAAATGTGTAAGATGTCCAATTTTTCTCTAGCTAAATTTTATATTATTAATTTAGCCACCATAGTACTTTTTTAGTGCTTTTTATCACTATAGGTTAGCGGCCAATTCTTTAAAATGTTTTTTTTATGCCATTCCTAGAAGTTGTTGGACGGACATTCTCCTGCTCTGATATTACGAAACCACAACATTGTTTTTTGGCCGATATCTTTTTGTTTCCTTTTTCTTGCATCGACTTACACCATTCTACAAAACGTATTGGACCCAGATATGTGATATATGCTAAATTCTAACCTTAAAATATCGGAATATAAATCTTTTTTAACGCTTTTTTGCAAACTACTATATATTGGTGGATGCTAAGTTCAGAACATAAATAAAAAATGTATTTTGCATGTCTGAGTCACCATCACTTTCTCATTCTTGAAAAAATTGCTAAAAAACTTCAGAACTGAAGAAAAACATTGTTACCTATAACTCGCATGCCCCTATCTATTAAACTAAGAATAAAACATACCCAAAGCTTTTTCAGATCAGAAAAAAATTGTGACTTTTCTGATCATGCATTCGTGTTTAGTAGTCCAAAATACATCACAGAATCTGGGTCATATCCTTTTTTTATTTTATCAAGTGACATTAAACTCACGATATTAAATTATTATTCCTGTCAACGTGACCCAGGTAATCCGTTTACCTTTACTTTAAAGATGATTTAGCAAATCTTTGTCCTTATTCACTGTTGACGTATCGAGTTCATGATATTTTTGTTATATCACTACCTAATTTATATTAGCAAAGAAATGTAAAATAATGTAAATTATTATATAAATATATAACGATTATTTTTCTTTACACATTGAGATACTGAGATTTTAAGATTTATAAATTATTTAATGATTTAAAAAAGATTTAAGTCCGGTACTGGACATGACTATTTTAATGCGCATGTACCAAAAACCTTCCGGTGGACCTTGAGTTTGTTTACTGCGCGGGCGCGAGGTCGTAAATATCCGCAAAACGCAACTCTAGGCTCTGTGTATCTAAATGTGAGATATCTATGGTTGCCATCATCGTCCCGATTTATCGAGACTATCCCCGTTATTAGGTCTTATGTCCCGTTTACAGGAAAAAGACCCGATATACGATATGGAACAAACCGACGAAAGAAACCGACTGACACCCTCCTCCCCTCGCTAACTCACCAGAAATTAAGGTGTCTCGACATTGGCTATAGAATTTATGGCAACTCTATACAGGGGTTCAAAGTTCTTAATTTATTTTAGTTATTTTTAAATATTTTATTGATTATGAGGCATTTTTTACCAAATTCTGTATTAAAAGATCTTCCAGAGTGGGCAATCGCAATATGGTAATGTTTTCGTCGTAAAATGTAGAGGAAGCCACCTTCAGTATTTAGGTTTAAAGTGTCATAACTTTTATTTGCTTAGGTATAATTAAATGTTGGTATAAAATTTTTATTCTTTCATATTTTTTGCATAAAAAAGGTATACTTAATAAATATCGCTACGAGCAACCGTTTTTTAGATATATGACGTTAAACATTTTAGTTAATACCAAAGTTTGACATTGCATTCATTTCACTTTATCTAGGCCACCTGGGAGAGTACAATATGCTACCAAAAATTATTTGGACTAAAATACAACGATCTGAAGCAATTTACCTTGGTGGAAGGGTTGCTGGTTTGCAAGATACAGGGTGTCAATTTGTTTCATTTATTTTGTTTACTTGGACACTTGGACACACTAAGGCAAATTGGGTTTAAATCGTTAAATTTTTGTGGAAGGAAATTGGAGTAACAATTTGTACAAACCTTGTAGAGAAACTTGGGTGGCCTATAAAAGGGTTAAAGAATGCAAAAGAAATTTTTATGTGAAAAAAAAACGTTTAATGAAAAATATCCGAGAATCGGTTGCTCTCAATAATATTTGTCAAGTATGTATATCTATTTTATGTAAAAATATGTCAGAATAAAAATTATCAACTAAAATCATAATATACCGTGGCAAAAAAGTAATGACACTTTAAACAGAAGCAAAAGGCTGAAGGTGACTTCCTCTACATTTAACAGCAAACATATAAGTTAGATCTCGATTTCTTACTTTAAGAAAACCCCTTAGACCGAATTTTGCAAAAAAATCCAATGATAAATAAAATGTTTACTAAAAATTATTAAAATAAAAATAAAACTTTGACACCCTGTATCTCGCAAACCATTAACTTTTCGACTCGGATAAATTGCGTTAAATTGTTGTATTTTGGCCCAATAAGTCCATGGTAGCATTTTGTGCTGTAAAATGTTTTTCTGCAAAATGCAGTTTTAATGTAATAATTTAATTTAACAAATCAATACTGTCAATGTCTGATTCACTACTTCAATCCTCTTTAAGCTTCAGATTTAAATATTTACAATATTTTCTAATTTATTATTGAAGTAATTGAATATTGAAACAAAAGATGATACTGAAAGATTTTTCATTGCCCTTTTAGTTTCTGATATACAGGGCAAAATTTATTTTTGAACAACCCTTGTATTTTGGTCGTCTTATAACTTACAACAAAAGTAAAAACTGATATTAGTAGATAATTTTACGTAAATACCAGTGGTGTAGCTAGATTTTATAAATTTTATATTTATTAAGATATGAATCAAACATATGATTTTTCTTATGCAACACCCTGTATATTTTTTATTTATTAGATTTAAATAGTTATAGCCTTTTATAAATATACAACAGGGCCAGTACGGGTAATGGTAAGAAATACAAAGTCGGTTAAATAAGTACAAAGCTGAGGTTTTATGTGCCTAATAATCAGCTGTTTAGAAAGTTTTAAAATTCCGAGTATTACCAGAGATATCCAAAAAAATAAAAATTTGTTTTATTTTTTTTCCTGGTGTTATTTAAATTAGGATTTTAAAATAAATTGCACATTTGCATCTCCACTTTTTCTGCTCTATCCAATGGTGGTATTTTATTTGAACTGCGACTTTTCGTTTTCTCAACCATCATCAACTTTATTTTTTAAATACGGTCCTGATATTCTAATATCAAAATTTAAAAGCCGATTTTAATACAAATTTATTGATGTATTACACATTAAAGTTTAATCCTAATACAGACCTGTATTTTTAGAAATTTTATAAAAATAATTACCTTTACATTTTAAGTTAATACATGAATTTATTAAACCAAACAGAATTAAACAAAAGTTTTCTAACATCACCAACTCTTATTTTTAAATACGGTCCTGATATTTTAATATCGAAATTTTAAAGCCAATTTTATTTTAAATTCACTTTAAGGTTTAACAGTAATACGGCCCTCTATTTTCATAATTTCGTAAAAATGGTAAGCTCTACATTTAAAAACAATACCTACATTAGTTTAGTAAAAAATAATGACTTAAAAATGCACAAATAATAAATGGTCAAATGATTTATTTTTAAAATACCAATTTTTATGTAAATCCTTCTGATAGTTTATTATTTGTGTATTTTTGGGTTTTTACTAAACAAGTGTATTAGTTTAACATGTAGAGCTTATTATTTTTACCGAATTCTGAGACATACAAGGCCGTAATACGTTAATAAGATTATGGTATAACCATTATGCTATTTTGAAATAAAATTGGCTATGAAATTTCGATAATAAAATATCAGGACCGTATTCTAAAAATGTGAGTTAGTGATGTTAGAGGGTTTTTATAATGTATTAACTTAATATGTAGAGTTAATTATGCAATGCAAAAGTTTAATTTATTTTATAATCCGATTTTAATATAGACTTTATAAAGAAAAAATAAAGTTAGTCCTCAGTTCATAGTTTGTTTATATTATACACCAAAATCTAAATTTTAAATTTTAATTTTTTATTTTTCCCTGCGCAACACCTCCATATTAGGCTATTAATTATGTACTTGAAAACGGAACTACAACGTTAAAGGGGTTTTATTGTTTCATATGGTCAATGAACTCCCTAAATATGAAAAAAATCACGGAGTGCTACCATTTGGAGGGGTTCGTTTTTGAGAACGGGGTGGAAACATCTCCTTTTCAGTTTTTTGAGGTTAGGTCGAAATCTACGTATTTCTTCCAATTAGTAGTCAACAGGAGAGTTGTAGGAAATTAATTTTTTCATTGAATAACGCTTTTTGAATTAAAAAATAGTTATTTTTGACAAAAATATGCTATGTGAAATGTGAATCATGAAAGTTATTTTGTTTTTAATTTGTGCTAGATACTGCAGGTGGCTCCCTTTAAAGGGTATAATAAAATTAATAGTACATTCTAATTTCTCACCTCCCAAAAGATCATTTTAGCCAAATATTGTTACAATACACCTATTAATAAAAAATATACAAATATAAGAATCTAGAACCAGAGTACATTTTTGACACCCTGTATATCTGAAATCATTCAGTTTTTGACTGAGGTAAGTTGGGTTAGAACGTCATATTTCATCCTCAGGAATTTGTGGTAGCATTTTGCCGCACCTTCTATTTGGTTAAATCTTGTTATTTTGGCATAAAGGATCTGCGATTTTCCCGTGTACCATCGGATGGGACCCTGTATATTTAATACAAATTAGTGCTCAACTCAATAATTTTTGGCAGGATCCGAATTTCGGCCTTAATCTTATTTCTCTGGTTCGACGAACATCACAGTTCAACGCAGCAGTCGTTGATTGAATTATGGTAATATTTTTCGATTTTTTTCTTTTAAAGTAAAATTTTATATATAGTACAGGGTGTCAGGATTTCGTTGCAATGCAGGGTATCTTGGTTATTATTAAAGATAGCGACTTGCGGTTTTCGCAAACTGTTGCTACTTTTTGATGAAACGACAGATAACATTAAATATTTTGACATTTTTTTACAGGTATTAGTTTAATATACAGGGTGGGCCAAATTAAACTATCACACGTCTCTACTAATAATAGCTTTGTATTTGTTGCGCCTTTTTTGTTTTTAAATGGCTAATGTGTAAATATGTTTTTTAGGTTTGCCAATTTTGGCCAAACAGATTTAGACAGGACCGGACTTACGGGACTTTTTCAAAAATACTGTATTTAACCTCTTTGCAAAAGAAATCGGATTTAGCTATAATTGAGCTAGTGTGAAAAATGATTTAGTGAAAACGAATCTGTCAAAAATTTGAGAATTTAGGAATTATGATTATTCTTAATAAACGGTGTAACCCATAAAGCAGGCATTTCTCTCGGTTTTAACAGGGAAAATTTTTTAGTGTCCTTTGAAAATCAAAAATGTAAGGTTACCATGGTAACTAAGTTAGATGCTGACCAAACTTAACAGTAAGTTAATAAAAAAATGAATTGGCCTAATTGTAGATAAATTTAATTTCTTTTGCAACGAAGCTAAATGCATCATTTTGAAAAAAGTTTCGTTAGTCAAGTCCTGTTTAAATTTATTTGATCAAAATTGGCAAACCTTGGATACATACTGATTTTGGACGCTGTTTTCAATACACACACAGTTGTGCTGATCTAAAATATTAAATTTTTAATTAATTAGTAAGTGAACAAACTTAAGGAACCGAGGTGTAAATAGGGGTGCTGAGCGGGGTAAAATAGTTAAAACTTAGATGTTGCATAAAATATAAACAAATTATGAACTAAGGGCTAACTTTCTTCTTTAGTTATAAAGTTAATATCATGGCATATATCATGTACATTCAATGTTAATGGTGATAACATCAATTTAAGGTCTAAAAGTATAAAATTACTGTTAAGTATTATACATTTTTAACAAGCTTTTATACGCTGTAATTTATTAAATAAAAAATGTGAAAGTAAGCTATTCGAATATTAGAAACAATAAAAAAATTGCGAAAACCCCATTCAAAACGTGTTTATTTTCGTAGAATAATGTTAACATTCCATCACGAATAACTTAAAAACTATTAGTTTTACGAAAAAAATGTGTGTGTTTTGCTTAGAATCACTTTTTTCCATTGATTTCTGTAATAAAAAAATTCACCCCTAAGATGGGGTGGCAAACACCCCCAGGCCTTTCGGTTTGATATAGATTTTGATCCTTGGGCTATGCCCTACCTAAGTAAATCTATGCGGGACCAAAGAATTGCTAGATGAAATGCTTTATTTCCTGTCCTAATACATTTTTTATTAAATACAAAATCAGTGCCGGATTTAAGCATAGGCAACAGTAGGCAGTTGCCTATGGGTCGCCACCACAAGACAGCCTCCACCACACCACAAAATAAAAGGAAAGGAAATAAAAAAGTCATTGTTTAATTTAAGGGAGGACCTTTTTCTTTGGTCTTTAACAATTTTAGGTGCTGTATATGAAAATGTTTGAGGGCCTCCACCACATGAGCTGCCTAGTGACCGCCGAATAAATCCGGTGCTGGTACAGTATCATAACTTTATTTTCTACGACTTAAATTTTTTTTTAAATCGTTATTATGAAGATAAACTTCTCCATTTTAGGACAACATATATAAGAGTTGAAAAATGTACCTTTATTTAGAGTTCGACGTTTTATTTTTACATGTTGACTAAGCGTTTTGTTTTAATGCCTACTAGAATTTATTTTAATATAAACTTTATGCAATTTAAGAGTAAACATTAAGATTTAGTTACCATATACTCCGCCATTACTTGTTTTAGCTCACGTTTAAATTTAAACTTTGGCAGTTTGCTGATTAATTTATTAAAAAGTCGTCGTTTAATTAAAGAGGGTCTTTTTTGGTCTTAAAAATTTTTAGGGTGCTGTATATAAAAATGTTTGAGAGCCCCCACCACAGGCTCTACCTATGGGCCGCCGAAGCGTAAATCCGGTGCTGTATACAAAATACTACGTAGCTATTGAATTATTAGTTTTTCCCCTTAAAACAAAAAAATATTTGCAGAGTATTAATTATTATTTCACATGAATTACCTCCGTTCCACGAATTCGTGCACCAGATAGATCGCCTGTTTACGCGTGATTACACCTCAGTGCGATCGGGTCTTTAACAAGGCCGCCGCTCGCCTAGCTGGGCGAGGGCGGTTTCCACCCCTTCACGCTGAGGCCGCCCACCACCCACGCAAATTTCACGGTCATTGCAACGTTACCGGGGCAACAATTGCGTTTTCTATCCCCTTGGAATTTTATAGACCGAGGTCATTATCGTATTCATCCTACTACTGAAATTAAAAATAAATTTCCATAACTAATTTTGCGAACTGTATAATCCCTTTTTTCGACATATTGGTTAGGCAAGGTCATTTCTCAGAGAGCGACTTGTTTAAATATAAAATTTAAATTTATTTACCCCATTGTGTGTACAAAGTACAGGAAAGTCAAGAAAATTTTTACTCAGATGGTGTATCCAGGAAAGGGCAAAAAGTTGAGACATTTTAGAAAAATTCAAAGGACTATCAGATCTAAATACTGTATGTCAAAAACCCTAAATACTAAGTTTTATCAGAATATTCAATACGTATCAAGAATTTTAAAATTAAATTAAAAATATTTGTTTTTACTTTGACATGCTTCCAATGGCGGATTTACAGATTTGCCGCCCGTATGCTAATAATTTTTGCCGCCCTATTTTTGACGTGACAACGTCTTATAATTCGATGGACCCGGCTGCACGCAACAAAAACATGATACATGCGGCGTTACCTCGTGCGTTGCATTTAAGGCTTGAAGTGCAAGCGAGAGCGCGGAACGAGCGACAAAGAGGCACAATCTCCGTGTTTGGCGGTGTTCGACATCTGTTTCTTTCCTACTTGAGTAAGCGTGCAGTGAAAAGTGAATGTGGTGACAATTGTTTATAGCAACAATAAATGCGGCAATAAAGGTAATGATTCTTTCGACGTTGTCACGTTTAACTATCGTCAGTAAACCGACTTTGCAGACAACCGATTTTTTTTGGCTGGGGAACTAAGAGCAAAAAAAGAATTGCTTTTTTCGGTTCAAAATTCTAGAGAACCTAAATCGAAATTAACAAATAAACAAGAAGTAAATCTGCCGCCCCCTAAAAATTAGCCGCCCTAGGCTCTACCCTACTTAGCCTGCTGGTAAATCCAACACTGCACGCTTCTAGTATTTTTTTAAATATTCTGGCATAAGGAATCTGTGTACAATTCATTAGTGGACACCCAGGGTGTCACACCCTGTATAGTACCTGGTTATTTCCCCTTTTGATTCTATCATTGTCTAAAGCCTTTTACCCTGCATTTATATTTTGCCCTTCACCATTTTGCCCAGAAATAAGGGTGACTTGGAACGTTTTTTTAGTGTTTTAGGAATTTTAACTAAAATCGGAACTTACTTAGACATTTTAAAATTTCTATTGTTTATTTTTATCCCATATAAAGAAAGTTAATTATTTTAAAATAAAATAAAAAAACAAAACAATAGTATATTTGTGTAACATGTAGGAAAAGCGATATACTTCCGCACGATGGTGGGGACCACCAAAAGTCTAGCATTTATATGCTTTTCCTTCGAGTCCCATATACTTATTTGTTTCAAACAAAATTATTCTTTAATTTTCATTTTAGGTTAATTTTTTTGTAGTTTATTTAAAATAAACATAATAATTTCTTGATCACGGTATACTACGTTACTATGATCAAACGTCATTTATATTTGATTGACTTTGACAAACGTCCAGTGGCGTAGCACAAGCAAAAACAGGCATAGGCGAAGTCGTATTCGCAAGGCCTTTTTGTCGAAAAAAGGTCTTTGCTTTTATGCCAGGCCCCTTTTATGACAGATTACAATTGGAGAGCAAAACTGCTGATAATATACAAGGTAGAACAAAAGTGTTTATGTTTTAAAGAAACACCCTGTATGTTATGAAACCATTTAAAAGACCTATTAAAAAGCTTTAAGAAAATACCACATTACGTATATCTAACTTTATTAGTTTCGGAAATAAGGCCTTCCAAATAAGGTATTCAGGTAATATTTAAAGTATAGCCATTTTTAGTAGGTGAATGTATTAACTTTATTAGGGTTATAAAGTACTTGTCAGGAGGTTTAAAATGATGTATTACTCGAGCCCCCTTCTCATTTAATAATTTTGTGTTGATGGTTCTAGTGGTTAAGGGGTTTAAGGGACGCAGTACAATCTGTTGTAAAAATATCCTCCTCAATAAATATCTTGACGCTATTCGGCGATTTTCTAAGTCTTTTTTGCAGATAATTTGAGTGTGATTTTTAAAACGAACACCCTGTATAATTGGTTGTTAGAGTAACAAGAAATTAAACTCAGAACTGACAAATACTATTTGACGTTGAGAAATATTAAAATAAAAATAAGTTTAATAATGTTTCTACTTTTCGAAGACACTCATAAAAAAATATTGTTCCTAACACTTGTGCAAAGTGTATTTCACAGTAATTTTTTATCTTGCACTTATGGTTTTTCGATCTTTTCTAGGATAACGTATTTTTTAATTTATTTATTATTATTTTTTAAATTTTATTTTATTATTATTTTTTTAATTTGACGTAATTAGTCTAAGTTTACAAACTAAAATGTTTATTTTTTCTTTTCATTTCATTTTTTTTTATTTTATTAGCCTACTTTTTACCCAGTAACAATAATAAATAACATAATATGCCATTTATCTTAAAAACGGCAAAAAAACAAATTGTAATACATTTTTATAAAGGTAAGCTTTTGTCCATTCTAACACTGTAAACGGTGATGCTGTCAAAATATTTTAAATATTTTAAAAGAACTAAAAAAAATAAATTAAAAGTTATAAAGGATTGTAGAACATGCAAGAAATTAAAAAATACTGCCGTAACAAGTACTTAAAAGACGCAAGATAACGAATTGTGGTTTTCACATACACGAAAGAAATTAGATAAAATTTTGTGTGCTGTATGTTTTCATCAGTAAGTTAGATTTGCCTTTTAGACCTCGCAAACGAAGCTCATTTTTTTCTGTAAAACATGAGTTTTCTAAGAAAAAGCGTCAATATTGGCTCACCGTGTACGTAAGCGATTATTAAGAACTAACGCGAATGGTCTACACCTTCACTCATTCATAGGATACAATCTCCATCTGGTTTCCGCTTTAATACCGGAAGTCGGAAATGGCGGCAGGTTCCAGACATGAGGGTCGTAAAATTCATTCATAGAAATACAACCCTCATCGGTTCGGCAGATGTCTAATTTAAAAATACCGGATCCGGATATTCCCAAGTGTTTTTAATGAATGGTGAGAACTATATAAAATAACCAACAAAAAAAATAGAAAAGAGGCACATGTAAAAGGTAACTATAGCAAAAAATGTGTAGAGAAACCATATTTTTCTTATAAGGTATACGCAGTATACTTTATTTAAAGAAATTTTTTATTTTATTTAAAGAAATAATACTCCAAAAGAAATTTCAGTCGCTTTATTTAGCACCTAAATCCACTATAATTAGGACACAGGTAAAGGTACTAATAATACCGGGTGCCCACGAAATTACTGGCCAGGCCATGCCATTTTACTAAGAAGTTTTACACTATTTAGCAACTTTGGTGAAATATATGGTGAAAGTGCTTTAACTTTGCTATTTTAAATTAAATACCCTATATATTTTTATAAAAATCAACTCTACAGACAATTCCAAGAAAATACATGTACTATATGTTATACCTACTTTAATTAATTTTTAAGAAAATGGCGCTAGAAAATGTCATCCGCCATTTTTATCGATTTGTTAAAAAAGAAAAGATGGTAAAAAGGGCTAATGCGATTTTTAACACGTCTTAGTTAAACCTTGTATCCTATTACCGTAAAACACAATTTCCTGTTTTACCAGAAGTGCCACAGGAATTGACTTTCGGAAGTAAGAAATCCTTAATAATTTAAATAGAAAACCCTATCATAACTCTTATACTTAAACCATACACTAATTTCTTAATCTTTGTTAATCTATACCACATACAAAATAGCTATATTTTTCATGCCTATACTATCTATGAAATAATATTTTCGTCGCTATTTTTAAGATAGCCTAGCATTTTACTATTAATAACTTAAAAAGTATTAGGTTTAGAGAGAAGATAGAATTAATAAAAACTTAAGGAACATGTAAGTTTAAATTTAAGCTTAATTATTCTTATTCATCTGAATGGTTGAAGTTCTTTACTGCCGAAAGTCAATTTCTATGGCTCTTCCGGTAAAACCGGAAATTGTATTTTAACAGTAACAGGATACAGGGTACATTAAATATGTGTAGAAAGTTGCATTATCCCTTTTCTACCACCATTTGTTTTTAACAAATCGATAAAAATGGTGGTTAACAAAACATTTTCGATAGCCATTTTCTTAAAAACTAATTAAGATAGGTACAACAAGTGGTATATATATTTTCTTAAAATTACCAGTAGAATTGATTTTTAGAAAAATATATAGGATGTTCTATTAAAATAGCAAAGTTGAGAGCACTTTTGGATAAACCGGATATACCACATAAACATCTGAAACATTAGAAATCTGCATCCTATCCAATCATCCATTCGACTAAAATTTTAAAATCGTGTATCACTTCTCAAGAAAATAAAAGTGTTGCTAATAAATTGTGGGCACACGGTATAATTTTAATATTGATAATTTTGAAAATTAAAAAAGTTAAAACTGCGTAAATATAAAGTAACCTTATTTTAAAAAATGTAACAAAATATTATTAAGAAAAAAGTTCTTTAAAATTACAAGTTATGTGTAACTAATTAGTTTTAAATCCTACTTAAATTTTAACTTTTTTAAAGTTTAAATTACTCTTGTAATATGCATATTTATTTTTATTTTCGTTTAACATTTTTTAAATGTAGCTACATCGATGTTACGCGGAACGTTAGCTGGTAACTAGTCCTTATTTTATTTAGGTTTTTAGACTATGATGCCTAAAATTTTATCTGAAATTTAATGCCTTGTTTTTAAAAGTGCTTTTGCTTCTAGCCGAGACACAAACCCCAAATCAGGGCCGTTCCTGGGATATCTGCCACCCGGGTGCGTAAATAATTTTGCCATAACCCAACCCCCTCCCCAAAAGTTGTTAAAAATTTACAAATAAAAACGATGGGGTCATTTTAGGTTAAAAAATGTAAAAATATACACAGTTTATTTAATAGAATATAATTTTACATCTTATCTACTATTTCTACTTATAAGTTATACAGTGAAGTTAGCTTTTCTAACCTTTTTAATGCAAACGTTTAAACAATGTTAGGAAACATCTATATTTTCTGACAGCTCCTTTGCAATACTAATAATGAATAAGTCTGAAAACCTTTCTTGCCCCATTGTGGATCGTATATAATTTTTATTATTCGGAAAAGCTTTTTTCTTTACTAGCTACTGTCGCATATAATGTTAAGAAAATTTCTATAGAAATTACTAAATTTGGAAATGGATAGATAAGGTTATTTGTGAATAGGTAGTTAATAACATTCAATGCGTTTATTTTAGAGGAAACAGGGTGCAACATTGTCAATTTCATCATATCAATCTTGAGCTAAAATTTATTTTTCATTTTTACATGGATCACATAAATTATTCTCCAGAGCTTCACATTTTGCAAATCTAATTGATTTATCCATTTAAAGGAAATTATATAGGTTGTTAGGAAAATTAAACAATGTATCATGTTGCTTTATTTGCTCAAACCATTCTTCGAATTTTGATAATGCGGTGTAAAATATTACACCGCATTACAGAGGGTTTAATTTAAGATTTTTTGTAAACCATTATTGCGACCCTTCATGTTTGCCAAAAAATCCAAGTCCTGTCGAATCTGAATCAGTTGTATATATAAAATTTGAATTTAAAATATAATTAATAATATTTAGAATGGTATAGATAAATAATATTAGAATTGCATTATTTAAATGATTATATTTTTATATTATATTAATTTAATATTAAATTATTTTTTCCCTTTTTTTTTAAGGCGCCCCCAGGCCTGCACCCTCTGCACCCCGGGTCGAAACGGCCCTGCCCAAAGTCATATATTTCTGTGAATATGGTAAATATTTTCGACACTTTTTATCTAGATACCCACAGGGGGTCATATCAACTTCGAGGGGGGCACAGGCCGAGGAGAAGTGCTTGAGGTATGCAAAAATGAAAAACAAATTTGAGGGAGGTGAGAGATTGAAAAGTTTTGAAGAGCAAAAGAAAAAGGTCCCCACCTCTTTTCTTTTTCTTTTTTTATTTATACAAGACTTGATTCATTTTTTCTCCTTACCATATATTTAGAAAGAAAACCCACTTTTAATTCCACACTCGGCCCCGGGGGGCCTCCTTAACATTAAATGCCCATATTTGCCACTAGGAATGTATAAAATATTTGGTTACAAAGGATGTGGCATAAAGAGGAGGGAGGGCATGGCCCCCATGGCCTCCCCTTGACCGCCCCTGGATACTCCTTTTTATCAGCTGATTGACCAAATTCTAACATTGCTGCTCCTTAATTTAAATTGCCAATCGTGTTCATATCTTTTCTAATACCGCATTTAAAATGCAGCTCACTTCGCAAAAATAAGCAAGGATTTAGGCAGAAAAGTTTGAAGCACCAGTTTGTAAGCATGTCGATTATGCTCCCTTCGGTTGTAGCATTTGCACGAAAGATAAAGTCGGTGTATTTTAAGCCCGAGCTACACAAAATGGGAATGATCTAGATTTATAACACAACTAAGAACCACTATGTAGATTACAGAGCTTTAAAGTATCGATATAAATTTTTATACAATTTCTGGCACTATAAGGTACTGATATTTTTAAAAACATTTGATAGAATGGTTTAAGAACACACTTTTTATATTAGCGATACATAAATACTAGTACCCTGTGCAATTCACATTAATTTATCTTCTTCGCGTATAAACGCATTTTGAGCCAAAAGAAAATAGTACCCAAATATCCTTTTACTGGAAGTTCTATCCTTATAACTTAAAGTCTTTTTGGCAGTGGCGGCTCGCGGGTCTAAAAACAGGTGTAGTGCAGGAAGGGAAAAAAGCTAATTCACCATTTTAGCAAAATTGAAAATACTCAACTATCAAGAGTCCAAGTAAAAAGTCTTAATATCTAAACTTACCTAAATTTTATACACCAAATCAATTTTTCTATCTTTTAATGCAGCAAATTTATCAATTATATATTTATAAAATGATTAAGTTTTTATCAGTTCCTGTAGAAGCTCCTTTTGAATTGAAATATTGGCCAAAGATAAAAGTCTATCTTGGGATATAGTGTTTCTTAAGAAAGTTTTTAAACGCTTAAGACAAGAAAAACTCCGTTCAACTAACACGCTTGTCGACGATATCGTTAAAATTAGCGAAAAAAGTTTAAACTAAAAAATAACTTTCATCAGCAAATATTAGGTCAAGTTTCGTTTGGAGACGTTAATTTTTGGAAATGACTCGGCATATATCTTCAATAAATTTTGAAAAGAATCAGTGGAAAAAGTTTGGTTATACTGGCCAAACTTTGCAGTATCAGCAAGACAAAGAAATTGTAGTTTGTAACAATCTTCGAATCTTACTTCCATTTCCATCAAAATATGATCTAATATTTTATAGAGAAGTGCTCTGTACTGTCCTTTAATTTCTTTCTGTGAAAAATCACTGTCGCTAATAATACTCAAACGGAAACAATCGAAATAATACGTGAAAACCAACGAAACGACCAAAACCTATACTATCTTTTTAAGGCTAGCGATTTACCAAGCAATACACCTGATACTTCAACCCGCGATTCTGGCCACCGGCAAGTATAGCGTTGTCATGGCAACGGAGCGTCAAAACGTAAACAAAACCCCGCATGAGGTGTATACTTCGGTCCGTTTTATATTTTCAATACACTTGTCGCGTTGCCGACATAGAAGGAAAGCGACTCGCGCCAGCGGTTAATTTATGTGCCAGATTTTTCATGGCGAATTTTACAAATAAGGAATAGAAATGAGAAAATGAACTGAATAATAGTAATATGTGTTTTTATGTTTTATTATTTATTTTGGTGAAGTGGCACTTCACTTACCACACCTGAATAGCCGCCACTGCTTTTTGGTTTATCGAACGCCTTATAAAAAAAAGTTCATAGCAGAGGCATGATTAGAGGGAGATAGGGGCTTAGCCTCTCCAAGACGACGATTAGCCCCCTCAAAATTATTGAGCATTTAAAACATATTTGTGTTTTTAGGCAAATATACTTTATAAATTGAGGCTCAAGCCTCGCCAAAAACCACCTGCTAGTTGCGCCACTAATTCAAAGACAAAACGACAAACATCGCAAACACTCTTTTGGGCATACAATACTTTCTATGTCTTTCTTAATCATTTTTGCATAAATCACATAAAAGAAAACATTATAGAAAGGTATTTTAACATATTCTGAAACTATTTTTTTTCGATTCTGCGATGAGCGGAAAATATCTTATGACAACCACTACACTTAACACAAGTTCTAGTCTGACTTTGTTCTATTGTTATTGCTATTCTTAACCAAGACATCATACAAAATATTTTAAAAAATACGATAATAACAACAGCAACATCAAGCAAAATATGACAAACAAACGTCATAGTGCCATAAATTAGTCTAAAATCGCTAATACTGATCCGATAAGATAAATTTACTCAAATCTGACAAGACTGCATCACTTATTTACCCGTAAACGTAAACACATTACCAACTTGGGACGCAGTGTATAATTATAACATTGTTTTATTACTTTAATTTTATATTCCAGTACTGAAGGTCAATTACTCCTCTATGCTACGTACATACCTTCCGTTAATAGCATAAATTTTTACGACCCCTTTATATTCATCATAGATAAGAATATTATGGGGGCATTCATTCATAAGTTGCTGTGCATGCAATTCAACAAAAACGCATGAGTAACCCTCCTTTCATAGTTCGTTATAAATGAATTTTATCAATGAACGTGTTTTATTTTCATTTACTTAATTTAGTCGATTTTCTTTAATGAATTTTAAATAGAGTAGTTATTTAATTTGCAATGTTTAGTATATCTTATTACTACTACATATACTAATTGTACAAAAATATTGTATATACAGTAAGAAAAATTTAAAATGGCAACATATGATCAAGGTACGGAGAACTAGAGAGTTCTCCGTAGATCAAGATCTGCATTTCTTAACATATTAATGACAACTTTAAATGTCAAGGTGACAGTTGGGTGCATTTTCGAAATATTTTTTAATGAAAATGGTGGTCGGGTGACACCTTATTGTGAAGGTCTTTATGCATTTTTTAATTTTGAAAACCTTTGGTTCAATATTTTTTAAATATATCGCCTTCTGTTGTTATGTTATGACTTTCCCTGTTTATAACGGACTTTTTAATAATTAAATGTCATTATTGATTGTTGCTGTCATACTGCTTTTTAAAATCTGAAATAAAAATGACAAAAATGTAAGTGGTCTGCAAAAAAATATTTTTTGCTCCTTCCAATAATTACACGCGAATTTTATAAATTTAACACTTCTGAATAAAGATGTAAAATCAAAAAATGTGTATTAATATCAAGTTTTTGTGTTATTTTTTTTTTTCAAAACGTTTTTTACCTTTAAATTTAAATCCTAAAATTAATAACTAAAGTAATAAAAGACATAGTTTGTCCCAAGACCTAAAAACAATTTTAATAGTCTAAAGGCTTGTTATTAGTTATTAAATCTGCAAGCATTGCTTCTAAACATTTTTCGTTATATCGCTTTTCTATTATGAAATATATCTTAATTAAACCTTTAACCATGTTTATCTAATACTGCATCCAGCTAAGTAGGAAAGAAAATCAAGGGAAAGTTTAAAAAATGAATTTTTAGGGACATGGTATTTTATTTTAAAGTTTTATTAGAAAATTAATTTTTTGAATAATTTGTTGGTAGGTTTTATGTTTTTATTTTTAAAAAAAAATGTGATACCTTTCTAGAAAACCATTTCATGGTCTTTTTAACGTAATTCAACTTCATTTTAAAATAAGTGTTCTTTCTCAGCTTTCGAATTTGAGCTCATTTAATGTTACATTTTTTATTAATTGCGCCCCTGACTCTACGATATTTTGAGTTATTGAAGTACCATCGCGTTCAAAAAAACTCAGACACTCAAAATATTATATGCTACTAGCTCCCTGACTATTATAATTTTTTTTTGACTGACAACGTAATACCTGTTAAGTTTGGATAGTTTTATTATTGGGATATAGACAATTCAGGTAATTTATACCAGCTAGGTTTATTTATTACAGAATTAAATTACTTAATTATACAAGTGTAGGAAATCAAGCAAAACAAGCTTGTGTGTGTTTTTTTTTTAAACGCGATCCATCGCTTTCAAAAAATACACAAACGCAAAAAATTAAATAAGGTTTTTATTTAAATTAAATAAATCAAATAATTATTACATTATTTAAACAACAACAGGTTATACTCTTAAAAATAGAAACTATATTAATATTTTGTAATAGAGCCATTATTTTCTAATACACTCCGCAAACGTCGGGGCATACTAAACACTAGATTTTGTGTAAGCTGGTTATCAATATGATCCCAAGCTTGCATAATTTTTGCTGGAGCTCTTCTTGATTTCTTGGTCGAAAATCATGTTGGTGAATTATTTTTAACATAAGCCCCCACACATTTTCGATCGGGTTGAGATCAGGGCTCTTTGGAGGGAACGGCAGCACATTAATATTATTTTCGTCAAGGAATGCATTAATAATTCGGGCCTGATGGACTGGCGAGTTGTCATGCTGAAAAGTAAAATCATCCCCATATACAGCTTCCACCGATGGTAGCATAACTTGCTCTAATATATCCCTATAAACGGGCGCAGTAAAACGTCCTGGAATAACTCTTAAAACCCCTGGTCCTCTGGCACTAATCCATGCCCAAACATTAACCGAAAACCTACCGCTTCTTGCAACCTTTCTAGTATATTGACTATTATATCTCGTTCCAGTGGGTCTATATACTCTAATTTTTCCATTATGACACGACTGGAAAGTTTTCTCATCAGAAAAAATAACTTTTGGCCACAGATTATCTGCATTTAGAAACTCCCTGGCAAACCGCATTCGTCTAATTTTATTTTCTTCCGTCAAAAAAATTTTATTTGCTGCGGACCTATTCCTTATAATTTGGGAATTCCGAATTCTCCTTCTAGCGGTTTGAATGGATGCCGGAAAGTTAGCGACTTCTTTGGCTTGGAGAGCGGTGTGAAATGGATTGGCCTGTAAATATTGTATTAAACCGGCATCTTGCTCCGCATTTGAGCTTTTTTCCGGCCTGAGCCTGGGTTTCTTCTCATATCGCCAAAATTATTGATTTTTTTCTTTGCAAGTAGAACGGTGTTCTTGTCTACGCCAATCTCATTGGCTATATTCCTTATTGCAACTCCTTCAATAACTCTTGTATGTAGTATTACTTTTTGTTGCTGGTTTAGACGAGGCATAATATCAGCAGATGCCAAAACTGAATATTTTTTTGACTGACAACCTATACTGACAACTAAGTACCTATTAATTTTTGATAGTTTCATTATTATTATAATATAGAAAAATCAGGTAATTCATAAAAGTCCGGGAGATCAAACCAAATAAGCTTGTCTGAGTTTTTTGAACGCGATGGTACATACTTAAAAATTGCAACCATTCTTAGTCATAACCTTTATAACAAATTTTATAAGACTTGGCTTTATGGGAAGTGGAGGTAGAGCATTTCCTTTACTTTAAACCAATGATTAACACTTCCAACTTTATATTTTTATATGCCTCTTTTGCTTTTGTCTTGTATTTTTATTTAACAAATGCCATTTTAACGCTTCGATTTGGACAGTTCTAATTGTCAAACAAGATCATTTTAATAAAACTGAGTCAAAAAATAAGATATTGTTGTAAAGTTAGTGGTACATGAAGATGAATTGGGAGTAGTTATTCAATTGGTACTTTTAATTTTGTAAAAAAATCCCAGGTCAGTAAATTTATCCCACTTTTCACTAACTCGAACTGTTTTTGTGTCTACAAGTACGATCTGTACATAAAGTAGTGTTTATGCAACAACCTCACACAAAAATTCAAAATTATAACAATGATAAAAGAAGGCTTTTACACAAAATTGTGATGTGATAGCAAAAACTTAAAGCAGATGTATAGGAATATTTTCTTTGTTAGCTGCTTACAGCAGCTGTAAGCACTTTCATTTTTTGACAAATCAATGACGTCAGTAGCAGCTCACAGCGGTTGTTAGCGGCTTCGGGAGATGTCTAACCACTGTCTAACAGGTTGAAAAAACAAAGAGGGGAAATGTAGCCGAATTTGAGGTTAAAAGTCAAACAAAATTGACTAAATGTATACTAATAACAATATCAATAATATGTGTGGGAAACCATGTGAAGGATTAATTCAACTGCAATTGAAAGTATTGTGCATTTTTGTTATAAAACGGGAGTTACCATTTTTAGGTTATATTATTATTTTTTTAAATGTCGTTTGTCGTTGGCGGTAAGCGTTTTTATTTTTCGATTCACATTTTAATGACGTCAGCTGTTAGAAAAGCAGACAGAAGAATTAGAAAAATATCCCTTATGATTAGAACCCTTAATGCTTCATGTTTATTACACTTTTATTAAAAGGGGATTCAGGGGCGGTCATATCGACTTTCTGAATGGGGGGCATAGGCCGAGAAAAAGTGTGTAAGGTGCCAAAAAACACAAATCTTGGCGCCCCTAGAAAAAAACAATATTTTTGAAGAGCAAAAAAACAAAAAAAAAAGGTCCCCCACCTATTTTTATTGTTGTTCTTTCATTCTTTAATTTATAAAATTATAAAAAACTCCCACGTATTTGAAAAGCAAAAAAAAGGAGGTCCTTACTTCTCAATTTTCAATTTCATGATTACCCTTACCCCTCGAACCAGCCCTAAGGGGGGCATATCATCATTAAATGCCCAAAATTCCCATATTTGCCATTACATATGTATGAAATACAAAGGATGTGGTATTAAAGGGGGGCCATGACCCCCATAGCCCCCTATGACCGCCCCTGGGGGATTTCGTTGCAGACCAGTGATGGCAGTGATTCTTAAGGTAAAAATTGCCTAGAATAGCTTGTGCTTTATTAGATAAATTTAAAGCGGTTATCATTTTTGAGAGAGTTAACCACTTCTAAAGGCCGATTTTAAAACGAAATATACAGTCAATGATGACATTTTATTTCCAAAAGAGAATTATAAACAGGGGAAGTTACGGCATAGAGGGTTATATTATTGGATTTTATTTAAAAGTACTGAGCCAATGTTATCAAAATGCTTGAATGTTTTGAACATAAAAACACCTTTAAAATAAAGTAACCCTCGACTACTCTTTCCATTGAAACAAATATTTCGAAAGAGTCCTGAGCTATCATCTTGACATTTAGAGTTGTCATTGATATGAAAACTTGAGAAACCGAGGGATGAATAGCGGTGCTGGTCGGGGTAAAACAGTTAAAAATCAGGTTCTGCTATGAAATGTAAAAATTATGAACTAAGGGCTAATTTTATTCTTTTGATATAAAGTCTATATCATGGCCAACTAGGCGAAATTCAATTTTAAAATTAAAACATCAATTTGGGCTCCAATAATATAAATGAACTATTAAGTGTTAAATATTTTTAAAAAGCTCTTATCCGCTGTAATTTATTAAATAAGAAATTTACAAGGTGTTCCATAACAAACATCGTATTTTTCCAAAAATATAAAGTTAAAAAAAAAATCAACAGCACCACTGGATTCTAAGTCAAAATATCTACTGATATCAGTTTTTACTTTTTTGTAAGTTAAGGAAATACGAGAAGAGTCTAGAAATTGAATAAAAATAATAATTTCGCCCCGTGGGTCAAAAACTAAGAGGGATATGAAAAATATTTTGGTGTCATCTGTCGTTTCATCAACATTTCGCTAAAACCGCAAGTATCTATCTTTAATAATAGCCAAGATACCCTGTAATTGCTACAAAATTTGGACACACTGTACAGGGTGGTTTTTTTGGTTGGTATTGCAGGGTATAGGCTAAACGGTAAGAGATACAAAAAAACTAATATACGTGTCCCGTTCTCTTTTTTGATGTTTAGTTTATTGGCGCAATCAGATCCACGCTAACTTGATTGATTTGGAAGATACAGGGTGATTCTCAAAAATTGTCGATTTTTATTATGTCTTATTACTGGGACATTTATGGAGATAGAAAGAAACTTTAAATACAAAAGTTTTATATCTTTTTACGTAGTATCCAGTGGCGTACTTGAAATAAATATGAATGTTTTAATTTTTGAGAAATTACCACAACATGCATTTTTTAAATGGAACACCCTGTATCTAAGTATCACAAAAAATGCATTTTTTCTTACGATTACAACAATATATAACACATACTATTTTGCTTTGCCCAAAGTAGCAGAAACACCAAAAAACACATTATTTTTAGTTGGCCATGGATTGAATTATTAATATTCATTTATTTTATGTGTATTAAAAACCCAGTTAACAAAAATACTAAAACTTTAATAAAATTAAACTACTACGGAAAGCAAATAAACAATTTTATAAACTAAACAAATACCTAATATATCACAAAAGGTGCTCAAATTGTCTTCCATTCTGCTCGATGCATTTTTGGGCTCGGTTTGTAACGGATCTAGTGGCGTTATATATGTGAATATTTGGTACTCGTCTTATGCAATTAATAAAATTTTCTGTAAGTTCTTCCAGAGTATTATTTCGAATTTTATATAGTTCATTTTTAATAAAACCCCAAAAATAAAAATCGAGTGGAGTTAGGTCGGGGGAACGCGGAGGCCATCTGTTTGGTCCATAAGTGCCAAGCCAATTTTCACCAAAATTAACAGTAAGTAAGTGCCTTACTATATGGCTATTATGTGCCGGAGCACCGTCTTGTTGAAAATATATATTATTTCTTACAGCTAGTGGCATGTTATCCAACTCGGCAATTATACCTTCTTCCAAAATTTGTATATATCCCCCAGCATTTAAATTGTTATAGAAAATCCTGTAGTTTAACACTCTGTTTTGATACAGTGCCACCCATACATGAAACCCAAACCGTCCTTGTTGTATCCCCGCTACCATCTCATGTGGATTTGTGTTTGACCAGTATCGATTATTTTGTCGATTAAAAATCCCTTCGCTGGATACGAAAGCCTCATCAGTCCATATTATATTTTGAAAAAATTGGGATTCATATTAATCTGATGCATATACCAATGACAAAATTCTAAGCGCCGTTCTTCATCTCCGGGATGTAAGTTATGAACTTTTCTTATTTTATATGGTTTATATTTATGCTTTTTTAATGTTTTTAACACTTTAGATTTACTTATACCAATATCTTTCTCAATATTACGGCTAGATACCGTCGGTTCAGCAGTAACACAAGCTATCGTGTTTACCTCATCCCTTTCCCTATTTTCCTTATTGTAAATATTAGTCCTTGGTTTTTCAAATGATCCATATTCGCTTAAATTATGGTACAATCTTTGAAATATTCTTTTGTCTGGCTGTCGTCGCTCTGGATAACGGTCAAAATATAAGTCTAAAGCTGTGTTTTTATCTTTATTACTTTCAATGTAGCACTCAAACATGTTTAATTTCTCATAGTTTTGAAAAATATTCATTTTAAATCTTTTTGTTTTATTATATTCACATACGGACTATAAAAACGAATACCTACTAATAGCTAATTGTCATTTGATTTTAGGACATGTAAACAAACCAAAACAAAAATCATTCCATGGCCACCTAAAAAAATGGGGTTTTCGGTGTTTTACCTAATTTGGGCAAAACAAAATAGTATGTGTTATATGTTGTTGTAGTCGCAAGAAAAATGCAATTTTTTGAGGTACTTAGATACAGGGTGTTCCATTTAAAAAAATGCATGTTATGGTAATATCTAAAAAATTAAAACGTTTATATTTATTTTATGTAGGCCACTGGATTCTTGGATTGTATTTAAGTTTTCTTTCTATCTTCATAAATGTCTGAGTAATAAGATATAATAAAAATTGACGAATTTTCAGAATCACCCTGTATCTTCCAAACCAATCTAGTTAGCGTGGATTTGATTGCACCATTGAACTAAACATCAAAAAGAGAACGGGACACGTACATTAGTTTTTTTGTATCTCTTACCGTTTAGCCTATACCCTGCAATACCAACCAAAAAAAACCACCCTGTACAAGTTAAGGCTAATATTTCAATAATATCGGATAACTAATATTTAAGATATTAATTAATATTTTTTTTTATATTAAAGTTTATTACCTTGCATCTTATAAGGGATGTGTCTCTACAGATTTATGCTCTTTAAAAAAAAAAAAAAATAGCTCATGAATATGTCCTTATTTTTTTATACAATTAGGAAACACCCTGTGTATGTGTACTATTATTTATTGGGGCCACAATACACAGGATGTTGCTATTTGTTATGGGTGATCTCATAATTGCTTAATAATATTTTTAAACCTTTAAACAAACAAAATCTAAAATCTTAATAACATTTCAGAAGAATACTTATTTATTTTATTTACTTAAAAATGCTGCCAAAAATATCTCTACGCGCCTATGAATCTCATAATTGGGTAGGTTTTATAAAGAATGAAAATATTTGAATAAAAATACAACAGGTTGGTCACCTATATACGATATAAATTAAATTGTTAGATTGTTATGTAAGAAAATTTAAAAAAGAACTGTTAGAACAACTGCCCACCGTATGCGTAGGAGAATATAGGTGCCAATAGTTAAGTTACTTCGATAAAAATCACTGTGAATAGGACTTATTTTAATTTACGACTTTTACTCCTTGTTTGTATCGATAAAAATTATATATTTTAATACTGGTTAACTGTCTAATAAAAAACTTGATCACACTGTAAGACAAATGAAGAGATAGTGGGTCTATTTTCCAATCTCATTGCACAGTGTCGCGCATGCAATATTGTTGTAGTGTCGCTTAAAAAATATGCAAATTGAGTAAGATTACATTGATGTCGCATGCTACACTGTGTGTTTAAGACTGCAGATAGATAAACAGGGGAAAAGAAGTTAATGAAAAATTTAGCTTTAACTATCAAACAAGGCTGGAAATTTCGTGTTATAATATGGTTTGTTAATAGGAAATGTCCATGCCTTTTAGGAAAACACTTTGAGCAGTGGAGTTAATCGGTAATGACAAAAATACCTTCTTACTTGAATGCTTTTGCCTAACATGCAGCAGGGATGGCGAACCTTTTCGTATTACCGTGCCATTTTTTACAGAAATTTAAAATAAATTTAAGATACTGTCCTACGCGTGCCACTCTTAAACTTTTAAAGAGCAAAAAGAAAGTTCCTCAACTTAAATTTTTTTCGAATACATTTGAGTGTTTGGTATACGGTATTCGGTAGAATACTTTTTGGTTAGTATTCGGGATTATGTATTCGAATACTTTGTAAGTATTCGACGAATACTTTTTTGAGTATTTGAATACTGGCGTTCCAAGTATTCGAATATCGAAATGTGTAAGTAGTATTCGAATACCAAAATTGTCACGAATAGAATACGAAGAATACCCAAAAGGGAACAAAAAGTAGTGAAAAAGGAGGTAAGGACTTTTTTTCCTTCGGTTTTTTTCCTTTTCTAGTATTCGAATATTTTTGCCAGTATTCGAATACCGATTCTGGGTATTCATGTATTCGAATATGTTTTTCCTTCCAAGTATTCAAATATTCGGTATTCGAATACTTTCTTTTCCGGTATTCGTATTTGTATTCGTATTCGAATACCGATTTTCAGTATTCGACCCAATTCTGGTGTCGGGCATGCAATATTGTTGTAGTTTCGCTTAAAAATTATGCAAATTAAGTAAGATTACATTGATGTCGCATGCTACACTGTGTGTTTGAGACTGCAGATAGATAAACAGGGGAAAAGAAGTTAATGAGAAATTTAGCTTTAACTATCAAACAAGGCTGGAAATTTCATGTTATATTATGGTTTGTTAATAGGAAATGTCCATGCCTTTTAGGAAAAACACTTTTAGCAGTGGAGTTAATCAGTAATGACAAAAAATGACAAAAATACCTTCTTACTTGAATGCTTTTGCTTAACATGCAGCAGGGATGGCGAACCTTTTCATATTACCGTGCCATTTTTTTACAGAAATTTAAAATAAATTTAAGATACTGTCCTACGCGTGCCACTCTAAAACTTTTAAAGAGCAAAAGAAAGTTCCTCAACTTAAAATTTTTAAATGATGTCCTACGCTTCCCAGGAAGCTATGAAATACTTTTAAGTCAGTGAGTTCTCAACTTAAAACTTTTATCCTTGCCCCTTCCAGTAAGGACACTAAAAAGGGTTTTTTTTTAATCGAGAAAAATGCATGCTTTATGGGGCGGATTATTTATCAAAAATAATTATAAAGAGTCCTCAAATTGTTGACAGATTCGCTTTTACTAAATCATTTCCCATAGTTTATCTAGAAGAAAAACATATTAGCTAAATTGTAGCTAAATGGATTTCTTATGCAATGAGGTTTACTACAGTATTTTGGAAAAAGTCCCGTAAGTCCAATCCTGTCTAAATCTATTTGACCAAATTTGGCAAACCTAAAGAAAACATATCTAACTACATATTAGCCTTTTAAAAAAAAGACGCAACAGATAAAAAGCTATTATTTGTTAAAAAGTGTGCAAGTTTAATTTGTCCCACCCTGTATATGGTCATATTTTCGAAACTATAAGAGATACATATATCAAATGTAGTATTTCTTATAACTTTAAGGAGACCTTTAACTGATGAAAATATACAGAGTGTTCCATTCAAAAATCTAACTTTGTTGTTATAACTTTAAAATAAAAAAATCCCAAAACATCTTTATTAACATTTTTTTCTACTTCTAATATCAAGTAAGTAACAAGTGGCCAAACTGACAAAATTTAAAAAACACTCAGGATCTTCAAAACAAATCAAGTTAGCCATTATTTACTTTTACCATTAAATTTGTCTTAATAATATGTATAATCGTTGTATCTCTTTTAGTTTTCGCTATACCCTGCAGGTACAACGTAAAGGCGCCAACATGTACAGGGTATTTCATTTAAGAGGAAAAATGGCATATTTTTTTTACTTTTTCCATATTTTGAAAGAAATTTAAGACAGCCAATCGATGTATTTTAACTCGCATAATTTAGAAATCGTATTAAAAAAATAATTGCATGAAAAACAAGAGACTTTCGCCATAAATTGTATTTTTTAAATGGAACACCATTACCCGTATTCTGTAACTCGATAGAAAAGAAATTTCCTAAAAGTGCCATATGATTTACATTGAATTAAAATGAAAATTTCTTCTCTATCGAGTTACAAAATCCGCCTGCATATTTATTATTAGATTTTTGGATTCAATGGTCAATTCTAAGTATTTTTTTATTAAGGGTACTATATGTTTATCTTTTACTTTTTTAAAGTTATTAACGCTTAAAAGGTCACATTTTTGTCCTGTTTAATTAAATATCTCAATATGAAATATAGGTAATGCAGGTGATTACCTGATACTTCAAAGTAATTTTTTTATTTCTTTAAAAATTATCAATGTATTTTCTCGTCGCTTAACTGGTATTTTCTCCACATTAACAAATAATTCATTTCAAAAAACTAGTATTAAAATCCACCGATTTGTAAAAATTTTAATGACTTTAAAGTATTAGTGTTCATCTGTATTATCTTTATAGTGTATTGATATATTTAATTAAATAATATTAGCCGAAAATATGATTTTTTTTAATACTATTTCGAAAAACGTTATTCTGCATGAAAATGTTTGCTTTGTCTGAAATGCCAAAAGCTATAGCCAAAATCGCCGTAAGATATACAGGGTGGTTTAAAATCGCGAAAATATTATTAGTTATTATAGGCGTATAATATTTTTGATTCCTATTTGTTATGGTTTTTAGGGAAAATACAGATTTATGTTAAAAAAAACAAAAAAATTTGTTTACAATTTAAAGAAAACATCTTTTATTAAAATAAAAACGTTTAAAAGAATTAACTTATAATATATTGGAAAATTTAAAATTACGAAAATGTTTTTTTGGCAAATAAAAAAAATACACCGTTTTTTATGTATAGTACATACTTAACGTAACATTTCAAAAATAGATGGTGAGAATTAGAGGTTAAAATTTTGTGTGATATTTTCTCATTTTTTTTTTATTAAATTAGTTACCTTTATGAAACATTTAGTGTTTAACAGATCATGAAATTGATATAAATTGTAAATTTAAAATTCCGACCGCTGGCTACGCCAATGATACATCTATCCACCCAAACAAGATACAAGCAGTACTGGTTGTTTCAACGAATACCGAGAAATCGGAAAATTATTTTGGTATGTGGGTTCAAGTATCTGCCCACTGGAAATGCCCGACACCCATTGCAATGGTTTATTTATTTTGTTATGGACATGGTCAGAAAAAGAAATCATTTACTTTTTCAATAACTTATTATTATATTATATTTATAAAAAAATATATTTAATAAATAAGTAAATTACATAACCTGTGGCTCAAGCAAGAAAAGTTTAGAGTAAAGATGCCGAAGGGCAAGTGACTAATATGTTGTTTTTAACACTTTTATACAGGATGTTTTAAATTTTAGGGACGTTTGTTTTTTCCTCTAGACATAAATACATAATTATGTCCTTAAAAACAATTCCTTCGAGCTACATCCGCCATAGGTTGCATTAAAAACACGATTATTTCTAACTGTAGCATGTAGCCACATTTTACCATTAAATCTCTTGACAATTTGCAGTTAAAAAGGTTTTCTTTTACATATTTCCAAATCTAAATTTTCTTTACTAAATTGTTCCTCTTTAAGCCGGCTACAGACGACACGCCAAGGCTTGGTAAATGTGCGTTCGTTCAGACGTTCTCGCATCGTGTGTATGCAAAACATACAGTGTGAGCCAAATTAAACTTGTACACTTTTTAACTAATATTAACTTTTTTTCTGTGGCGCCCATCTTTTCAGTTTTGAGGGGCCAATAAGTAGAAATATTTTCTCCAGGTTTGCTAATTTTGGTCAAATAGATTTATACAGGACTGGACTTACGAGAGTTTTTTTTTCAAAATGATGCATTAAACTAAACACATAAATTAATTTTTATCTACAATTATGCTAATACGTTTATATTTAAATCATTTACTGTAAAGTTTGGTCAGCATCCAACTCAGTAACCATGGTAATCTTACATTTTTGATTTTTAAAGGGTACTTAAAAAGTTCTTTTTAAACTAGAGAAAAATGCTTGCTTTATGGGGAGCATTATTTATCAAAAAGGATCATAACTCCTAAATCCTCAAATTGTTGACTGATTTGCTTTTAAATCATTTCCCATACTTTGTCTGCAAGAAAAACGTATAAGCCTAATTGTAGCTAAAATATATTTCTTTTGCGACGAGGTTAAATACAGTATTTTGGAAAAAGTCCAGAAAGTTCAGTGCTATCTAATTCTATTAGACCACAAAATTGGCCAACCCGGAGAAAACATATCTACCTATTAGCCCTTTAAAAATAAAAAGGATAGGGCGCAAGACATAAAAAGATATTATTAGTTAAAAAGTGTGCAAGTTTAGTTTGGTCCTGCACCCTGTATTATGGAAAGGCAAAGCCAACGTTGGAATGAGGGAACGTTTGAACGAGCGAACATTTGCCAAGCCTTGGCATGTCGTCTGTAGCCGGCTTTAGACGAATAACATCGTGTATTCAGACTGTCTACTGATGAGGTTTACAAAAGGACAATTCAATATAACAATTTATTATTCGAAAAGAAGGTATTCTTGAAAGAATGTTTGCTTGTGTTAGCAAAAACTTTAAAAACATATTTTTTTTCAAAGAGTAAACTATCTTTACATTTTTAAACAAAATGTCACATGAACAAAATTTTAGAATAAAAGTTGTAATCGACAAAAAGATTAATACAAAATTTTATCAAACTCCATTCCTTGACTTTAAAATTTTCAATTTTAAATTTAAAAACGATTTGTAATCACACTAGTTTACAGCCAAAAAATTGTTTTACTATAAATTAAGGGAAGAAGGTATTTAAAAAGCAAATTATAAATTTTTTGAAAAATTATACTTTGGCCACTATAAATTGATAATGAATACCTAGTAAGTAACTCCGGCTACTGTAGTTCTGATCCAATAAAATACATTTTATATTGTGGTAACTAGGGTGAGTGACAATTTAAACCAAAATAGTGAACGCAGTATAGTTGTTGCAAATTTTAAATAAATACGATCATAAAAAATAAAATGATAATTTTTTCAAAAATAAAAACTAAAAGTAGTTTACTCTTGCAGAAAAATTACGTTTCTAAAGGTTTTGAAAACCCTGTATACAAAATGCACATTTTCTTATCGGAAAAAATAATGTATTACAGGCAAACTTTTTTTCAGAAATTACTTTACCTCGAATAATATCATTTTTCTAACTAGGTATATGTACTCTTATAAAAACCATTCATGGACAGTCCTCGGACAGTCTGTACCTATAATTACGTGGGCTCACGTTCTAGATGAGAAAAATGTCAATACGGCCTTGCGACTAAATATCCTATTTTATTCGCACCAATATCGATTAAATGTCACTTGTAATTAAAAGGCTAAAATAAAAGAAACATATATTTTGAAACCCTGTATTTGAAAAATTAAATTATGTACAAAAAATTAAACAAAATCTAATAATATTTTAGGAAGGTTTAGAAACACCCTATAGGTACAAATTCCTTAATAAAAACCCCTTTTTATTCTAGCTGTTAAACACTTATTATTAAAATCGCCACAATACTTTACTATTAATATTATTTTGACTCCCAAATAATTGAAATATGTTGTGTCGCTACCAAAAATAACTGTTAAAAAAACAGCAAGGAGTACACAGTCATCCCTTTCCTATTTATACAATTAATATTGTGTCTCGTTCTTAAATAACACGAATCTATTTTAAGCAATTTGTGAATAAAAATGCTTAGGTAATTTTATTCATGAATTCTCCCATTCAACAACCCAAGCCGTCACACAGTGGTCCGAAAGGGTGTTCTTTTCGGCAAAATACTATTGTATCGAATAATGTCTGTCATTTAAAAGGTTCAATAGTATTTTAAGTTTTTGGTAAAATAGTGAAGCGTTGTTACATGTCACAAAACTCGAACATGTGGAGGGATGTTAAAAGTATTGCCGATTCTAGTTAAAAAGGCCCTTTGTTGGGCGCCACTATTAGACAGAGTGATTCTTAACTTATACGCCTAAACTTGAACAATTATTGCTAAGTAAAATATTTTTACTTGGGAATATAAATAATTATTTGAAATAAAAAAGGACGTAAATTGCAAGAACAAAAAACAAAGAAAAAAATCGTAAACTGTTTTTTGTTACAGAATAATAAGTTGATTTTTGGTTCTTTATAAAATCTAAACCAGTAAATAGGTTATGATGATGTTTGGTATGTCTATTAGTACTCTACTCTTAGTTGTGGTGTAATGTGAGTTTACTTTCAGGCAAGTAGAAATAAAATTATGGTATGTAATTATCATACCAAATTATTTTGATCCACAAAATAGGTAAACTACCTTGTTTTCTATAATTAATCATTATTTGTACTTAGAATTCACCACACATTTTTTGTTAAATTAATTATCTTTTCGATTTAAAAATGTTTTAAGGTACTTACTTTCTTTTGTCTTTAGCAATTATTAAAGTTTATGCATATAGGTTTAGTACCACAATGTATTTTAAAACCATATAATATATAACTATTTCACAACCCTAACAGAAGTCTTCTGAATTAAGAGAGAAACGCAGATTAAAACGAAGTAATACATTTTTTTTAAGACTTCCACAGCAAAAAAAACTATACTCTAAATTGTGTTGATATCGGCGATGTTGCCAGATCTTCAGTTTTGCAGAAATTAATCCAAATTTTTAAATTTAAAGGAGATACGGATTTTTTTATTTTATGATTAAGTAGCCCCTGTTTTTGCTAGTCCAATGGAAGGAAAGTCCAATTTTTTCTTAAGTATTAATAGCAGAAACAATTATTTATTAATTTTAAGCTTGAAACTGGGGCTTGACAGTTCTAACAGAAATCGAATTCATTAATAAAATAAACAATAGTACTTATTATTAACAAAATTTAAAAGACATACAAGATTTTAAACAGAAAAATCCTACACCAAATGTTAATTTTTATTTAAACGGAGATTTGTGATATTCAAAAACTCAAATCGAACTAGGTATTCCTTTAGGTCAATACTCACTCCCACTACTTTGAAAGTGGCTAGGTATAAACGATAGGTAAAACCTACGCAGTTTACACCTTTTTCCAAATAAAGTAATTATCTTTTCTGCTATTAATACTTAGAGGTAAAAATTTGGCTTTCATACCCTTTAATAGTTAAAAAAGCTGGAATCCAATATTAAAATTAAAAACAATAGGTTTCTAATTTAAATTCAAATATTTTAAATTAATTCATGCGAAACAGCAAATCTGGCAATAAAGTCGAGATCAACACGGAATTCGGAGTATGGTTCTACCCTTCAGTACCAAATTTCGTCCCATTTGCTTCAAAACACTTTGAAATATTTAAGCTTTTCCATACTTTCTGGACACACTAAATAAATAAAAGTGTCTTTAAAGTTTTAAAAATAATTTTAAATAATAATTTCACGGTTCTGAATAAAATACTATATAAAAGTGTTGAATATTTGATTATTTAGCTTAAAAAACTAAAAAAACAGTATAAAATCAATCAGGTGAGGATAAAAGCGGACCAACTGCCTAATTTTTACAATCTAAAAGTGAATTAAATTCTAGAATCTTTTCGTAAGAAATTGGTGATCTAGACCGCAGTGCGTCATGTACTCACGTGGCAACGTCGACATCCGGCAACACTGTCTCGTTGGGAGCAGAAGGCCATCGAAATCGTTCGTAAAAGGCTGCTTGCAAAGTCTAAAATCAAGTTTTTAGTGCGCGAAAATAAAGTTTTAGACATTTGTTTGCCTCTTAAATAATTCTGTTTAAGTTTAATGCAGAAATAAGGAAATATTAACGTAAAAACTGTGACGAAATGTCGGGAATCGTGTAGGCTGAAGTAAAACATGGCCGCCGTGCGTTGTGCGCGTTCGGAGAGCAACAGTTGAGCAGTTAAAATTTCCGCCCCCGGTGCAATTTGGGTTGAATTCGGTAGCCACCCCTTTGCAAGTGCAGTGTGCTGGTTGACACCTTTGGAAAATCAGTGAAAATTCGCGGCCAGTGGCAGTGGTAAAAACAGCCAAAGGTAAGTGTACCGTCTGTATCTGCAGGAACTTAAATCTTGGCATGAGATTTGTAAACAAATTACGAGCAAGAAGAGAGTGTGACGAGGTTGAGATGTTTGTATGCTATTTCGAGATTAAATTTAAGACGCTGGCTTATGCCACCAAGTTATTTTTATCCACGTCTTTTAATTTTATAAAAACTGTCAACACCAAATATCAGAATATCAAAGAGATTTACTTCAATGTAATTTGGTACTTCGACCCTCATTCCCTTAACTTAAACACTATTGAATTTCAAAATAGAAAATTTACTTAGGTACCTATAAAATGATTTAAATTTTAATAAATACAACGAAGAAACACAAACATTTTTAATTTATTTAAGTACATACATATTTTTTACCAGGTCAGGTTCTAGTTTTTAAACGTTACTCAAAAACAAAAAGGTTTTAAAAACAAATAAAATGAGTGAGTACTTAATATACATTTAATAATTTAAAGTGTAAAATTGTTTAGGTATGCTACCAAATTAAGTACTTTTAAAAATAAAAACACAGATTTAAAACATGGTGACAGCTTCCACCATATAAGGTTAAAGTATAATATCAAAAATATTAATAGCTTTACTCTAAGCTAAAATGTATCCTTATAAGATTTTGTTTGGCTCATATTTATTTTTTATATATAATATTTTGTAAAACTATCCCTACAAACGTGGGCACTATTAAATCATTACCTATGTTGTATTTAATTCATGTACATCTACGTGTATGCCTAAGAATGTGGATTTCTTATTAGGCATCACAGTAGTTAATAGGTTTAAAAGGATTTGTACATATTTAGAAAAACAGGAAATAAAAAGAAACTTACGAATACCAATTCAAAAAGAACCCTTTTTGGTGAACAAACAATTACTCAAAATTGAGTTATTCTATTATGATTTTCAAAACCAAACAAAAAATACACTTTCTAAATGATATCCACGATGATACCCATTTAGTTTATAGGTATGTAGTAATTAAATATGGGTATACTTAAGTGGGTAGGTCTAGTTTTTACGAATAAAATCAGTAAGGTTGTGAACAGAATGTTTACATCGGTTTATATTTTAAAATATAAATAAAATTACAAAGTTATTACGCAAATTGTCTTTCTTTAAGGCCCTGCGTTGGGCACAATTGATTCTTTTAGAACAGTAGAGAAAAATAGTTTATTGCAAGGCTTCAAGCAAGTATTAAAAATATATATGTACCTATAAGGTACACAACCTGTATTTAACTGACAACGTAAAATGTTATACACAAAAACTTTATTATGTTTGCGTTGTATTTTATTTTCAAAAGGATTTGTACAAGTATATAAAGGTGTATAAAAAAATTGTTTATGTCATTGTTAAGGAATTTTATTCGGCGCCACTGTATTAAAAACAATATTTAAAGCGAATTTTAATATACGTTATAAAATGACCTACCATAGAATTGGGGTGTGGAGAACCCCTAGTATATGTTTTAATACCAATAGTGGCAACAAAGCTGAGTGTAAATGTAAAAAACGTATATTTTTATAACATCTAGCTTTAGTGTCAGCTATAATAAGACTTGTACGCGAAAAGGAAACTGTAAGTTACAGTTATAAGGATTCCCAAAAGTATTTGGGTAATTATTATATTAGTAAGTACACGAATAATAAAATAATGTTAAAAAAAGTATGTGTGACGGTTTATGGGTCTATTGTTGGGCATTAGCATAACTATTGTTTTTTAAAACTAACGGTAAAATACAGATATAAACAACCAAAATATTCATAACTTGTATGAATTTATGGGCCCTGCGCGTAGGGTGCCAAAATTATATTTAAATACAATAATGAAAACAAATTGTGGTTGTAGAAAACCGAGTAGAAAACCAAATATAATAATTGACCAAGGTGTCCTTTTACCGAACTTTGTCATGGTAAAAATATTACTGAAAAATCCAAAGTCGGTCCCTATCTTGAGATCTTATTAGGTAAATACTTACATATACTTACTAATTTGTGGTCATAGAAAAAAATCAATTACACTGCGGGGAAACTTTCTGCACAAAATGGAAACTAGGTACGCTCCTGAATTAAAAAATACGGATAAAGAAAATTTTGTTAAAATTCAATCTTAAGTACATTTTTGGGTTTTTTTACCGATTTCAATAAACTTTTCGTCCGGGGTGGTAGCTTCTTTCTTTAAAATTATTTTTTAATATGAAGATTGCAAAAATTTTATAGGATTGGGTGTTATACGGGGAAGAGCCAAATGTTGTATTTTGACCCAAATTTTGGAACACCCTGTGGAATTATTTATCCTCACAATTTTTACTAGTCTATTGATTTTGAAGTTTTCTTAACATTTCTTTTTTATTTATGTCAATATCTTGATTCTAAAAGAAAACACAAAATTTTAAAGAAGACAATATGTGTGTGTGTAGTTATACTTTTACAAATTCCTTAGAATTATTATTTTTTATGATGAAAAATAAATAAAAATATTAGTTTGTCAAGTGGGTTTTGTAGTGTTCAAATCAGTAATAAGATTTTTGTTATCTCTAAAGATATACAAGGTATGACCGAGGGTACGACAAAAGTGTCATTAAAAAACACCCTGGATCACCAGTAAAAAGACCTTTTAAAAAACCATATTTGATATACTTATCCGAGTACTTATCTTTATTATTAGTGTCGGAAATTTGACCATCCAGACTTTAAGTTTTCGCAATGTGTTTGCATTATAGCGCATATTACGACCATTATAACTGAATTGGATTGTTTTATTTAAAAAAATTGTATTTTCTGTTAGAATAGTGATAACGATATAAGTAAATAAAAAAACATGTTGAGAAAAGATGGGGCTTTAAAATCCAAGACACTCGTAAGAAATTGTGACGGTAAATTATTCCACAGGGTGTTCGAAAATTTGGGTCAAAATGCAACATTTGGCGCTTCCCTCTATAACAGCTAATCCTATAAAACTTTTTGCAATCCCCATTAAATAATAATTTTGAGGAAGGAAGCTACAACTGGACCAAAAGTTAATTGAAATCAGTCAAAAAACCAAAAAGTTATTTAGGATTGAATTTTAAAAAATTTTGTTTGACCGTTTTTTTTGTCCAGTGTAGGTATTATGCTATCTTCCATGATCAGGAAGATTTAGCTTTTTGACTCTTTGAATATTTACCTACTTAGGTATGTAATTTAATTTTGAAGTGTAGTAGCTTTAAACATTATTTAAAATAAAAACACAACTACATATCTATGGAATCGTGTATTTTTGTTAAAAGACCCTTTGTTGGGCGCCAATAGTATAGTTTAAAAAAAAGGTGTATCTTTTGTTATAACTCGCCGGTATATTACCAATCGGAGTAAAATTTTGTATTTGTTAGTTTTGGACCATGCGTCCAGTTTTTCCAAAAAGCCTCTTGTAACACCTATCCTGGCACACACTGTGTAGTAGAAATCAGCTGAAAAGAAACCACAGGCGTCATAGAAATACAGACAGCAATCAACTATTTCTTTCTAATCGCGTCGTTTAAATAGTGTGCGTGCAACAAAAAGTAATTGAAAGTGAGACAGAGCTCATGACCGCGTGGTTTTTTACTGCTAAACCATAGTCGAGACCACAGTTTAAGTCAATACCTAATTAATAAAATTAAAATTTTATAATTATACAAAAAGTTTAGATTTTTAAAACAAGGACAGTGTTCAATGCAATTGCAAAGTACAAACTAAAATTTAAAATTATTTAAGGGTAGTTCCCCACTTAAAATTAAATAGGTCTTAGGCATTGGTTTAATTTTTTATTTCATTTGTTTTTGGTGGCAATATCATTTTAAAACCTATTTTTGACTCTTGCTTTACTTTGTGTTTAAGTTTATTTAATAATTCTAAATATTTATACCTTTTTATTTATTTATTTTTACGATCTACGACTAACATATTATTTAAGGTAGCAGAATGACATTAACATATTTAGTCATTTACAGAACTTAAATATGTTTGATATTAGACTTTTTAAAGACATTTTAATACTTAATGTATTTTAAAAAAAATTCCACGACCGTTAAATAAAAATGCTGTTTTTTAATCGTTAAAATGAAGTTAAAGTTCCCCATTCTAGTATACTACATAAAGTTTTAAAAAAGTAACTTTTTTAACACTTCGAAGTTTTTTTTATACTTTGAATTAGTGTTTTTTTTCAATGCCTACTACAATAAACTTAAACATCAATTTATGCAATGTAACAGTAAGTGCAATACAACTGAACCAAACGGTCAAGTTACCTTTGATTTCGTCATTATGTCTTTTAATTCTTTGTCACTAGTTTTAAAATTTGGCAGTTTTTGAATAAGTTTAATAGAAATTATTAAAAATTAATAGTAATAATGAATTTGGATGACTAAGAAATTCAAAAGGAATTTATACTGTTTAAGTATTAATTCTACAAAAAGTAAATACATACAATTTTATAAAATTAAATAATAAATGCATAGTTATGAAGAGGATGATTGTCTCTTAAAAAATGAGGAGGCTATGATGTTTTGTTGCAATATAATGGCTGTGCTGAAAAAATAAAATGAATAAGTTTAGATAAATAAAACATGTATTAAATGGTATTTTGGAAACATGCATAAGTGTCGTTTTTTTACTCAGGGAATTGCCGCACTCGCCTAATGGCTCGTGCTGTCAAACTTTCCATTCGTAAAAAAGTATTACTTTATGCACTCTTCTTTTCTTTTACATTGTCTAAAAAATGACTTTCTTAAGTAAACGGAATTTTTTTATACCATAATTTTTTTGTCTTCTTTCTAGCATATTACCTATTTGAAAAATTTCAAAATACACAAAAAATATTTAAAGTTAAAAAGCAAATCGTGTACAGTTAAATTATGCAATATTTTAATAGGCCACCCCAGTAGGAATATTAGAATTTTATAACTTAATTCAAGTAAGTTTCTTTGGTTATACAGGGCTTATTATTTTAACAATTGAAGGTTCTGCTAGACTAAAATTAGGTCAGCAGAAGCCAATTAAGTGCACTGGTATGTACTCGTATTAATAATATCAATTTTTTCTAAAATAACATTCTTTTGAGCTTTTAGCCAGGTTTTAATCCTATTTTAATTTCTTATGTCCTTCGATTTTTCAAAATAGTAATCAAAGATCAACTATCATAAAAGTTTTTCTTCTAAATATCTATATCGGTGAATAACTTTAAAGGTAATATTTTCTCTCTATTTACAGGTACTAAAATGTGACTTTTCATAAAATTACTTTTTTACCCGGGAAAAAATCAGTCAGTATAGGTAAATATTTAATTTTAGAATATTTTGTTATACAAAACATACAGTTCCTTTATATTAAAACTATAATTAGATATTTTTAATTTAATAATATTTAAAATAACTAGTTACTAAACAATCACACTAATTTATAATTTTTTTATTTAAATTCTTTAAATCACATAATTATATTGACAGATAATATTTAAAAATGACTTTAAAGGTTTCCATAGCAACTCAGGTTTAATTGTCGTTTTACATACAGATCCGTATTATCCATTAGGCTGACTAGGCTACAGCCTAGGGCGCCATGAGAAAATAGGCGCCAGACAGGGGGTTTTTAAAAAAGTTTAGGTCGAGTGTGGATTTTTGGTGACTAATTTATCTGTAAATAAGGTGCGCAAATGGGGCGCGAAAAGGAGGGAATGACACTCAAAATAGGCGCTACGGAGGAAAGGACTTTTTTTTTTCCAAAAATTTTTAGGTGGAAAATAGACAAATAGGCGCTCCGGGAATTCTAGCCTAGGGCGTCTCAAACAGTTAATACGGCCCTGTTTACATACAACAGGCGACTAGTTTAAAACTTCACATTTCACATCATTAATTTTTACTTTTAATGTATTGTAATAATAAGTATTTTCAACATTAAATCTTTATTTTTCCCTGTCACAGAAAAAAATAGTGTATTATATATACACGGGAAAAATCTGAGATTTGAGCTCTCGGTTTTTTATCTCCCTTATTTCGCGTCAGGAGACAACACAACCTCGAGCTAAAGTTTAGACGTTTTTTCTTGTATAATAAATAACTATGTTTTCTTTATATTTAGAATTGGAAAAAAAATGTTTAGCTTTGAGAGCGGTCGACCGACTTGCGCATATTCTAAATCTCCATAGTGTTATAAAATAGGACTTTCTGTTTTTAAGTTTCTAACAACTTCTTCTGTGGAATGTAAGTAAAACTTGCATCACATACAAAATAACAATATATTTTTGTTTGAATGTGTGAAAACGGCAACGCCACTGGAGGTCGACGCCTAAAAATAACGACGCAACACGCCGCCGGATGTTATGGTAACGTCAGCGCCAGCGGAACCAATTGGTAAACATATGAATATTATAAACTTCCATTTTAAAGCATTATCTCCACCTATAATGGAATTACCAATCATTTAGGTATATCAGATTTCCTATTACACTAGAAAATTGAAAAAAAAAATCTGAACATAACAAAAATACAGATAACAAATTATTAAGCTTCATTGCGCATAAATAAAAAAAACCTAATCGTATTGTAAACATATTTTTTAAAAGGGAAATTGTTTTTAGATTTTGTGTTAGTTTATCAAGACCTGATAAGATTAAATTTATTACTTCCGGTGAAGTGATTAAAAATAAAGGGTCTTTCTCTGTCGAGCATCAGAATGGACTTTCTTCTTTCAAATCGTCTAGATTATGTAAGTTATTTCGTAACAGCCACATTTTTATTATACGCTAAAATATACAGCTAGTAAACCACTGGCGGAGAAAATATATTCGAATATTTGTATTAAAAACTGGGACACGGGACCCATACCAAAGGTACAGGGTGTCCGCTAATTAATGGTATACAAAAAAACACAGATTACTAATGCAAAAATATTAAGAATTACCCAAATATACCTATTTCCAAAAGTTGACAATAAGGAAGGTACGGGGTATCAAAGTGAAAAAAATATTTTAAATTTATTTCGATAACACAGCCCCACAAAAAAAGTTAGTGGTCTGAAAGATTGGACCATGTTATCTTTATGTTTTTGGAGTCGCTGAATCCGAATCTGGAGTCGGTTTGACCCTATCAGGTCATAGTCAAGGTCATTTCAAAGTCAAATCATCAAAATTCAATGAAAATAGACCACAAACGTAGTATCTTTATGTTTTTGGGGTCGCTAAATTCACATCCGGTGAAGTCAATTTAACTGCAGATTTGGATTTAGCAACCCAAAAGGCCATAAAATATTATGATTTTGCTCCATTTACGATAACTTCTGATGATTTGACCTTAATATGACCTTGATCCTAACCTCATTGGGTTGATTTAAGCACGGTTTCGGATTCGGCGACCCCGAAAACATAAAGATACCATAATTCTAGTCTATTTTTAATAAATTTAATGATTTAACCATGAAATGACTAATAATAACCGGATGGAATCAAATTGACCCTGGATTCGGATTCAACGATTCCAAAAACATAAAAATACCACGATTGTGGTCCCTTTTCGATGAATTTTTATGTCCTGGCCTTGAAAAGACATTGACCCTGATCTGATGGGGTCAAATCGACCTCAAAAACAAAAAAGATACCATGGTCTGGTCTTTCGGCCCTTCAACTTTTTTTACTTGATGGGCTGTATTTAACCCTAAAATGACCTTGAGCATGACCTGATCAAGTCAAACCGACTCCAGATTCGGATTCAGCGACCCCAAAAAATAAAGATACGATGGTCTAGTCTCTCGGACCACCAACTTTTTTTTTTGTAGGGCTGTGTAATTTTTATTACGTGAGCTATTTAGATCTGATATTAAGTTTTATGTGTAGACTAGAGTGCGCTAGCTACGCTTCAATAATTTTCTCCAATACGTCCTACTCTGTATGTACCATCCAAGTAAACCAATAAACTCTTCTATGCCTTCTACACAAAAAAGGTATATTCTGTAAGAATGGCTTTGAGCAACTGTTTTTAAGATATTTGCATTTATAGGTAAATAATATGGGAAGAGGAGATTGTTCGCATATTTTTCACTTTCCAGTCACTTTCGGTTTACCGACACCAAGTCTCATTTTGATGTATGCCTAATAATGTGGGATTAGTTATGGCTTGTCTAATAAATTCATTGACACCCGCTATAGTGAAAAAACGTTAATGTAATTTTTAAGTTTGATGAGGAATATCTCAAAACGTTTCCGAAAAAATTACATGTTTTCTGATTCGTGATCAGCGCCACAAAAAAAACCGTATACCAAAAGCCGTCACAATCGGAGTTGACGCAACTTTCTAGACAATATTTTATTATAGAGCATAAAAAAGTTATTTCTTATGTTTATAAATTTGGTTTCGTGGGATTGGTACAATTTTTTACTTTTTTTAACCTTGAAACATCCGTAAAAAAATATAAATATTTCTTTTACCGATTATTTGGATTTTTCACCGAAGACTAAATGGTAAGTAAATTTGGAAAAAAATAATATTTTTAGTTAAATTCAATTATTTTGTAAAAAGTTTTTATTTTCTTTTAAAGGAACCTTTAAAAAATAATAAAAATTTGGTAAAAATAGCATAATAAAACAAATTTCGTCGATTTGAGAAGATTTATCTATAAATTGGTTTTTTCTAGACCTTACCTAAAAATTGTTTTTTTTTAAATTATTAAATTTAAAACATTTTTGATTCGGTTAAAAAAAACTAAAAAGTAGAGTTGTAAAAATTAAGAAATATGCCATTTACCGTATGTTATTCGCGCCATTTCACTCACTGCCAGTAATCATCATCACCCTACTTACGTATATGTCCCACAACGAGAGATTTTTTTTAAATACAGGGTCCACTTAAAGAACACCTATGTATCTTCCAATTTTGTCTCGATTTAACCAACCTCGTGTTTATTATAGTTTCGGAGATCCCAATGGTGGGCGTCGTATTTGAATCACCCTGCATATAAGAAAATTCTGTAAAGCATTTTATTAAAAAAATCTGAACATACTGTATTTTGAGAAACAACATTTAGATTTCAACATACGTAAATATGAACTTATTTTTTATCAAAACACCTAAGGAATTATCCTCTTAAATATTTTAGATGACCTAGGAAGCACCCTGTATATTTGTGCCACCCTTGCATAAGATGTTAAAAAAAATGAAGTCTTATCGCAAATTGGCTTTTCGCCAAACACACATGTTCCTAAATCTGTTTAATATACTCGAGTAAACTAATTCTAAAAATAGTAAAATTAGTTTAAAAAAACAAGATTTTTGTTATGATAGGAACATATAAAACAAATATTTTTTTAGCCTCCACACAATTAATATCATGACTTATTAATTAGGTATGCACATTTTGGGTTTAGTTTCTTTTTAGCCTTAATAATAAAAAACACTTTCATTACTTTTTGATATTATGGCATAGATTATTTATTTCATAATTCTGTATTGTATGTAGAGTTTTTATTTGACAATCCCTTTGAACGATAACTAACTGGAATAGAAAAAATTCTTGTATAAAAGGACTTAAATATTTTCAAAACGGTTAAAGAAAATACCAGCAACTTCTATAAAGGGTGATTCTTAACCTATGCGCATGAAAAATAACATTAACTATAAAAAGTAATGCATGTCAAGTTAATAAAATATTTGTACTTAGGGGGCTAATTAATTATTATAAATAAAAAAATGATCGTGAATTCTGAGCACAAATAATAACTCCTAATGACAAATAAGACCGTAAACTATTTTTTATTACAAAATAGTCAATTTTTTGTTCTATGTAAAAACTAAATCAATAAACAAGTTATAAGGATGTTTTGTATGTATCTTAGTAGACTAAAAACCAGTTACAAAGAAGACACAAGCGTCATACAAATAAAGACGGAATCAAGTATTTTTTTCTAAACGCGTTGTTTAAATAGTGTGCGAGCAACAAAAGGTGGAATAATTGAAAGTGAGACAGAACTAATGACCGTCAGGCTTTTTTACTACTCATTTTAAGTCTACTCTAGTATACTCGTGATTATAGGTATTAAACCAAATTATTTTTGACACAAAAAATATGTAGGTACCTTGTTTTCTAATATTTTTCATTATTGGCCCTTGGAATTTACGTTGTTTTTCTTTTCGGTGGTAATTTCACTAGTGCATCAACATTATTCGATAATTTTGCTTGAAAGCGTATTGCCTAAAAACTACTAGAGTTCATTTTCACATTTTGGCGAAAGGGACCGATTCCGAAGGCAGAGGGCTCCTTCGCCAAAATGTGAAAATTAACTAGAGTAGTTTTTAAAAGGCAATACACTTGAAAGCTGAATTACTCGAAGAAAGTGAAACTATAAACAAAGCTGTTTAAACACATGGCAGTGCAATTTTCGATTTCTACTATGCAATTATCTCTGTAATCAAACGATAATTGTCGAGTAGACAATTGGGTGAGTGTAATTTTCGAAACAAAAACATTTTACGAACTGTTTTTCATTCTTGGGCAATGGTTATCCTCAGCAATAGTTTTCCAAGTTGATGCCTTTAGGTTAAGAATTATGACCCCTAAAATCAAATAAAGATGCCACTATGTTTTAAAAAGCAAGAAAACATTTTACTTTAATACCTGGCAAATCTTTTACAGGGTTTTTATTCATATTTTGCCAACTACTTTTAACTATAACCAAGAAGGATAGAAAAAAGTCCTGTGTAAAATTGTTATACTTTTTCATCTATTCTTTTGAACATAAAGAAAGAAACAAATGAACATCAAAAACTTGGGAACAATAAAGAAGTAAACTTTTTAAAATGGGCACCCTGTATATTATGAAACCATTAAAAAGATTTACAAAAATACCTCATTTGATATATCTATCATATAATAGTTTCGGAAATATGGCCTTTTAAATCTGGGTATAATTTCCATTACATCTAAAGTCTTACCTTAGTGCCGTAGGTAGGTATAAGGTAAGTTAGGTATATCTATAATTCTTTTTAGATTTAGGTACCTATTAAAAATCTTTTAAATGCATTATTTCGCAACGCTTTTGCAAAATTTGTTTGCTTAAATTAAATACTGTTCCAAAACACCTTGTATAAAAACACGTGTCTTCGTTTTTATACCTTTATTAACAATGGAACCTAACTATGGTTACAACAACAAAAAAAATCTTTAGTTGTCAATGTCTCGAAGTTTACACCACAAAAGTCGAATCTCTATTACTCCTCCAAGCTTTTCCATCGCCCTTTTATAGTAGCTTAGAAAGGTCTAGAATGTTTTAGAAATATTGCATAAAAGTTCTTTATGGACGAACGTTTTCGGGACCTTTGAATGTGATGAAAGAACTCATAAAAACTTAGGTAAATTATTTAAATAAATTACCAAACTAAAAATTAAATGATCCTTACTCTCTAGAATTTTCTAACCTAGACACATTTTTAAAAGTCTGTAACAATATATTTATATTCAACGATATCTTATATATATCTTTATTTATTTGGAAAGTTATTTTGCTTCTAACTGAAAAAAGACAATTTAGGACTTCAATACTAATGAGATATTGTATGCAGGAAAACAAAATAAAAGCTTTGTAAAACCCAAGAGGAGAAAGAAAAGGAGGCAAAAAGAAGGTCTTTGGGAGCCTTAAGACGACTCTAAAAGAGTTGTAATCAGTGATGGTGATGAACATTAGGGTTTTAAGCCAAAATAATCTTCACTTGTTCATGGATTATGTGAGAATACGTTTTCTTTTTAAGTGAAAACGTAAATATGATTGTACGAGTTTCGGTTTCTGAACAGTTTTCTAGGTTTTCCAGATGGTTGCCTAGAAGTTTAACCCGTGGGGTCCAATCACTACTGGACATCAGATGATGTCCATTAGTGATTGAACCTCACAGGTTAAACTTAAATTTCAAGACGAGTGCACCCCATTGAAATATTCATGCATTATTCAGGGTGATCATTTTTCAAGTCGCCACTATTGCTAACTTTCTTATTATTGAAGATAGAGGAGGTTAAATTAGCAAAGTAGTAGCATTTTTTCCGCTGATTAACGTACTGCCAACAGAAAAACACTTAAACATTGGATTTTCGAGTTATTATCAAAAATATACTTTTTTAAATGGAACACCCTGTATATTATATCACCATTTGAAAGATCTATCAAAGAGCATTAAAAAAGTTCTCATGTGTTATATCCAGTTTTTAATAGTTTCGGAAATAAGGCCATCCTCAGGAATTTTATAGTAAACTGGCATTTTTATAACAGAACACTCTGTCTATTGCATCACCATTAAATAGATGTTTTAAAGAGCTTTAAAAAAATATCACATTTGATATTATGTCTTATCTTTTATAGTTTTGGAAATATGGCCATTCCTATCTAAAAAATAGTAGATATAATGTACATACATATATATTTTATCTTCGACACTAAACTTGGTGCTTATAGCTTGGAGCTGTTGAGATATTGAAAATTTAACATAATTTTGAATTTGGATGGCCATATTTTTAAAGCTATAGGGCAAGGCGCCCACTGAGATGGTAAGTAAGTGATGTGGCGGCCAGGTGGTGGTCAATATCAAAATCATCTTTTAAAAGCTGCGCGTAAATAAATACAGAAGCGCGCATCAAAGTAAAGTGGTGGTATGGTGTTTAAAAAGTGTGTGGCGTCATTTGGGTACCACTAGTCTACAAAATATTTAATTTCGAGAGCTTTGGGGCCATGTTATTTGCTTGCCACTTCAGTGCGCGCCTTGCCTAAGAGATAGACATATTAAATGTGGTATTTTTAAAGCTCTTTGAAATATCTATTTAATGGTGATACAATATACGGGGTGTTTATTTAAAAATTCCAGTTTACTATTAAATTTCTGAGGATGGCCATATTTCCGAAACTATTAAAAGTTGGATATATCACATAAGGACTTTTTTAGAGCTCTTTAATGGATCTTTTAAATGGTGATATAAAATACAGGTTGTTCCATTTTAAAAAAGTATATATTTTTCATATATCTTAAAAACGCGATGTTTAATTGTTTTTCTGGTGGCAGCACGTTAATCAGCGGAAAAAATGCTACCACTTTGCAAAATTAACCGACTTCGTATCTTGAATAATAAGGAAGTTAGCAATAGTGCCAACTTAAAAATGATCACCGTCTACAGTGCTTAATTAAAGTCAGGACCCCTTCCTCCCCTCTTAACTTTTAAATTGTTTGATATTTACTCATGAAAATTTAAGTACTTTAGTTAGGTAACATACACCAAATTTTAGGCAATAAATGACAGATAAAAATATCAAATTATCATGAAAATTACCTGATTTGGATAACCATATCTCTAAAACTAATAAAATTACATTTACTCAATGTGGCTTTTTCTTAAAGGTCTTTTAAATATCTTTTAATCATGAAATATACAAGGTGCGCCATTAAAAAATATTTATTATAACCAATATTATCATTAAATAGATCTTTAAAAAACCTTTAAGAAAATACAACATACGGTATATTTAACTTTACTAGTTTTGGAAATATGGCCATCAGTATCAGGATTTTAGGTAATTATTTAAGTACCGCCATTTTGTAGTAGATGAAAATATTAACTTTATGTTTTAGGATTATTAAGTACTCGTCAGAAGCTTTAAAATTACATGCTACAAGACCTCCTCTTCCATTTATTTTTTTTTCAAAATGGCGCCCAACTCTCAGTCTGAGATTTATATGTATCTTTAATTTCTTGCCAAAAAGTTGGCTAATGTTGTCTTACTAAAGTCGTCAAATTTTCATAAAAAAATTCCAAACAATTCAAAAGTAAGAAGGGGGTCCTGACTTTAAAGAAGCACTGTTAAAAGGACCACTAATACCTCAGCCTTGAGAAAGATGGCATAAATGGTTTAAAATTTTGTTTTAATTTATTATTTTTAGTAATTTTTAGATGATTTGGCAATTACTGGTGGTACTACCCTACATTATTATTGTTTGCGTCGCATGTGTAGTATCTTCCGAAACTCTTATCTGGATGGCGGCTAGAAAAAGATAAGAAAATTAGCGGTTCGGCTGCCTCCCGCACAGAAGAACGGAAGCAGGCCATTTAATATTGAGTTTTTGCCGTTGAGTCGCATCGTTGAAAGTTGAACGAACTCCGAGTTCGGTGGCAGAATTAAATACGGAACACGCCGATCCCGCAAATAAACTGGAACATCATTTTGTTTACTCCAAGCGGGTATATAAATATATTCTTAAAAATTGGAACAAATTGACAAATTACCACGCGTATATATTTAAACGCGATTCGAATGCAGTCGGATGCAGAAATGAATCATAAATATGGTTGACGCTTTTAAAAGGTGTTTTTGACGTAAACATAAATTTTAAATTATTTTAATTGGCTTTTCAAAAATATATTTTAATACGTCATCATTTTATAAAGTGACCACATATGCAATAATAGATATCGAGATAAATGAGAAAAAAATTAAATAAGATGGAATATTTGTAATTTTCCCCAAAAATTTTTTAAAGAGCAAAAAAAGTGATTACCTTTAAGGGCCCGGTTTTATAAGAATGGTTTAAACTTCACCCTACAGTTAAACTTAGGTTTTAGTTAAAATACGTGTTTTACAGGTCTAGTTAAACATCAGTTGGAATTTAAACTATAAACGATAGATTGGGTATGATTTAAACTGCAAGCTGAGTTTACAGTCATCTGATATCTTGTCATTTATTGTTTATTATTATAATACTTAACCTTATTTTTATTTTTAAATTTAAGAAGCAAGTTTTAATAAAAATACTACAAATTATTTATTTAAAAAATGGACACGTCTTTGATTTACATTTTTATACTCTCTGATGATGAAGACGAGCTAGATATTATTAACGTTATTGAAAATCCCAGACGGCACAGACAGTTATTTATGAAACAAATGGAAAGTTTGACAGCACGAGTCGTCAGGCGAATGCGGCAAACCCATGAGTAAAAAAAGACACTTTATGCATGTGTTACATACTATATTTTTTCTACTACCGTACAAAAACCGACCGTATAATATTTAATTTTCTTTATGCTTATTAAATAATTTTAATTTTTGTATATAGCACGTCCATTATAATGCAACCAAAAAGCATGGACTTCTTTATTTTAAGAGACAATTATTCTCTTTAAAAGTATGCACTTATGTATTTAGAAATACTTAGAAAATTGTATACACTTACTTCTTGTAGAAATAATATTAAAACATTATAAATCTCTTTTTAATTTTTAAGTCATTTAAGTTCTTTATTATTGTTAATTTTGGATAATTTCAATTTAATTTATTTGCAAACTATTAAGTGACACATGAGTTTAAATAAATTATGGCGAAATCAAAGGTAACTTGACCTTCAGTTCAGTTAATGTCACGTTTAGTCTTACATTACAAAATTCATATTTAAATAAATTGTAATAGGCATGAAAAACACTTATTTAAAGTATAAAAAAGCGCTAAAGTATTAAAAAAGTTACTTTTTTAATCACTTTATGTATTTATGTAGTGTACTAAAATACCTTCATGATAACGTTTAAAAAAAGTAATTGTCTCGAAAGTCAGCAATGCTTTTTGTGTTACTGTGTATGCGGGTATGTACTTTTCATGTGTATGTATCATTTAAGTTAACCAGTAAATTCGCCTATGCTTTCTACACAAAAAATGTGTATTTTGTAAGAATGGCTCTAAGCCACCGTTTTCAAGATATTTGCATTTAAGTGGTTAAGTGAATAAATACCTTAAACTATTAGTTTATAATAGGGCAGTTGAATGGCTAATATGCCGTTTTAAATGCATTTTTGGATGCACTAAATAACTTCATGGCGAATATCTAGCAAACGGTTGCTTAGAGCACTTCTTACTAAGTATGCCTTTTTTGTGTAAAAAGCATTGGAGAGTTCAATATTTTACTCGAATAATATGTACAAACAGGAAAGCACAAAAATGTGGCGAAGCTTTAAAAAATAGTGGTGTACGTAGCGTCTTCTAGTAAACACCTAAGAATTAAAATTAGATGTGAATAGCTCATGTCAGAAAATCTCTAGATACTGAGTTTTATTACAAGATTCAAAATGTATTAAATAATATCAAACATTTTTGAAAATATGTTTTGAACTTTGACACCCTGTATTCCAGTTAATATCAACTTTTGTACTAAGGTAAGTTTAGTTAAATCGCAATATTTTAACGTCGCAATTCTTCAGTTGAATTTTGGCCCATTACTTAGGGACCACCCTGTATAGAGGCCACTTGTCGTAATTACTATAGAGGTAAAAAGTTTGAAGGTAAAATAGACTTTTACATCGAAAAAACCGTAAAAACACATAATAAAACAGTCAAAGTTCAAAAACAGAAGTCGACTCATCCAAAGTGATGTTTTTATTTTTCGTATAAAAATTTAATAATAATAAAATTATTATAAAATATGTTTCTAGGCCTCAGACAGTTATAATAAATAACATTTTAGAATATTTTTTGAAAGAATTGAACGTCAAAAGTTTTTTTGTTTTTTTCTTAAAATATTTGTAACTGGGCATGTTCTTTTTGGAATAAATACTCCTCATTTATTTACCTAAAAATGAATCCTGAATGAGGACAAAAATTAGCAATTAGTAGTATTTCACAAAATTCTTTCGTAATAAATGCATTTACGCAGCAGGAATATGGACTAGCAATTCCTTTTTAGTTAAACATAATAAAATGCATAGAAATAATTGTAAGTCAGATCGGATATTCAGCTTCCTTTTTTCAGCGGAAGTGCGACTGAACGTGCCGGTTCCATGCAGGTTGGCCGGAAACCGGACAGTGCTTGTTCATCGTGTATGTATACTTTAGATTTTAAAGGATATAGAAAGACGTTTGTTATTAAGAAGAGTTTTAAGAAGGATGTGGGTATGTGCGAAGCCGAGGCAGGATTTTGTCGGGAAGTCTCACACGTAACGCGTAATAATCAATTAAAAGAGAAAACACTAGAGTAAAATCAAACTAAAAAACAGTATCGTCATCCGCTCATCATGTTCTGTCTCATTTTTAAATTATTACTATTTTTTTGCTCGCACACTATTTAAACGACGCGTTAGTTGAATCCAACTATACCATAGTTCAAGATTCAAGTCGTACATGGAGATATTTAAGACCTAAGGTATTATGTAAGACAACTAAACAGTAAGGAATCTTGGTACTTGGGTTTGGACAACTAAACATTTTTTTTAAATCAAATGCTGATCCTCAAGGGTGGTAAAATTTAAAGTTTTTTTTTATATGTGTTTTATATCTTATTAAAAAAATAATTTAAAGAATTTAACACATTTATTAAGCATTTCTGGAGGGGGGCGGTGATTAACCCCTTTACCCCTCTCCCTTATCTAGGCCAGTGTACAAATGTATGTCTACGGATGGATTTAAAAAATATACAAATGGACTAACATTTTTAAAAAATATTTTTATGAAAGTCGTGTATGGCAAATGCTTCTTATAAAAATACTTGTTACATTAAGAAATATGTTGTACAGAAAATATCTTGTACAGAAACCCCATATTGACAAACTTATGAAAATACTAGGAAAAAATGTTCTTAATTTTTAAAAATTAATTCAGCAAAGTGTCAAACAAGTTTTGTGAATCAAACGAACATTCAATTTCTAAAATAGCTTCTTATGAAAATACTTTTACATTAAGAAATATGTTTTATCTTTTACAGAAGCCCCCATATTAACAAAATTATGAGAATACTAGGAAAAAATGTTCTTAATTTTTAATAATTAATTCGGCAAAGTGTCAAATTAAACAAGTTTTTTGAATCAAAGGAACATTCAGTACTGAAATATAACATAAAATCAATAACCCTTGGGGTATCATTTTTTGAAATATAATATTAAATCAATAACCCTTTGGGGTATCATTTTTTTAATTCATATTTTATACCGTTTTCATGTCACACTGCAGTGAGTCGATACGTGGACAAAAATGTCGAAATTAATATTTTCACAATAACTTAACAGGCATGCATTTTTACTTACAGATAACCAGATAATACCAAGGCAACTCGTTTTCTTTTTTTACTTTGTCAATATAGAAATATGAAGCTATTCTTTATATGCGGTCCTTTTTATAATACAGAAAAGAGCGTTACCATTTGATTTTTTCTTCTCAAGTTCAAAGGTTAACTACAATTAATGCAAATAATTATTTTCCCTCTCTGAGAGGTTTCTGATTTTAAATAAGATAAAAAAAAACAAAAAGTTAAAAATACATCAAAATCAGAGCTTTTACTAAAGAATTTCGGCGAAAAGTCTTCATCATTGACTCGACTAATATACTTGTTGGAAAAATAACTATTTCTGAACTTAAATATGGGAGCAGTGCTTTCCGCTTTCTAGTGAAATAAAGAACTTTTCTTTGAAAATTCTTAGATATAGTAGACATTTTGTTTTACCAGCAGTAATTTCGTCAGTATTCTCTGCATTATTACAATTTAAATACATATTACAAATCTAACTGTTGACTAAAAGAGAGTCGTTTCGAACGACGAGGTGGCTGTAAAAATACCTTTATCCATCCACATCTGGTTTCGCCGGAAACGCAACCGACTTGATTTGTGTTTTTAAAGCGACTCGTAAGTCGTAATAACTTTTTCTTTTGATTTTGTTGAGGCGTATAACACGGCTCGAGAACAAGCTATGCTGATGGTCACAGGACCGGATTCGCCCTAATGCCTAATATGCCTTATGGTAGGTTTACATCTGATATTTATTGCATGATATTTATGTCAAATAGAAATGTAAACAATAAAAAAATTCTATCAGACATAAATTTTCAACCGTTTACATTAGCCAGAATTGTCTGTCTGGCATAAATATCATGCAATAAATGTCAGATGTAAACCTACCATTAAGGTCTGGCTACACATAATCGCATTGGGCCCGTACCGTGCCCGGGTTAACAATGGTAGGGGAAGTGAGGCAGATTGATTCGAAAATTTTCAAAAGTTTTAATGTCTTCAAAATTTTAAATACGTTTTTTAAGCTATCTATTGCATTATGTAATAATGTTATAACTAGGGCTCCTTAATTAATCCTATCCAACTAAGCTTTAATAACTACAATAATGAAATGCCCAAATTATCAATAACATAACATTTATTCCGTACTGCCTAATACATCGAAATCTACTACCCGAGATCCGATGTTTTTCCATACGAGACCCAGCATAAACCAAAAACTTATATCTTACAAAAGTAAGTCAGCATAACAATATGGCTTTGCGGCTAGTAATAAAAAATAGCTAACTGTATATTAAATACAATCAGGTAGTGTCGATTTTATTAAATGCATTTTTGCTTGCTCTAGGTTTTCCGAGACTATGTAAGTTCCTCAATATGCTTTTTAAATTCTATTACCCAATCTCTCCATCAGCTTTATTTTTTGTCCATGACTATGACTGTATTAAAATTATATGTTTTTACGAAATTCATAATCCAATGTGAGTTTCTGCAGGGTCAGCTCATAGAGCATTTTACTCCAGTTTAATAAATATTATCATAAAAATCTTCTCTTATTTTGTAAAATAAACTTGAGCAGAGGTGTCCTTAGACCTAAACTAGAAAACATATTTTCGGCTCCGCCTTCTTCTACATTTCACAAGCGCAAGCGAGACGCACGACTGAGCTACGCTGCGGGCTCGTTGTGGTTATGTGTGGCCAGTCAGGGAGTGTTAAACCCTGTTGTTTGTTTATTCCAAGAAGCTCTGTTGGCGATCAATTTGTATATGTTACAGGCAAATGGGGTTTTTCGGCAAATGGCTTCTGCCTGGGCAAATGGTGTATTTACATTGTTCAAATGCTATTTGCCTAGTCATAATAAAACATTTAACTAACTCAAACTAACCATGCCCGCTCCAATGTGACAGTTTTGCATGAACGTCTATAGCGCCTCGAACCAATCAGAATTACACGTGCTTTTGCTTTTTACCGTAGTCTGCAAAACACACTCTACGCCTAATACAGAGTAAGTTTTCAAAAACTTACAATGGCTATATTTTCTAAACCAAAGCAAATATCAAATAAATAAAAAATACTGTTTCTATAATACCTGGGGAAATATAAATGACGTATCTCACACCTCTATTAAACCCTTAAGCTGCACCCCAGTCACTTAAAAATCCTAAATGGCAACACCTCTGATGTGGCACCTCTCTGGAAAGCTTATGAAAAATGCTTTTCGTTGGTCATAAAAAGTTGGGGTAAAATCAAATACTACCCTTAAATTTTAAAAAATCTTACTTTCTTATTCGTAAAGAATACCAGAATATGCCCAATTAAATTAATGTAAAATTAATTAAAAACTAATAATAAATTAAAATAATACTCCCTGCTATAACAAAAACCAGTTACTATTACTTTTTTTCTAGACAATATTCAGAAAGAGAACTGACCAGAAATAACTAGATTTTTTTATGGGTGCGGGTTGGGTATTATTATTTTACTTCATTATTAAATTAGAATTAATTTTTTATTAATTTAATTGGACATTTTCTGGTATTTTTTATTAATAATAAGGTACGATTTTTCTAAAATTTAAGGGTTGTATTTCATTTTACCCCGACTTTTTATGAACAACGAAAAGCATTTTTCATAAGCTTCCCAGAGAGGTGCCACATCATGATGGTGATTGCCTTTTAAAATTTTTAGGTGTTTTAAAAGATACGTCATTTATATTTCGCCAGGTTTTATAGAAACAGTATTTTTTATTTTTTGATATTTGCCTTGGTTTAGAAAATATAGCCATGGTAAGTTTTAAAAACTCACCCTGTATGTTATCAAATATATCCCAGTCATTTGCATAACAAGGACCACGGCAAATGCATTTACCTAGGCAAATGGCTTTTATAAAAAATATATTTTCATGAGGTCATTTATTTGCCCAAGCAGAAGGCATTTGCCTGAGCAGAAGCTATTTGCCTAAAATAACCATTTGCCTGCAACATATACATAGATGACAACGCAAAAATGAGAGCGCCATCCTTGGCCGACCAATTCTCCCGATATGAATGTCATTGAAAATGTTCCCTTCGGGAACGTTACAAGAGTTGAAGGATTCTGCTCGGGAAGAATGGGGAATGATTTCGCAAAAGCAGCCTGACCATCCGATTGCCAGCATGCCTAATAGACTTCAAGCATGCGTGGAGGCCCATCCCATGGAGGAAATACTCACTATTAGCAAAGACAATTATAGTTCTATAATTGTCTTTGCTATTAGGTTAATTAGAATATTATTTTTGTTTTATGGTTAGATATTAGATAAGTTTTCCTTGTTTTCTGCATAATTTAAAATTATAAAATAAAGTTTTATAACGCATATTGTTTGTAATAAAATACCCTTCACACTACTTAAAAATACAAATAAAACTGGCTGTGAAAATAAGAAAAATTAAAATATTTCAGACGTTTGGACATAATATGTGTATTGTAGTTATCAGTTTAAAACCTGCACACTTTGTATTCCTTCTTTGTCGGTTGTCGAACGTACAGTAGCATTTAATTCCCGGGAAACAGTCCATTACGAATAAGCAGGATGTCCGCTGGCGGGGGCCGGGGGCATCGAAAAACGAAAACTCTCCAGCGGCGCCGAAACATTAAAAACTATGCATTTATAATGAAAATTAATGTTTATTTTAACGAGTAATGGCGCTAAGAGATTGTCAGGTCTATAATTATTTGTAAGTACTGTCTTTTTAGATTTTATTAAATGTAAATTGCTATTTCACTGAACATAAGTAATTTTGTGTCGCAGATTTGACATCGTATTTTTTTTTTTTGTATCACGCAAGAGTTTCAGTCACAAAAAATCTTAACCGGGTGCCCACAAGATTACTAACAAGCCTGTTATTTTCTTAAGAAGTGTTATACGATTTTAGAATTTTTCTCGGATATATGGTTGGATATAATGCGAAATTCTAATGTTTTAGATTTGATGTGATTTGTGTCCCTGCTTTGCCATTTTAAATGGAACACCCTATATATCTTTCAAAAATCAGTTCTACAGGCTATTGTGACGACGTTTCATTTTATGTTGTAAACAATATTGCAATGTAATTTTAAAATAAAGAGAAATAAATAAATAAAATTCCAAGAAAATACATGTTATAACTATATTAATTAATTTTTGAAAAAATGGCAATCATTCAATTGTCATTTTAACCGCTAAAATTTATTAATTTTGTAAAAAAAAACAAATGATAATAGAAAATGGCTTATGCGATTTTTTACACATATTTAATAAACCTTATATCCCCTCACCGTAAAATAGATACACTTTTCAGTTTTACCGGAAACCACAGAAATTGACTTTCGGCGATAAAGAACTTCAATAATTCAAATGGAAACCACTATCTTAAGCCTTAAATTTAAACTTATCACTAATTTATCTTTTTTTCTAAATATATCCTTTCTCTAAATCTAGTAGTTTATAAGTTATTAATAGTAAAACGTTTACTATAAAAACATTATTGCATTTCTTACTGCCACTGGACTTACAAATGAACTTTAAAAACTGGTAAGTAAATTTATTTATATGTAACTGATTGTTTTGCGCTAATAACCCTAAGAGGTTGATGCGCTAAATAAATAAATAAAATAAAATAAATAGTAATTTAAGTAACAAGTGCATAAAGTCATACTTTTTTTCACGAATGGGAAGTTTGACAGCACGAACTGTTAGGCGAGTGCGGCAATCCCATGAGTAAAAAGACACTTGATGCATGTTTTACATACTATATTTTTTCACGACCGTATAAAAATTTTCCAAAATACCATTTTATACATGTTTTATTTATCTAAACTAATTAATTTTAATTTTTGCAGCACATCCATTACATTGCAACAAAAACTTATAGCCTCCTTATTTATTAAGGGACGGAGGTAAACGGGGCGCGACAATATCTCTTTTACCTGTACGCCTGTAAGGTTACGTTTATATCATAGGTAAATGGGGCGCCAGCCCTTCCCGAGAGGGTGTGGGTCAGGGCAGGTAAGAATTCCTATAATTGACACTAATAATTTGTATACCACTTAATCAGTGAATAAGAAGACTACATTTTGTAAAATGTACTTCGTATTTGTCAAGTGTATAATATGTAAATATTTTTGATGCAATAAATGTTTCGTAATTAATAAAATTTTAAAAATAGACCAACATTTTATTTCGATACCTTTACTTTAAAGAAAACATTTGCGCCCGTTTACCTTTACGATTTTATTGACCCCAAGATCCCTGCGCCCCATTTCCCTGTTCAATAAAACTTTAGTGAAGGCCTTGCGCCCCGTTTACCACCGCCGTTATTAGAGACAATTATCCTCTTCATAACTATACATTTATTATTTAATTTTATAAAATTGTATATACCTACTTTTTGTAGAAATAATACTAAAACAGTATAAATTCCTTTTCAATTTCTTAGTCATCCATTTAAATTCATTCATCTATTATTTTCTAGAATTTCTATTAAATTTATTTGCAAACTGTCAAATTTTAAAACTAGTGACACTGAACTAAGAAATAATGACGAAATCAAAGGTAACTTAACCGTTTGGTTCAGTTGATGTTGCGTTTAAAGTTACATTGCATAAACTGATATTAAATTTTATTGTAGTAGGCATTGAAACAAAACACTAATTTAAAGTGTGAAAAAAGCTTTGAAGTGTTAAAAAAGTAACTTTTTTTTAATACTTTATATAGTGTACTAGAATGAAGTGTTTACCTTCCTGTTAACGAAAAAATATCTTTTCTTTGCTATTTTCAGGGCGCCTAGTGTTTTACAAATAATATCTTAAAAACTATAAGGTTTAAAGATAGGAAATAGTTAACAAAAAAAAATTGAGAAATAAGTGTTAAGTTAAATTAAGACCATCCATTTGAATTATTAAAGTTCTTTACTGCCGAAAGTCAATTTCTGTAAAACGGAAATTTTATTTTTACAGTGATTGGAAATAAGGTTCATTAAATATGTGTAAAAATCCCATAACCCCTTTTTCTTTCATCATTTGTTTTTCGAACACCATTTCTTAAAATACTAATAAAGATAGGTATAAGATGTGGTACATGTATTTTCTTGGAATTGCCTGTAAAGTTGATTTTTAAAAAATATATAGGGTGGTCCATTTAAAATACCAAAGTTGAGAGTCTTTCCGGTTAAACCGGATGTGCCACATAAAATCTGGATCCTGACACTTACATGCGACCAAAATTTTAAAATCATGTAACACTATTTAAGAAAATGGCAGGCTTGTTAGTAACTTCGTGGGAACCCGGTATAATAAACTATTAATACAAAAAAACTTAAATAATAATAAAAAAATTAAATACATAGTAAAAATAAACATACATAATTTTTTTATGTCATAAAAATACCATTTTTGGACATGATTAACAATAAAAAATGTATTTTTTATTGCTAGGCGAAAAAATAAACCACTTCAGCAACCACGCATAAAAGCACTTTTATGCCAAGGTACAAAAGTGCAAACTTATCTTAAAAAACTTTTTTATTTGTATGAAGCAAATGAAAATATCAAAATAGGTCTGTACATTTTTAATACGATATAGACAAAGTACGACAAAAATGTGATGAAACACTGTGTATTGTATGACCATTAAAAGACCTTTGGAAGAGCTTTAAATAAGACCACATTTAATATAATTATCTATCTTTAATAGTTTTGAAGATATAGCCATCGAAATCTGAAGAATATAGTTTACCACATTTCTGGCTTATCACAGAAAAAATGATTAGGTAAAACTTTTAACGTTCGTAATTGATTTTAAAAGATTTATTAGATTTAAAATCAAAAAACAAAACAATATAATCTGAACCCAAATACAAAAGTGCTATTTATAAAATGTATTGTATGACCATTAAAAGACCTTTGGAAGAGCTTTAAATAAGACCACATTTGATATAATTATCTATCTTTAATAGTTTTGAAGATATAGCCATCGAAATCTGAAGAATATAGTTTACCACATTTCTGGCTTATCACAGAAAAATGATTAGGTAAAACTTTTAACGTTCGTAATTGATTTTAAAAGATTTATTAGAATTAAAATTAAAAAACAAAACAATATAATCTGAACCCAAATACAAAAGTGCTGTTTATAAAATTATTCGTATATTTATAAATTCTAATAACCTAATAACGTGATAATAGCTACCACAATTTATTACACAACCCCACAAAAAAAGGTCAAGACTCAGAGGGTAGACTCCACTAGTTTTTGGTATTTTGGGGTGCTAAAACGATATATGATAATAATTGTGTTATTAGTGTCATTTAACTAATTCTTATAAAATTTCAGTAAACCTAAAAATATTTTAACCCATTACTATTTTTGAAAGTACAAAAACGTATTGTGCGTACTTGTTACAACGAATTAATTTGTTATTAAAGTCTCTAAAAAAGGTCTGTAAAAATGATCCCACACATTCCTTTCCCCAAAATACAACGATTTAACCCAATTTACCTTAACTGAAAGTTTGTTATTAACGAAATACAGGGCGTCAAACTACATTTTATTTTAGTCATTTTTATACAGTACCGCCAAAGAGTTGGACACGTATGGAAAAAAATTATACAGGGTGTTTCCTAATGGCGGTAAGAAAATTTAAGGGTGTATTCTTGAGGGTGTTAAAGTTTTAAAATAAAATCGGGTTATTAATAACATCTGAAATATGTCTTATTCGATTTACAAAAATTTGGTTCGGTATTTGTTAAAATACGTAGTATATTTAACCCTAAACTAATTTTAATTAGTGGCGGCGTAGGACGAATATTAGCTTATATTATTGACAAAAAACGTACCCCACTGGCTTTTTGCAAGTTTTATATTTTTTCCGAATGAAACACCTCAAAATACAACTGTTTTGTGTCTTCATATTTTTACGTATCTTGCTTAGTTTTCCAGAAAAAAATCAGCTAAACTGCACAATCCTGGACCATACAAGGGCATTTTTTCTTTTAAAAATTAGTGTTATAACTTCTTATTAGCAATTATGTAACAACAGAAATAATTACTTAATTAAAAGAGGTTTATATCTAGTCTAACAAATTTTACTAAAAATAGTTGTTTTAGAAATTATTAGTTTTTTTTGAAAAGTTTAACACCCTGTATGTTGGGAACAAAAACTTTGAGGACCCATGTTTATATGAACCTTTTTTATAAAATATGCTTAGGAATGCGTCCTTAAATGTTCTTACCTCAATTAGGAAACACCCTGTAGGTATATCTATATAAGAAAAATGGCAATCACTTCTGCTTATCGAGCAACCTATATTTCAATAATGACATACGGCTAATGAGCGTCGGTTGGGGATAATTAATAAAATTAAATTAGAATATTAAAAAGTGAGGATACTTGGCTCCATACCTAAAGAAGTTCTTTAATAAAGGTGTTTAGAGTTTAGTTTTAGGCTAATGTGCAAAATTTGAAATTAAAAAAAGGTTAATTTACGAATCTATTAAAAATAAAGTTTTTTTTTTTAACTACAAAGTGGTAAACTTAGTTGATTTATCATGAGTTTTGTATTTACTTTCACATTTAAAACAAAAAAATTATAAAAATGAGGTTTGCCAAGTACTCTAAGTGTGCACACCTGTGTTTTCTAAGAGTGGTATTAATATATTACAAGAGTTGTATTATTATAATACAATCAAAATGTCGTAAGCCATGGCAGAAAGGCTATGTTAATTAAATATTATTAAACATAAACAGTTTTGTAAACCAGTCCTGTTCTTATATTTGAATTATTAAAGTTGAGTCACCCAGTAATGTAAATTCTTACTGATACACAAATGATGTTGCACATTTTATACCAAATATATTTGCAACATAAGTAGGCTTTAAGACAAAAAAACACATTAATAAAATGGTCTATCCTGTTTAAACTTATAAATTACAATATAGATCTTGTAAAAACTAGTGTAGACACTTAGAGTACTTGCCAAATCCAATTTTTTAATATTCTAGTTTTAAATATGAAAGAAAATACAAAAACCATGATAAACAAAATTAGTTTGTCATCCTTTAGTCAAAAACCTTATTTTAAAGAAAAATGTCATTCGTAAATTAACCGATTTTATTTTTTTTTTGGAAAAATGTCTTTTCTTTTTTTTTATTTTTATTTCAGATTTTGCACATTGCCTAAAAATTAAATTCTAAATACAATCTTTAAATAACATTTTTAGATATCGGGTAACTAACCTCACTTTTTAATATTTTAATTTAATTTTTATTAATTATTCCCCCAACCGACCCCCATGAGGCCAATTTTTTTATATAATTTTTAATCTTTATAATCTTTCCATATGTGTTTAACTCTTTGGTGGTCACTGTATTTTAAATTTAGATGGTAACTATAAAACTGCTTATGTTTTTGTTGTAAAATCCAGAGGGAGCCACCGGCAGTCCTTTGATTTAAAGAACTGCAGATTGTTCCTAGTATATCTTACAACATAAACTTCGAGCAGATTTGGAATTCCCAGTATTAAACTTTGTTAAGAAGTTTCTAATATTAAAAAATATGTATTTAAAAATTAATAAAACTAAATAAAAATTTTAATACCCTGTATTTTACAAACAACTCTTCGACTGAAGTAGGTTGTGTTAGATCGTTGTATTTTGGCCCAAGGAATTTGTATTAGTATTTTGTACAGACCTTTTAGAGACTCTTATATAATAATTTTTTAATTTGTTAGGAAAGAATTAAAATTATTTTAATAAGTGTCATTTTTAAAACGTATTTAATAGTTATTTATTAGATAAGTGAGTTATATTACATATAAGTCACGCAAGAAAAGTTTAAGGTAATTTTCTTAAGTGACTTATATGTAATAACTCACGTGTCTAATACAAAATTTTATCCAACACTTTCGTATAAATCGTTTTTAATATCGAAAATAATTTGAAAACGTCATCCATTATTTGTTACTTGTCATTGTCAACACCAGCAACAAAATTTTGTATTTTTTGGAAAGCAAGCTTGTTTGGTTGTAATGCATTTTGTTGGTAACTACGGGTTTGTTTAGTAAACAACTTTGTAGACAAACATAAAAATGCTTTGCGAAATGGAAAATTGTGAAGTTCCTGCGGAAATTTTGGAAGAAGCTGCGGTAGCGACATGCAGTTTAATTCCAGAGAAGTCAAAACTAACGTACAATAAAGAATTTGAAGATTTTGAAGCATGGAGGAAAAGGCGAGGAGTTGGTACTATAAATGAAGATGTTATTATGGCTAACTTTCTGTTTTTATCGAAAAAAGTTGCTCCCTCATCAATGTGGACCAAGTATTCAATGATAAAAACGACCTTAAAAGTATATAAGAACGTGGATATAGGGAGGTATGGAAAAGTTGTCGCTTATTTGAAGAGCAATTCAAGAAATTTCAAACCGAAAAAGGCAAAAATTCTGGAGAGGCAATACATCGAAAAATTTTTGGCTGAGGCACCTGACGACGAGCACTTAATGTCAAAGGTATGAATTTACTTTAGTTTCTGGTATTAAATATTTATCTGTTCGATTTTTATAGGTTGCATTGATATTGGGAATCGCTGGTGCATGCCGTTGTGACGAACTAACTCGCTTAAGTATTGAAGATATAGTAGATAAAGGCCAGTACATATATGTTTCTATACCTGATACCAAGACGAACAAATCGAGAAGCTTTACAATTTTAAAAGAAGGATTTTTGGTAAATGTGCTTGAATTATTTAGAAAATATGTGTCCCTAAGGCCAGAGAACACGCCTCACAAAAGATTTTTTGTCAACTTTCAAAAAGGCAAATGCACTAGGCAATGCGTGGGAATAAATAAAATTTCGAAAATTCCGAGAGTAGTTGCTCATTATTTGCAACTACCTGATGAAATCTTATATAGTGGTCATAGCATGCGGCGTTCTTCAGCGACACTTCTAGTCAACGCTGGGGCCGATATCACCAACCTTAAACGCCATGGCGGGTGGAAGTCTTCTACCGTGGCAGAAGGATATTTAGAAGATTGCATCTCTAACAAGTTTGAGATTGCAAGACGAATACAGGGTGAAGAGCGCACCAAGGCAAGTACTAGTGCTGAAAGACTTCCTGAAGAACACTCCGCACAATGTAACGTTGTCCAAGATAAATCTAATATAACAATTACTGTTAATATAAACACGAATAAATTGTAGTATAATATATTAGTTGTTTTATGTTATTTTTTTAATTGTGAAATGTTGGAAGTAATAAAGAATTAGTATAAGTCACTAGTGAGCTAAAGTCTATAATTCACTAGTGAGCTAAAGGGTACTTTAGCTCACTAGTGACTTATAGTACACTTTATATCCTCAAAATCTGATCAATTATGTAGATATTATATGTAAGTGTTGGATAAATTTATTTTATATCCTAAACCTTAATGCCAGTCTTAATATGTGTTTTAATTAGGGGTGTTAAACTCTATTCGTGCAAGAGTACTTGATCGAAGAAATACCTTTTGGAGAGTAATTTAAAGAATATTTTTTAAATTTTCATGGTAGATTTATAAAAACTAAAAAAATGTTGAGTTTAGATAAATAAATGTTTACTCTAGATAAAAATATCGAGGAAAGGTATCCGGTTTTTCACCAGAGGAAGCATATAAGCTAAATGGAGTAGCACGAAACGCTGATACAATATTTTACGAATCCTTTATGTAATTAAGTATTCATAATAGTTTCGAAGTAAGTTAAAAATCGGCCTTTATTTACTCGGCCCGGCAAAGAGATAACTTTTGCCCCTGAGCGAGCAAAAATGTTTGAATGAGCGCCATTCATAGCGAGACGCTGCTGTGATGTCATGCGGTCAAACCGAGACTGCTTATAATTTATTTTCCGTTTGAATTATTGGGGTGCAACTTTATTTAGTAAACCTATTTTAAAAATGTATTTTTCCCAACAAATATAGAATCTATATTTTGGGCACTTTTAGAAAAACACCTGAACATAAAATGTATTATATTGGTTTGAAAAGTCAGTAGCCATAGTTACTTAGAAGGTATTTTTCTCTATATAAGATGCCTAGATTATATATAGAATTTAAATGTCTAAGAGGTTTTATTATATGTTCCCAACATAGCTTGGATTCCTGTATTGGGTTGCCGAATTTTGAGAAGTTTTTACACGAATTAATGTAGGTACTAAAACATCAGGTCATTTATAAAATACAACTGTTATATTTTAACATTTATACTAAGACAAATAATATGATTATTCTAACGGAAACATTTATTTAGTCTATAGAATAAATTTTGAATTAGAAAATCAATAAGAATACAAAATATTAGACCTTATAAAGGGTTTATCAATAAGAACGTCAGACACAAAATAATAACTAGAAGTAAAATGAAAGTAATTTTTATTTTATTGAAAAAGAAATTTATGGCATATAGTTTTAAAAATAATTTTGTTTAATTGTCCTCCTCTACTTTGTTTAGTTGAATGGATTCTTGTGGCCCAATTTCTAATTACATTTTCAATCATATCACCCGGTATATTTGTAATGGTGCGTGTGATGTTCTGCTTGAGGTTACGAATCGTTCCTGGCCTATTCTCGTAGACCTGAGATTTAAGGTAGGTCCACAGAAAACAGTACAAAGGTAAAAGCTTGCACGATCTTGGTGGCCGGTTCACATTACCATTGCTCAAAATAATCCGCATTCTGATAATAACTTTTAATAACTTAATTTAAACAATTAAATTTTTAATAATTTCTACTTGGTGAATCGTGCATCTTTCCATAATGACTTGTTAGATATCTACTGAACACAACTACGACAGTTTTGGGACATAATTCTAAGCAATGTTGCTACAGCAACATTTTTAAGTTCTCACGCTCTTATTGGTAAACCCTATATTAAATCAATCCGGCGTTATACTAGAATAAGAGTTAGATCGGAAAAATGATGACAAATTTATGGCAAGGCTATTTTTTTATTGGTTGTAAAAAACGTCACATTCGACTGTATAAGCGGAAAACTTTTTAAAAATTGCGTCAATCCGGATTTACGAAATTTATATTCACATGAGGACTAAGCTTTATGCCGAATTAAATACATTTTGGTCTTGCAGCTTCATTTACCCCATTAAAGCCATAATGGTTTTTCTCGTGCTTGAGTATATTAGTTCTATAATAATATAAAAGCAAAAGAAAAAGTAGGAGATATATTATTTCCAACGAATTTAGTAATAGATCTATCTTTTAACCATAAAATCAATCAAACTGTGGACAATTCAATATCTAAAACGAAAAATCTATGGTGTCTTCCAAACGGTTTTATTAAGATACAGTTATACTTACCCAGTCTTACCACTGTTTAAGAATATACGTAGGTCGCTAAAAATATCTTGTTGTACAGACGCGAATAATGATATTTAGTACAGAAATTTAAAATGTATTAGATGTAACTTTAAGTAGCCTATACGCAGTAACAATTGTCAAAGTTTAATACTATCTGAAATACAGCAAAGAATAGTTTAAAAATGGCCATACGTCCGTATGAGTTTTTTGTTTACACCTTACTTTACACAACTTTTTAGAAAATAATTCTCAGTTATTTGTTTTTACCACAATTTTTTGTTGTATAATTTGTTTGTCTTTGTGTATATTTCGGCTGTTCGCATAGTTTATTAGATAGGAATATATTACATGTAAATAACACTTTTGAAAATACTTTTTTTTAATTCCTTTCCAATTAAAATTTTTGTTAATTTACTAATTGCATATCATACTACTTTCACGGTTTTTAGAAAATAAGTATCATTTTTTAATTCTCTTTGGAAGTTATACACGGTGTTTCAAAATTATTGCACCAAATTTTTATGGCATATTTTATATTTAAAATAACCCTAGTTTCCGCTACAGTATGTCCCAGGATAGGTGTAACAAGAAGACAAATGGACCAAACATTTTTGAATGTTAAACGAAATTTTAAAAAACTGGTCGCATGGTCCAAAACTTATAAATACAAAATTTTACTCAAATTTGTTTTATACAGGGCAAGTGTTAGCTAAAAATATGAAAAATGCCCAGGGACTAACTACTTTTATTTTTAAAAATATAACAAAATTGTATAAGTAAATGTTGTAGAGAATTGAATTTTATGTCAAAATTTGAAGTTAGAAGCATGAGAATAAAAGAAATACTTGTAAATTTTTAGGTAAAATTGTTGCTTCATTTGTTCTCTTGTAACACCTATCCAGTGACACACTGTATATAGATATGTCCGGAAACGCTTCATTTCTTTTTAAGTAAAACAAAAACATTTGTTTATCATAATTTTTAAACCTTTATAGATATTTAATTGGTATTTGGTGTAAATAAATTTTGAGATAGTTCGAAATCTATTCTAATATTATAAAGAGTTAAAGTTTGTAACTTTGATTGTTTGTTTGTTTGTAAGGGCTAATCTTCAGAAATACTGAACCGATCAAGAAAATTATTTAAGTCAAAAAGCTACACTATTCAGGAGTTCTGGTTAGGCAATATTTTATTATGATTAAACAAAAAGTTTAGAGGAAAATATAATTTATGAAGTGGGCACTGGTCGGCTAGTAAATAATAATACAGGGTGGGCCCTAACTGTATAAGCAGTTTCACTATCTAATAAAATAAACATTATAAAACTTACACTTATTGTATTGATATTATTTTAAACTACAAATAATAAAACTTTTTATGACTTAAAAATTATTTTTTTCAAGTGACGTCCCCAACGTTGCTGACGTTCTTAATCCGGAGTTGCATATTTTTAAAAACTTGGCGGCAAGTTGCTCGCGGAATGGCGTTTATTTCCCGCACAATGTTTTTTGTTTAAGCTGGTCCAACGTGGTTGGATTATTTTCATAGACCCTTGATTTTAGCTGGAACTAAGAATCCCTGTAACATCTCATCAGTTCTCACCACAACGGCAACTCCCTTTTAATTTTCGAAAAATATGGACCAATAATTTCACTTGTTGATATTGCAGTCCACACAAAAAGCTTTCTGTCAGGGATTGTCCACTGACCAACATTATCAATAAACACCATTCCGCCATCAATTTGTCGCCAAATTTTTGAAAATATGCAACTCCGGATTAAGAATGTCCGCAACGTGAGGGACGTCACTTGAAAAATATAATTTTTAGGTCATAAAAATGTTTCACTATTTTTAGTTTAAAAAATATTAATAAAATATGTATGAGCCTTGTAATGTTTGTTTTATTGGATATTGAAACTGCTCATACAGTTATGGCCACCCTGTATAATTCCAAAATTATAGATGGAACGGCTAAGATTTAAGATACGCCTTTTCGTATTTTTAACGACGATATTTAATAAATGGTATTGAAGTAACTCAGTGAAACTTTGATTAAAATTATCCAAGAATTAAGACGATGCACACTCGCGGCGTAAACTAAGCTTCTGTACACTGTACGAAAGTTGTTTTACAAGTTAATAGACATACCACGTATTCTTTTGTGTCAACTCCCCTAGACAACTATCAATAGAATACACTTATAACATCGTGATCTCTCATACAAGCTGCAGTTTCTTTGTGTGTCGCCTCTAATAAACAATTTTTCTTAAGATCACTTCAACAGTCTTACTTCCTGCTTACACAGCAGGGGACGACAAGACAAGTGTGCTGATGTTAATCTCGATCGCAGATTAAAGTTGGGACGTAGTACGTGGCATAATAATGCAAAATAATTTCTTTTGAAAGACGGATCGTAAGGGTGTTTATCAGTGATGTATATTTCTTTAGAATGTTGAAGAAACGACTGTGCTGTAACAGATCCCATCAAAAACATAAACCCGAAAAAGGGGAGCCAAGTCTAATACTAAAATTGTAATCATAATATATATTTTTTCTAGTATTGAACTGTGATGTATTTTTCTCTCGATAATATTGGCTGTTGTGTTCACTGTACGGTTTTTTATGCAGTTTATATATTTTTTCCTATCATGCAACTAAAAATATTACTTTTTAGTGTAGTGCATTTTTTTGTATCCGGCTTCTTATTTATTATATTTAAGAAAAACAGACATAAAAAAAAATAATTAACGCCCTGTATCTCAGAAACGATGCATTATAGGACATATGTTTAAAGGAACTTTTCTTCCTAAAATAACATTAGAAATTACCCTTTAAAGTTTGGTACCGCAGTTAGGAAATAAACCTTAAATTTGGAAACAAGTCATTTTTAAGCCACCCCGTACATCCAACCTTCAACTATTTTCGTAGAAATGTATTTTCTCATCAAGCAGGACTTTTTATGAAGAGATACTTTTTTAAAAATTAAAAAGTTTCCCATTTGGTAAGAACTTTCGAAGACACGCTGTATAACCGTTTGAGTCTGCTTCATTAATTTTAGGCTTTCAGTTATCCTTATAAATATAAATAAACGCACGTAGTTTCATGTGCTTACGTTAAATAAGTTTTGAGTTATGAAGGGGTCAAAAGTGGCAGCAAGTGGTTCGTGTAATATTATACTCGGTAAGCCAGTTTCTTTGCTTGACACGTTGCCGCGTGTCTACATACTGCAAAATACGATAAATACCATATATCACATCTCTCGTTGGCGACACTTTTTCTGGTAAAGTGGTAGTATGTTGATAAGCTGTTGTTTGTTATTTTCTCATTTCGGCACTATTGACTTTAAATTTTTGGGTAAATTTTGATTACAGATATGTCATGATATTAGTTGAGGGGTAAACCACTGACGAAAATGTATACACCACAATTCTACAAAATTCCGCAACAATATCACAACAATTCCACACAAATCCCTAATAATTCCACTTTACTTTCCCCAATTTTTTGCAATTCCTAATATTTCGACATAATTCTATCCACTTCCATCTGCTTTTTACCAGAATTCCTTAGTGGTTTAAACCTCAATATTAGTTTAATAGACGGGGGCATGTAAATCACCTTGTTTATTTTTTTGTATAAAAACGTTAATTCTGGATTTTTTCCAGTACATCATTGATTATTATACACAACGCTGCATTACGACCAGTTACAGTTTTGGCTTTTGGCATTGATTCGAATCCACGTTAAACTAAAGGTCTCGTGGATGTCAACACCCAGACGTTAATGGGTGGTGATTGGGAAGTAGTAGTTATTTGAATAATATCCGTGGTGACAGTACCGCATTGCCTGGCAGTAAAATGAAATATCTGCATTTTTAGGTATTTGGAAAACTAGAACTGAAAAAAAGAGAGACAATTCTGTAATAATGGAAATAGCTTTTAACAGTAAATGTACTTTTTAAGTTATGTAAAACTAAATATTCATAATTTTGTTGCAGGTCCTTCATCAAATCCCACCAAAAAGTTTTACAAGAAAGGTAAGTGTTCACAATAGTTTTAATAAAATAAAAATGTTTGTTAAGTTTTATTTTAACTTAAAGAATAATAATAAAGTCCGAATTAAAAATAAAATTAAGCTTCTATGAGTAAGAGTACGTTGTATCAATCGAATCCGACTGGACGAATAGTATCGCACCTTATACCTAGGCTGTATCGGATTCGGATAATTCAGTTTTAAATAATTTTAAATTAAACAAAGAAAAGAAATAAACAAGACAAATAAAACAACTTTTTGTATAATAATAAGAAAACAGTAATAATAAGAAAAATTATCTAGTTAACAACAATTTTTGGCATTTTGTGATTAGAATTTAACAAATCGGGATTCGGGATGCCAAAATTATTATCTCCAACTTTCCCATTTAAACTTTTTTCTATACCGAGTATTAAGTGAGCTTCAGTGTAGAAACATTTAGAAAATACAATGTTTTTAAAATATCCACCAAGTCTATAATAGAAATGTAACAAGTGCATAAATTGGTACTTTTTTCTACGAATGGGAAGTTTGATAGCACGAGTCGTCAGGCGAGTGCGGCAATCCTCTGAGTAAAAAAACACACTTCAAACCAACTTCTTGCCCAAAAACCGAACGTAGTTGGAGAATTTCTACTCCCAACAGTGAATGTTTTAGCACTTCACATTAATCAATGCGGTTTATCAAGCAGGATTTGTTTGGGGTATCTCTGCCAACCAGTGGTGAAACTTCCATGTCCATCTGAAACGGGGATGGATTTTAGAGAATACTAAATGGACACCACTGTGGACCACTTTAAAAATGAAAAATATCATCTGATACACTATTAAGAATGTAAAATGTGAGGCACAAATTGTAATTGTTTTACAAAAACTTTAAAATGTCACTCAGTTCATGGCTCTTGTGCGAGATGTTCATGTAGATTAGGTAATTTTAGCTGTGTGTAATAATGTGTTTTTTATTGATGTTATATATAGTGTGTCCCAGGATAGATAGTTACAAGAGGATCAATGGAACGAAAGATATCTTTGAATTTTAAAACGAAATCTTTGGGATTGACCGGTCGCGTGGTCCAAAACCAATAAATACAAAACTTTACTTCAATTGGTATTAAATGGGCGAGTTAAAAAATTGACAAAATATTTTCCTTTACTTAACGTGTTTAACTTTAAATCTTGACATAAAATTTAGATCTCTACAACATTTACCCATACAATTTTGTCCTCATTTTTAAAAATAAAGGTACTTATATCCTTGGTCATTTTTCATATTTTTAGTTATAACTCCTGCCTCTGTATATTACCAATTGAAATCAAATTTTGTATTTATTAGTTTTGGACCATGCGACCAGTTTCTCAAAAGGACGATTAAAATATTCCGAAAATTTTGGTAAATTTGTCCTCTTGTAACACCTATCCTGGGGACACACTGTATAAGCCATATTTGTTGTTATCTCTTTATAATAAAAGTTATTATAATACTGTTGTTATTTATTTAAAAATATGATGAATCAAATTATAAAACAAAAGAAAATAAGTAAATAAAAATGTAAAGTATAATTATTAATTAATAAATCTAAAGTGAAAAATAATCTTTAAAATTTAAGAATAACATTAAATATTTCGATTTCAAGATACTTTATTGGTGTAGTAACTAATCTGGTACGCCACTGGTAGCTTTATTTTAAAAAGATAATAGTCTAAATGATAACTTTGTGGTCTGTCGTTTATGTTGTTTATTTTTTTTGTTAATGGTCTGAAAGTATATGGTAAAAAGTGCCGTATGGATACTCCCCTTCGACTTTTTTGTTGTAGAGTCCTACCAAAAAACAAAATATTATTTTTAATATTACTATTATGCGCAATAAGGTAATATTACCAATTAATATAACTAAAGTGAGAAATATTCTGAAAAAATAAAATAAAAGTATGACATTAAAAATTTCTATTTTTAACTACCTACTATACTGGTGTAGTGCTACTTTTGTACGCCACTGGTAGCTTTAATTTAAAAGAAAATAGTATAGTGTTATACACCATTCGATAGGGAAAAGTTTGCGCTCTTAATTTTTGTGTCTTATATTTTTGTTTGGTAGACGGTTTGGAAGATATATCGTAAAAAATGCCTCGTGGATGCTCCTCCAACTTTTTTCTATATTGAGATTCTTACGTAATAAACAAAAATACAATTTTAATTATTACTCATTTTGCAGAATTTTGTGCCTATCTAACGACACGCAAAATCATCGGATTCGGATAATTCAGTTTTAAATAATTTTAAATTAAACAAAGAAAAGAAATAAACAAGACAAATAAAACAACTTTTTGTATAATAATAAGAAAACAGTAATAATAAGAAAAATTATCTAGTTAACAACAATTTTTGGCATTTTGTGATTAGAATTTAACAAATCGGGATTCGGGATGCCAAAATTATTATCTCCAACTTTCCCATTTAAACTTTTTTCTATACCGAGTATTAAGTGAGCTTCAGTGTAGAAACATTTAGAAAATACAATGTTTTTAAAATATCCACCAAGTCTATAATAGAAATGTAACAAGTGCATAAATTGGTACTTTTTTCTACGAATGGGAAGTTTGATAGCACGAGTCGTCAGGCGAGTGCGGCAATCCTCTGAGTAAAAAAACACACTTCAAACATGTGTAGGGTTGCCATAAATTATATAGTCATTGTCAGGACACCTTAATTTCTGGTATCTTAGCGGGGAGAAGGGGAGGTCAGTCGGTCCTTTTGTCGGTTTGTTCCATATCGTATATTGGGACTTTTTGCTATGAACGGTATAGAAGACTAATAACGGCGACGGATGGCAACCCTATACATGTGTTGCACACGATATTTTTTTATGACCGTAATTTTTTTTTAATTGTTAAGAATTTTTAAGTTAAATAAAACAAAAAAACATTTCTGATTACCGCAAGATGGCAGTAATTCAAGTTCAAGTTACCGAGAGGTGGCAACACTGTAAAGAAAGGATCTTCCGATCAAAAAGTAACAGCAAGTAAGTCAATTTTACTATGCTCCTTTTCATTTCCCAAGAATCAGGGTATTTTTTAAAGTAGCAATCATAAAACTTATAACAAAATATTATACAGTCCACGATCATGATTTTAAACAAAAATTGTGTTTTTTTAAGACTTACCTAATTCTCCTCTTTATGTTTATGCTCCATATGTATGATTTAAAAAATATTCAGAAAATTGTATGTACTTACTTCTTGTAGAAATAATATTAAAACAATATAAATTTCTTTTTAATTTCTAAGTCATCCAAATTCATTATCTCTTTTAATGTTCAATAATTCCTATTCCAAATTATTATTTAATACCAAGGTCATATACTTTACTGAAAAGAACCGCGCTATGTGCTTACTTAATTAAAAAAAAAAAACAAAATGAATTTTAACCTCAAAATAAAACTCATACACTGTGAAAAAGATTTAATTGAATCCTTAAGCACAACTACTTTTAAAGGGTTTAATATATTTTTTGGAAATCCTTTTTGTTAACCTTACTAAAGCGATTTAGCATCGACTTCATTAATTTATCACAATGTTCTGGTGATATCTTTGTTTGAAATTTCATATTTTCCAACATTAATTTGTAGTTAGCTACATAAATGTTCAATTAAAATAAGTTCAGCATTCTGTGGACATGCTTTAATTACGCTAGGATAATTATATAGCAACCAGTGCTTTATTTTTTTGCCCTGTTTTGGGTCATTATCTTGGTAAAATTTAAATGATCTTTATATTTCAAATTTCTTAGCTGTTTGTTTTAAATTTTATTTTAAAATTTTTAAATACATGTTTTAATCCAAATTACCTTCAATAAGTTTTAAATAGCTGGGTTCTCCTGCAACAATAGAACTCTATACCAAGCCATACCTTATTCATGTTTACCAGCAGCGTCCAAATTTTTTTACTCAATGATTCTTTGGGTTCAGGGATGTTGTGAATATTCGCATCTGCATCGATTTAGACATCCGCATCTGCATCCGATGTGAAAATATCTGCATTCGCAATATCCCTACTTGGGTCCTCTTACATCTAGTGTTGTCCATTTAAACCAAAAATGTTAAATTTACTTTTATTAACAAAAAAAATCCTTACTAAAACTCAAAATCACTTTTCTGAAATTTTGAGCAAACTGCAAACGCTTTTGTTTATTAACTTTGTTAACCCATGGTTTTTCCTAGCTACTTTGCTGTTAATCTTTTATTATTTTTACAGTTTATGGATTGTTTAGGTTAATAATTATGGTTAATAGATGAATATAGATTCATTAAAGTAAATTTTTATCATTTTTGTAAATTTTGAGCAGATATATTTACGTTTTTTTTTACTTATTTTAAAATCAACCTTTCGTCATAGTAATTAAAAATTTCATGGGGATTTTTTCTTGTTTTATTTCGGACTAGGTTTTCACTCTTGAACTGATTGAGAACGCTTTTTACAGAACAAAGATGTTCTTTAAAATTTTTACAATTTTTAAGAATGATTTTCTATATAAAATATGATGAATAATATTAACTCCCTTTTACTAACTTTGGTTAGTATTGTTTAGACGTGGATATCCCATGTTAATAAAATAGCAAATTTTAAATTTAATTATGTTAAGTCAAAGTAAAAAAGAGGATATGTAGAAAATTACCTGATTTAAATAATTTGGTTTTAGTAATATTAGCAAAGTAAAAAAATGTATGAGTTTTATTTTGAGATTACAAATATATATTTTTCGGTATGTTCTAAAGTTAAAACAATTTTTTATTTAAGTTCTTATCACAAAATATTTGCATTGGTATTTTTAAAAACAATTTATAGTAAAGTTTAGGTTCACTTATGCTTAAACCTTGAATATTAAATTTAAAAATCTTAAGTGTACGAGTTTCTCTTTGACCCACTGTATAAAAACTCACCCTCTATACGCTTCATGCGGCTCCTCTTTTTATTTTCCCACGTGGTACTTACTACGAGAGTCAATATAAAATGATCAATAATCCGACGTGTAGGAATTCTGTAATCATATTATATTCACAAATAATTTAAGGTAAAAATGTTATTTTAAAACCAGACCAAAGAAAACCATTGAATATTTCACCTCGTGCTCCACCCACGACATCTGAACAGCTGTCTCGGGAAGCCCACGACTTTTCAGAATTACAAATTTACATAGAAATTTCTACTCGCCATCGCCGGTCTCTAGAGAGAACGGACAAAAACGCCTGTGAATAAAATATTTGTGTATGGCCCACTTTGTCTATTTATAAGTACCTTTTTAGTTTTTTGATGGAAAATTGGCATATTGCGTATTTTGACCGCCTGTGGATTTTTTTTATTTTAACGATAGCTCACGAATGCTTCTATAGAGTTTAAGTGGTTGGTACCCTGGGTGCTGAGTTTTCAAATGCTTTACCCGGTTTATCCTTTAAGGGGTTATATACAGTTAGAATTTTCAAAAACACGATTTTTTTAAGTTTTATTTTCTTAAAGTACATCCATTTAAGAATGCATACAAAAAAATCATGTCGTTCCCGTAAATATTTTTGAGTGCTCTTATGGACTTTTCAAACTTTAAACGCCTTTATCTTAAAATGGTGTTTTTAAAGTCGGTGACCAGCATTACTTAAAAACGGGTAAACCGATTAGTCTTAAATTTTAACACAAGCTTCTTAAAAGTATTTTTAGTAATTAATCCAAGATTTTTGTGTCCACCGATAAATATTTATTTTTTTGTTAACAATTTAAGCCCGAAATTTTAATCAAAAATTGAATTTTTTGTTTGAAAAACAACATTTTGTCAAAAAAACTTATTTTGCTTTTTCCTTCAATTAATTACTAGATTTAACATTACTTTAACGAAATCTGGTTTTTAATTTCAAAGGATCCAGTTTAGAGATATAGTGGTCACAGTCTTTTTTGAAAGGAGCTCCCGAAGATCAAAATCAAAAATATTTAATATAAAATTACTTACAACACATAATTTATTTCTTTTAAAGTAATCTTAACTTTTATTATATTATGCAAAGACAGAATAATTTTTTATAGTATAAAAAGTTTTAATTTTTTAAAAATGTTTAATAAACTTTTTTATTCTAGTGAAAAGCCAAATACCATTTTATTTAAATTCCAACTCCCAGAAAACAAATAAAGTATAGAATGATATAGTATAAATAAAAAATAAAAAAATGACATGAATACCGTCCATTTTTTTGTTTTTTTATAAATGAAATGTTCATAGTATGTAGATTATGCCACAACAGGTTGGCTATCTTTTTCTTGGGCCTATAATACCTGCCAACCTGGTTTAAACAGCTAACTTAAGGGTATATATTTACTGTTATTTATTGTAAAAAAATCAAACAAGTAAATACAGATTTTTTATTACGAATCCAATGGTATAGGTTTGGGAATTAAAATCCTGGGCTAAGGTAGGGTTGGCGCGATTTAGAGTTTCAATGCTTCATAAGGGTATAAAGGTAATTTTTTTATTTGAAAAAAAGGTACGTACTGCATTTTTAAAAATAAAAAGTTTATTCCATTTCTCGGCATGGTCAAATTCCTATCTAATTGAAGAATAAATAGAAATACAAACTGACTGGATACTATTTATATACGCGAAAACTGTACATCAGACTAAAAAATTCAAGAAATGAAATTTTTTCTAAACTAAACGAGGACCGAGAAAATAATTTTTATTTTTAAAAATGCAGTGGAGTACCATTTTTTCTAAAAAAATTATAACCATAATACCCTATGGAGCCTTAAAACTTAAAATCACGCTAACCCTTACTTAGCCCAGGATTTTTAAAGCCAACCCTGTTGTGGCATTATATACATACTATAAACTTTTTATTTATAGCTGTGTTCGGGATTGTGAACGGAGTTGGGGTGGGGTAGAAGTAGATTTTTATCACATGACTCTAAAGTTTGTGGTGTGCGATCCTTTAAATCGGACGCTTTTGTACCAAATAGCAATATGTCTTTGGTTGTCAATGTCAATATTTAAAATCTAGAATTGAGTTTCTTCTTAAAATTCTTTCATTGTAATTTTATATTAACAAAATATTGTACATAAAACTCTGTTATTATATGAGTGCAAAAACGGACAAAACATAAATATTTACTTTTACTTTAATATCAAAGAAATAGCCCGTACCTTAAACTCCGCCGAGTGTACAGAACCTTTGGAGTGAGCCCTTTTCACTCCTTATTAGAAAGCCGAACGCTTAGAGTCCACTTACGTACTTATGGAGTGAAAAGAGTGCAATCCCGAACGAAGCTTATATAAATAAAAAAAAAAAAGACAGTAACGATATTTATGTCATTTTTAGTAAAAAATTTAATTACACTATCAGCCGTATTCATCAAACTCTAACCAACTTACCAGACTAATACAAAATATTTTACTCCCTTTAAAGACAGTTAAAAGAAAACGTCCTGCTTTTCTATGCTATCCACCACGACTCTCTCCCCAGACCGGTTTCGCCTGCCTTACAGGAACTCCTCAGTGAGGCTGTATCGAGTCGTGGTGAATAGCATAGGAAACCAGCGTCTTCTTATTAGACAAGTTTCGTTGTCCAGCGGTAGGATATTAAATCCTGCCGTTGATGCCCTACTGAAATCGCATTCAGTAAATACGAGCACCAATTGTTTTTTGCTTTAACAACTTACCAGACTGATAGCCTATAGTTGTGGCATTGGCAATAGTAGGTTATTAGTCTAATAAATGTTAATTTGAGCTTGGTGAATACGGCCTTATATCAGCCCAGGATATGGTTTGCCAACCGGCCGGGAGTATATTTATTAATAATTTTATTGTTAAAACAAACATATTTCATCAGAAAAAGTATAAGGGATCCATTTATACAGCCGGATCTTGTACTATACATATATTCTGGAATAATATGAACTTTAAACTCCCTTTCCCATTAACAATGAGTATGTTTACGAAGCTGTGTTTCCTGTTCAGATTTTTATTTTTAGCCCATTGAAAAGGCGGGAGCAGCACAATCTAAAGCAGGTCGACGATTATTGTGTAGGTGAATTTTTACAACATTATATCCAAAGTCGTCCATATTTAAAATCATAAAACAAATAAAGTTTCTTTGTTTTCTAAAGCGGTGGTATACACTTTTTTGCAGCCTTTTTCAAAAACTATACAGTGCGTGTCTAAAGAAATTATATACAGTGCGTGTATAAAGTCAGACGTTTAGGAGATATGTTTATAAAAAGTTTTTTTATATATTTATTACTGTAGATTTGGCCCTTAAAGTTTGTCTCTCTGGTTAGATTTGATTCAATTTCCTCCCTCATCTCGTAAGATTTTTAAAAATGTTTGTTTTTAGTATAAATGCAAACTTATTTTTTTTAATGTTTAATACTTTTATTTACGGGTAGTATTTAAAATTGTTAAGAAACTAAAATTGCAATTAAAATTTAATAATAAAATACTTACATGGTAATTTTTGCGCTTCGCAAACAAATTTTTACTTAATTTAAAATTATTTTCTCTTAACTTGTAACTGCTTCCAGCTAAAAAAAAGTTATATTTAATAAGATGAGTTTTAACTCGACTTTCTCCTTCCTTAAATTCCTCACGTAATGAATAGACGGTCCCTTAATAAAGGCCTCAAATTTTCATGAAAAAATACCGAGCAATTCAAAAGTTAGGAGCGGGTCCTGACTTTTCACACGCACTGTATTTAAGGTCTTACCGTCCTTTGAGAATCCTTTAGGGATTGGGGATGGGTTTCAAATAAAAAAAACAGCAATACATATTTTTCTAACTACTGGTTTTCTGCCAGACGTGAACTGATTCCTTGAACGCGCCTCAAAAATATGGAAAATTTTTTATTACAAAATGTGGAAATCTTTTACTAAAAATGAATGATGATCTGACTTTGACATTATTTTTGTAGAATTAATAAACTGTTAAAATATACACTTTTAGGTATTCTAACCAGTTAAAAATAAAAATAGTAAATTAAAGTGTTTAGTCAGATAATAAGTTCTTTATAGTTTATTTGTTTTCTGGGTATATAAATTTAAACAAATTGTTATTTGGCTTCTTTTCAGATTCTTCAGTGTAAAGATATTAAATTTAAAAATATTGTAAGACAATTTTACTTTTTGGGAAATATATTTTCGTCCAATTGCGGAAAATAGTATATCGTGTAATAGGTAGGAATTATGCTTTTTCTACACGTGTTGCACATACTATTTTTTCTGCAATCAAAATAATTCTTTTATTTGTGTAGTAGGAAGCCATTTTTTTGTTTATTAAATATAAAGATCATAATTATTTAATTTCGCTATAATATGTTATTATAGTATCACATTGTCATGTATTGTTAATTTACTTTGACAACGTTATTAGTAAATATTCAAAGCATAAGAAAAGTTGAGCGTCCGGAAAAACATATTCCCGGCCATTGGAAAAATTACATTGTCAGCAACGCCTGCATCCAAAACACAATTATCTTCCTTGTCGCGAAAAGAAACATCAAATACTCATCCTTTACTTATACTTAAGCGGCCAAGTTTTGCATAGCAAAGGCAAAGTCTTATGGGCGTCACATTTAAGAATAACCTTAACTGGCATAAAGAGATTGAATCTATAGCCACAGCAGCTTCAAAAAGCTTTAATTTCTTTTTCGAGCTAAAAAGTATTTTTCCCCTTCTAATTTATACATCTTGTATGTGTCTCAAATCCGACCTCCCTTGAAATATTGTTCTCTAACCCTTAGCATTCTTGATTCCATTCAGAGAAGAGCTTTTCGCCTCATTAATGTTCCTTTACTTATAAAAAGACTTCCCTCTATTGCCCATCGTCGGGCTGTGGGGAAATTATCGCGTTATTATAGGTACTTTCATGGCTTCTGCGATAAAGAATTGTCCAGTATACGGTCCAACTGGACAGGCCCCGAACTTCCCACTTTGTTCGTTTTTTTATCCCTAGTGTTTCTAGAATGTCTGCTGTCCGCGGAGGTTTTCCTCCCCCGCCCAAAAATCTCAAGTATTTTAGTGTATTCCTTTTACCTTGTAGAACCGTTCTGAACCGTTCTCCAAACTGTCAATTTTGTCAAGAACGGTTCTACGACATGAAAAATATCAAAATATTGTAAAAGGAATACTTATGGTGTGGTTCCGGGCGGTTCTGGAGCATAAAAGGAATACAGCATTTAAGACCCGTGTCAACAAACCTTCTCTTACCTCGCTTAGGACACTCACGGTACGATACTATTTAGGCTCATATCCTTTGTGGTTTGTCCAAAAAAAAAAACGCCTTTTACCTACAGCAATGATGCATTATGGACGTAAGAAAACGTATTGAGAATAATGTAGATTTCCGTTCGTTTTTGGAGAAAATGAATATTTTTTAATAAACTTACTAATATTTAAACGAAATAAGAAAATTTATATGATAAAACTACTGCTGTTGCAATTGCTACTTAGACTGGACAAATTAGTTTGTATCCGAATTTTATTCGAAGCGGGACACCGCACTGGTGCAGTTTTGTGGGTTGTTTTTTTTCAATTTTGGACGCGACGCATGTAACCCACTCGGTCAGGTCGACAGATATTATTTATAAATCCGGGTGCCTGCCGTCTAAACCCGCTTCGCCACGTAATCTTAATATTCCATTCGCAATTTTTTAAGTTCCTTTTTGGTTCGTGTTGTTTCTTGTTTGTTTACTGCTCTTATGTAGGTGCCAGCACTTTAGTTGTATACGGTGTGTTGCACTTTCTACAAGTATACATCCGGTAATGATGCTATTGACTGAATAGAATAAAAAAAAACATTAAACTATTGACAGTTTATAAACCTGTACGTACAGTAAATTATATACCGGGTGATGCATCGCCGGGCGGGACATAGGAAATTCCATGTAATTTTTAATGGGGTCAATTATTGGCTCCCTTAATTATTTGAGAGAAAAATTCTATTTGCTAGTTAGATGCTAATATATTTTTAAAAATTGTTACATTATTATCGCCTCATATTTATGAACAACATTAAAAATACCAGTTAGCGTGACATTACGTTGTCATTTTGAAATTTAGTGCTTTATTATTATCAAAAAATCGTACAGTGAAAAGATTAAAGTTGTATTTATACAAACGAATTAAGTCAAGTTAAACTAAACTAGAGTAACAAATTTTAAGAACTTATGACATTTATAGTATTTACATGCTCCAATAAATTAATAATATTATTACAATAATTAATATGTTGGAAATAAACTAAAGATTTAAGAAATTTTTCACATATTCCACCATTGACTGCTAGACAATAACTCAGACGTTCATAAAACTTCTTACATTGGCTAACTGGTAAATTGAAATTTTATTGCATTCTAGCATTTTTTAACTCATCTAGATTAGAGTAATTTTTATCCTTGTATATCATGCTTTTTTAATGGCCCCAGAAGAAGAAGTCATTTGGCGAAATATCAGGAGACCTGGCTGGCCAATTTATGGTGTGATGTAGGCCAATAACATTCCATTAAAAGCATTGTGTAAATATTCCCGAACATTAGGCTATTATGTGCCGGGTAGTCATCCATTTGATACCAAATTTCTTGATTTTCCCTGGATACATCATTTAAAGCGGGTAAAATTAGTTCTTCGAGTAGTTCCAAATAAAATTCTGCATTCAAATTTTGATTAAGAAAAACTATTTCCTTGATAGTACCAATTAATCATCAATACTTTTTCTTCAGTAGTATAACTCATGGTTAATCTTTTCGCTCTTCGATTTTTTGATAATAATAATGCACTAAATTTCAAAATGACAACGTTATGTCACGTCTAACTGGTATTTTTATTGTTGTTCATAAATATGAGGCGATAATATTGTAACAATTTTTAAAAATATATTAGCATCTAACTAGCAAACGGGTTAACCGAAAAATCTAAAGTTTTTACCATGGACGTAGATTTGCATGCTCTTCAATAAACTTCAATAGAATTTTTCTCTAAAATAATTAGGGAGCCAATAATTGACCCTATTAAAAATTACATGGGATTTCCTATGTCCCGCCCGGCATGCATCACCCAGTATATAAAAATATATATTAACGGTTTTATTGTACTAAAAGCCAAAACAATTCGTTAAGTCCTAGCTGAAGGATCGCACAAATCTTCTCTTTAATCTTATTGATCAGATAAATAATACCATCGTTTGGCGCTTGCCATTTCTGTCATAATATTTACCAGTCATATCATTCCCCCAGATTGATGAGAAGATTTGTGCGATCTGGTAGCGAGGACTTACCGAATTATTTTTAGCTTTTAGTACAATAAAACCGTTTAACATAAAAACTAACCAGAACTAACCTCCCTTCTATTCTCTGTCTTTGGTAGAAAATATTCGAAAAATATTAAGTAACAAAACACCGAAAACCCAAGACAGAGTATAGGTGGGGGTAATGGTTAGTTCTGGTTAATTAAATCTTTTTTGTTAATTCCCAAATTAAACCTTAATTGCACATTATTTACTACAATATGTCGTCATTATTTTCCTCTAACCTAAATAAAACTGCATCTGTACCTAAATATTCGTCGAAAATGCCCATCGAATTTTCGGACCTTTTCTCTGGCATAGGTAAAGTAGGTTATTATGCGTCGAGATTACTTTAAGCGTGTGATAAATATTTATTTTAAGCTTGCAATTAATATTTTAATTTTTAAGGTTACTTTAATTTCTTCTTAAGTACTTTTATTACGACCCTTTGGTGTTATTTAAGCTCGGCGGGCGTATTTTCGACCAGAATCCCTTCGTAAACCTGACCAAGAAAAAGGATTAGATAGAGGACATGTATATTTTCGACCAGGGGCGTAGAATGTTTTTGATAAGATTTACCCTTTTAATATTAAATTGTTTTTCTACCTTACGGTACTACGGTACGGCGCCCGACAGGATAATTAAAACAGTTTTAGGGAATTACGAATGGTTAGTTCTGGTTAGTAAACCCAAGACTAATACACACTTACGAATGCTTAGTTTTGATAAACAAGTCCTTTTTTATTCCTTAACTAAACCAAGACTATATAATGCACACTTTATATATCCACTTAACAATTCCATTCCCACCTTTATCATTAAAATTACATCCTTTATAAAATTCAGTTATTATTGCCAAAATCATAAAAATTGCTTAAAATTATACAAAAGCAAACTTTATAAAATATACGGGGGATAATTTAAATCGGCACTATTTTTCTTTATTATTTGAGATACAAAGTCGGTTAAATTAGCAAAGTAGTAGCATTTTTTCCGCTGATTAACGTGCTGTCAACAAAAAACAATTAAACATAACACCGCTGAGAGCCAGGTTCGAATCCCATCACCCTCCATCGGCATTTTAAATCGCTCGTTACCTCACAGTTGGCATTGGCAAACCACTGTGTAGTATTCTGCCAAACCCTAGGTAGTAGTTATTTAAAAAATATAATAATTTCTTGTCTAAAAGGTGCTTTGACTCGACATCCACGGTACGCTGTACACTATAAACTGCAGAGCCGTATTAACTGTTTGGGGCGCCCTGGGCTGGACTTGTTGAGCGCCTATTTTAATTGCAATGCGCCCTATTCAGGAATAAAATTGAAGAACAAAAAAGTCCTTCCCACTCTAGCGCTTTTTTTATCCTGTCCCACCCTAAACTTTTGTTTTAAATCTCCCCTGTCTGGCGACTATTTTTTACGATGCCCTAGGCTGTAGCCTAGTCAGCCTAGTCCTTAATACGGCACTGATAAACGGTACATGTGGTACTTAGTTATAAGGCCTTCATGGGCTGTCACAAAGATTAATAAAACAACCTTGTACAGGTTTTCTATATTGTTACAGACTTTCAAAAATGCGTTTAGGTTATAGAATTTTAGAGAGTTAGGGTCATTTAATTTAGTTTGTTAATTTATTTAAATAATTTACCTTAATTTTTCCAAGTTTTTCATCACTTTCGAAGGTTTCCGAAAACGCCCGAATTATCCATTAAGAACTTTTATGCCATCGTGTACTATGGAATTTTCACGATATTTCTCGAATATTCTAGATCATTCTTTGCTCTTCTACCATACTATAAAAGGGCGACGGGAAACCTCCGATCAGTTAGTACAGATTCGACTTTTGTGCTGTAAACTTCGAGACATTGACAATTTAAAATTTTGCCGTTATTGTAACCATAGTTACGTTACATTGTTATAATAAAAGTATAAGAAACTGAAGCCACGTGTTTTTCATACGAGGTGATTTTGGAACAATATTTAATAAGGGTTTATGTCACATTTTCAAATGGACAATAACTAGTTATTCATATTTTTGTGTCTAAATCACAATAATCAGTCTTTCCTAAATTACCCTCCTGTAATTTTTAGAACCGTTATTTTTAAGAAAATCTTTACAAAAACCTCATTTTTGAATAAAAAAACGTGTATTATATGTATGTCTTGTCATTATGAAACGCATGTTAAGCAAAATGAAATTCTTGTTGATCTCGCTGTTATCACCGCATATCTATTTATGTAGTTGACCCTTAAATGAACAATATTATATTATTCAAAACTAAATGTGAAAAAATCTATATTTACACTTAAGTTATCCACTGAACAAGACAACACAATAATTATTGTAGATTATTTTAATAAATGATTTAAAAACGTACTACATTACATTTTTTATACATATTATTCTATAAATAATGTCTAATACGTGTCTTTTACCATAAAATTAACTTAATAAATTATTTTGAATAAACAATAAACATATACATACTTAGATTTGTAAGTCTGTGTGACATAGAGTTATAAATTGAATTAAGTTTAAACAAGCTATTAAAAAAAAAAAAAAAATGGGCGCGTCGAATAGTATTTTTAATCGAACCTGTTTTATAAAACAAATATTTGGCTCAACATGACCAAGATTGATTTTGTGGAAAAAAAATTGCAAGCTATATTCGTGGAATTGAGAAAAACACCTGAACAAAAATGCATTTTATTGGTTTAAAACTAGAGTCCCTAACCGGAGTTACTTACTAGGTATTCATTATCAATTTATACTGTCCAAAGTATAGTTTAAATTGTCAAATAACTTGTAATTAAAAAAATAACATGATTAAGCTAGCATAGCATTTAGTACTTTTCAGGGAATGTTGTTTTTTTGACAGAACTTTCGCTGTAAGCAGTCACTGCGGAAACGTTTTTCTGAATTAAATAAAAAGTAAAAAAATGTTTGCATATATATTCCCATTAAGGTGGAAGATTAGGCCAATATAACTAATAATACATTTACAAATTTATAAATTATACATACGATATCTCTTAAAAGCATCATATACATTAACGTTCTCAAACGTTCGTGAATGTTCTTTAAACGCTTTTAAAAAGTTTTGTGTCGGCAAAAACAACGTTTTAAAAACGTTTTTTGTACGTTTACTAAACGTTTTTATAGTACCTGAAACGTTCTAGAAACAGGCTTTTAAAGTTTTTTCGGGATGTCTAAAAAACGTTGTTATAGTATTGCTAAATTTGGTAATTTTTACAAACCGGACGCATCGCCGATTTTAATGAAATTTGGTATACGGGGTTTTTATCGGGCGCTGATTACAAATCTAAATCATTTTTTTTCGAGCACGCTTCGTTCTTAAGATATTCATCATCAGACTTGATAACCAGAACTAACCTATATTCACTATTTATCCACTTATTTTTGCAAACAATTCTTGATTTACAGCTAAATTGATACTCAACATATTTAATTTGTACCTCTTAAAACTCCATTTTTAATTTATTTTACCTGTTTTTTTCCATAAAATTACAAAACTTTACTTATGCCTTGGCGCCCCCAAGGCTACTGCAATTAAAAGTAGGGCTTTACAACTTTTATGGAAAAATAGGTAAAATAAATAGAAAAATGGGGATTTAAGAGGTGGAAATCAAATATTGAGTACCAATTTAGCTTTAAATCAAGAATTGTTTGCAAAAGAAGGTGAAAAATAGTAAATTTAGGTTAGTTCGGGGAAAATAGCACCTGTTGTCTTCCAATTCTTGTTAATCAAGTCTGATGATGAATATCTCGAGAACGAAACGTGTCCGAAAAAAATGCTTTGAGATTAGTAATCAGCGCCCCAAAAACCACCGTATATCAAATACCTATCATTAAAATCGGCGATGATTCCGGTTTGTAAACAATTATATGTTTTAGGTATAAGTTTTTGAAATGTAAATAACAAACTACTTTTATTTCAGATTAAGCAGAAATAATCCTATTTATTAAATTATATTAAAAAACACACACTTTTAACTTATATGTATATGTAGGTATATTATACAGTCATGGTTAAAAAAATAATATATTTACAAGAGTACAGAAATAACAAGCACTTCACTCCAGCATTAGCACAATTATCAGTTAGGAGGGTTTGATAATATTACTAAAACAAGAGAAAAAAACAGCACATCACAAAATACTGAAGGAAAGCAGCACATCAAGTAATACTGATCGTATAAAATACATTAAAATGCATTTTTGCAAGTTGCAAAATTGCCACACCAAGACACCAAAAATGATAAAATGTCATTCACTTCACTAATCACAGAAGATTTGAGGGTGCGTTTCTAACCAAAAGGATTTCCTGGGTACGTTCCTAACTAATAATGCTTCTCGATTTTTTCCAAAGAACAAACTTTGGAGTTATGCGATAAAAAAGTTAAACTTAAGAATTTTTAATGAATAAAAATAGTTATTTGAGACTTTTTTATTCATTCATTTCATTATTAATTTAACTTTAGAATACGGTTAATATAAACGTTTCATGTAGGTTCTAAAGAAACGTTTTTATTACGTTTATATAAAACGTTTTGTAAACGTTTTTTTAGTCTTGAACTGTTCGGATCTAAAGTGTACCCAAAACGTACGTTTTCTAAACATGGTGTGTTATTAGGGAAAACAGTTTTTCTTTTTTAATGCTTCACATGACCAAGGCAAGAATGAGACAGCCAGTTAAATTTCGGCGGAGTACTCAGTCAGTAGTGACATTTACCATGAAACAATACACGATTAAAGAACGAGTAGAAATCGTTAAAACCTATTATCAAAATCAGTGTTCGGTTCGCCAAACGTTCCGTGCACTGCGTTTAATTTATGGTATTCCCACCTAGGTCCTGCGATTTAACTCGGTTCGATTTCTTCTTGTGGGGCTACATCAAATCTCGAGTACATGCGAAAAACCACAAACGATTGCCGCCCTAAAAGCCAAACTTGCACCATTGCATTGGTGAGATTGGGCAAATTGGACAAATTTGTGTCGGAATGTCATCGAAAATTGAATCTCTAGGATTTAATGACTCAGGAACTGGCGGTCATTCGGTTGTATATTTTAAAACTTAATGTCATCAACTATACTTTAAAATAAAAATACAGTCATTGCAATATAATTTTCATAATTTGTTTTCTTTTTATTAAAAGATAGAGCGCTGAAAATGAAAAACCCTTTACCAGATAAAGAAAAAATTACTTTATATAATATTAATATGTACAAAATTTAAAAAATACAAAAATGTTGGTTTGTATCATTTATAATTAAATTGGCTTTACATGCCTTAAATTAAAATGTTTTTATGAGACTATGATGTTCTGGTAAGAATATCTAAAAATATATGTGTTTTAAAGGTTTTTAATAATGTTCCCAAAATAATCCGTGATTTCGGAATGATATGTCAATAACCGAGTCAATAACTATGTAAGAAAATATTAAATTCAAAAGTATTTTCAAATGATTTTGCCATTTTACATTTTTGTAAGAATCGCTTTTATTTGACAACAAAATCTGTAGGATATTGTCAACCAGACCTCTTAACGCATCCACATTTCCCTGCACTTTTTACTTTTTTGATGCTTTTTAAATCTTTTTTTTCGCTCTACTAGTATAACCATTGTTGCTTCTTACATATTCTAAAAACGTCATTGTCCTCTGAAAACATGTTATCATGTTCGGGAACTTTTCCTGAATAACCGTTCCTAAGTTGACGATTTTAAATTAACGCGCGATTTTCGTTTTACTGCGGCCATCTTGGAAACTCTCTGTTACCGTAAATGTGAAATAGTTAGGGTTTTTTCGCAATGCTATATGTTAGGTGTTTTATTTCTATTCTTTTAAGCTAATAAATGCATTTCTGAGATGATGATGTATTAATGAATGCTTCGTAAATAACGAATTTAAAAGTAAATATCATAGAATTTATTAGGTGTATAACAACTAACAGCCGATTATATTTTGGTTTCTCTTTACTACTGAGCCTTAACACCTAATAGTTGAGGGCACTGTATATTATTTAGGTCCAATCACAAGTGCATCACTGAATGATTTATAAATGTCTGGACAACAACTGTTTGCATAATTCTATGTAAAAATTTAAAATTTTTCGATAAATTACTATCTTTTTTAATCCTTGCTTTTTGCTTGCTTTGCACTTTTTGACTCGATTACGAAATTACTTTTTGTGTATATATGTTTAATAATTTACTTTTGTATTTAAATGGATTTTTTACTTAAGTTTTCTGGGAACTACTTTAGATAAATCTAAAATTTCATGTCCTTTGTGAAAGTAACAAGTAGTAGGTATTTGTTTAAATTTAAAGATTTGAAGTACAAGTAATTTGTTTTCAACTATTAACTATTTTTAGGTAATGACAACTTATAATTACGGAAATTACCTCCTGAAATTAAGTACTAGAAATTTTAACAACTTATTATAATTATTTTATGTGCGTTAGACTAAGTGGAAGGTGTACTAAATTTAAATTAAATATCTTTAGAAACGTACAAGGTGTGTATAAAAAAACGTAGCAACACTCTAACGCCCTGTTAAGAAAACCTTGGAGGATATACAAACACATGACTTTTTATTAAGTAGGTAGGTACGAGTATCTGTAGCTTGAATATGGACAGTAACTGGTAAGGTTTAAGATTTGAAAAGCAAGTAGGTATAACTTTTTAAAAGAGAGTCTTAATAACAACAACAAGACATCGTTTATCAATAACAATATATGACCACGTAGAGAATTAATGCTTATTTTTTTACGAAACCAAATCGATCAAAAATAAAAAAATATATATAAAAAGAATTTTTGTTTCAAGAAAAAGCGGCGTATTATATCTTCCTTTTAAGATGATTAAATTAAACGAACGTCACTAGAAGAAATAAGAAAAAAGTTTTTTTATAAAATACTTTTTAATGCATGGTGGCTGTGTATCAATAAATTATTTGGTATCAAAGCTCTTATAGAAAAGGATATGATTCGTTTGCAACAGTCTATTTAAAAAAATTAGGACTTTTAGAAAATAGGTTTATTTAAACTTTTACTTCACTTTTAATTCACCTCAGGATTCAGTCCCAAGGATTAGCATCTTCGAATAAGACATTCTGTATTTCCTGATAATAGAGACATTTTGCACCTCTTAAAATAACAGACATTTTTTGGCCTCCTTATGGTTATCGTTATTAAACATAACGATTACGGCAGCAGTTTTAGACAGAGATTTTGCAGCCTCTTTTAAGAAATTTATCTTGCGTCTGCGCTTTCGACACATAACCGTATTTTTACCTGTGGTTCACCGATCTTAAAGTTAACGAAAAATCAGTATTTACTTTTATTCTTCATAAGATATAAATTGATATTTAAATATATGCAAACACTTCTGTTGATTTCGTTTTTTAAAGTAGATGCAAACAATACAGTATAAGCAAAACAGAAAAAGTAAGGTTGGGTTTGGTAGTAGAATAAAAAGCAAGTGTGCCAGATTGTAACATCCAAATTAATTACTGATTTAGAATATCCGTAAAAGTGCAAGTCCGTTTTAATTTCTTAACACTATTTGATTTTTATTACAGCTATAGATTTTTCGCTAATTAGAGCCTAGGTTTAAATGATATTTTAATTAATACGGCATTAAAATTTTAACCTTTTAAATAATTGATATTAAAATTTCTACAATCCGGCAACCCCGCAGTTTAAAAATAACGACAACGATAACGATAAGCTCTTCGTTATTCATCCGTAATTAAAGGAGTCCGGTATGGTTAATAACGATAACGGATCATGTTTGCGTTACTGCGCAGTCTCAGAATAACGTTAACCACAACGGAATTGCAAAATAAGTGGTGCAAAATGTCTCTAATATTTGAAAAAATATAAATTTAGATTTTAGATCTTATCAAAAGCCTGGACCTGATTAGGTTTAAACATGTTAGGCTTGTAGGACTAAGACAATTTATCAGTTTTTGTAAATAGATATTCAAAGTTTGTTGACTTAATATACTTCCTATTTTAAAAATATTAAAGTAATGAAAAAAACCTAGTTTGTGATACATATACGGTCGGCTTTGACAAAATTAAACTAGTTTCTTGTTGATACTGAACCTGATATAGACACGCGTCAGCCACTTTTGACCCCCCATAAATCAAAAGCTATTTAACGTAAACACATGAAACTCCTATGATAAAAAGGTTCAAAAGTTGTCAATTTTCCACTGACTGATTGACAAAATAAAAATAGTGTTTCATACATGTTCATAATGTTATTTCTTTCCTATGAATATACCGGGTGATGCATCGCCGGGCGGGACATAGGAAATCCCATGTAATTTCTAATGGGGTCAATTATTGGCTCCCCTAATTATTTTTTGAACTGAAGTTTATTGAAGAGCATGCAAATCTACGTCCATGGTAAAAACTTTAGATTTTTCGGTTAACCCGATTGCTAGTTAGATGCTAATATATTTTTAAAAATTGTTATGTACATTATTATCGCCTCATATTTATGAACAACAATAAAAATACCAGTTAGCTTGACATAACGTTGTCATTTTGAAATTTAGTGCTTTATTATTATCAAAAAATCGTAGAGCGAAAAGATTAACCATGAGTTATACTACTGAAGAAAAAGTATTGATAATTAAATGGTACTATCAAGGAAATAGTTACCAAAAGGTGTCAGACATGTTCGCTGCTCAGTATCCGAATAGACCGATACCCGGAAAATCAACAGCCGATAGGACTATCAAAAAATTTGAGACCAAAGGCCCAGTGATAAATAACGGCAGATGTGAAGCTAGGGAGTATGAAAGAGAAGAAGAGAGGTAGAGACTTGGAAATTTTATTGCACGTGGAAGAAAATGAAGGGAAGGTGAGTACAAGGAAACTTTAGGATATCATAGGAAAAAATCAATCAACAGTGCTCCGGATTTTGAAAAGGCATAAATACATTTCATACAAATATGAAATACGACGGCAGGAATTTTGTTTTGTCATGATGGAAAGGGCAAACATGGACAGGGAAGTTTTAAGAAATATTTGTTTTACTGATGAGTGCACATTTACGTTAAACAATGAACCCAATCATCAAAATTACCGATACTGGAGCAAAGAAAACCAACACAGATTTGTCGAATCGAGGACGCAATATCCACAGAAAGTAAATGTTTTGGGCGAGGATTTTCGGACAACATATTATTGGACCATTTTTCTTAATCAAAATTTGAATGCAGCATTTTATTTGAAACTACTCGAAGAACTAATTTTACCCGCTTTAAATGATGTATCCAGGGAAAATCAGGAAATTTGGTACTAAATGGATGGCTGCCCGGCACATAATACCCAGGCTGTTCGGGAATATTTACACAATGCTTTTAATGGAAATTTTATTGGCCTATATCACTCCATAAATTGGCCAGCCAGGTCTCCTGATATTTCGCCAAATGACTTCTTCCTCTGGGGCCATTTAAAAAGCATGATATACAAGGATAAAAATTACTCTAATCTAGATGAGTTAAAAAATGCTATTTCTGCAGAATGCAATAAAATTTCAATTTACCAGTTAGCCAATGTAAGAAGACAATTTTATGAACGTCTGGGTTATTGTCTAGCAGTCAATGGAGGAATATTTGAAAATTTTCTTAAATCTTAAGTTTATTTCCAACATATTAATTATTGTAATAATATTAATAATTTATTGAAGCATGTAAATATTATAAATGTCATAAGTTCTTGAAATTTGTTACTCTAGTTTAGTTTAACTTAACTTAATTCGTTTGTATAAATACAACTTCTATCTTTTCACTGTACGATTTTTTGATAATAATAAAGCACTAAATTTCAAAATGACAACGGTATGTCACGCTAACTGGTATTTTTATTGTTGTTCATAAATATGAGGCGATAATAATGTAACAATTTTTAAAAATATATTAGCATTTAACTAGCAAACGTGTTAACCGAAAAATCTAAAGTTTTTACCATGGACGTAGATTTGCATGCTCTTCAATAAACTTAGATAGAATTTTTCTCTAAAATAATTAGGGGAGCCAATAATAGACCCTATTAAAAATTACATGGGATTGGCGATGCATCACCCGGTATATTTGGATTTTGTACAGAATTTGGCACTCATTTAAATTTCCATTCTTTTTGCTGCGAAGCCTACAGCCAAGAATAGTTTTAAGTCATTTTTTTGTGTTAACCGTATTCATCCGAGTGGTTCACACCGCATTTGAAATGACAATTTAAATATGAGAGTTAGATAATGATAGGTATTCAAATGTTTTCAAAATCTTTTGAACCGTTTTAACATGAAGAAACGCCTTTAGTATTGAACTTGGCTAACCTTTATTACATTTATGTTTTTGGTAGGATAAATACAACAAAATCAAGTACTGCTCTGTCATCTAATCGACCTCATCTTATCCAACACCGTCCGGTCGGTGGTACCTATTAGGGGCCTGCGGGAACTGCGGGGCGAAGGGGCACCCGGGCAACATCTTCGTAACCCCAGGCTAAACGCGTAGCGCGGTAGCACGACCGGTAGGCGCGAGTCGTGCGACCAGTTTATCTTCTCTTTGTCCTGAAAGTGGATGGCAGTACTTTTGTCTTTGTTTGATTTGTCTCTTTACCCCGCGCTCGTACTAGTGCCTAATATGAATATTTACCGGCCGGAATAATAATAATAAATATTTTTAGTTAAATTCCGGGTGATTTTTGACCCATAGGCATAAACTTATTGCTAAGGACAAAAAATGAAAGAAAAAGTTAGTAAAATATTTTTAGTTAGTAAGATCAATTATTTTAAGTTAAATAAAATAACGCGAATTACAGTATTACTTGGTCCGAATTAGCGAATTGTCCGGATTACCGAAGTAGTGCTGATAATGAACAGATTGTATTCAGCTTTTCTCCGGATAAGTGTGAAGGCGCATTGTCAATGAGAAGCAATGCCTTGCATGGTTTATTGACGTTACTCAGATATTACTTCAAATCAGAAAAAAACTTGTTTTAAACCATTCAAGGAATATGTTTCAAGCCATCCATCCTTTGGCAATTCACAGGCAACGGTGTAGTTTTTGAAAACTCGGCACTTCTTACATTTATCTAACACAAGTAACGACAACTTATGTGTGCCTAATGCATTTGAGCATGGCATAAAGGTTATATGGTCTTTTGAAATTTTCCATCCTGGTGCCAATTTTTCATCTTTACGTACCCAGGTTGTGTTTTGCAAAACGCTCCAAAAAAGTGCATTATCGGCATTGGCTTGAAGTTTAAGTTAAAAAGGAGCAACTGCTTCAGCGTTACTTGAAACACATTCTTCACACACTTTAAGAAAACGAATATCATGTATTTCCTTAAATTAATCGAGCCATTCTGAACTCGATTGAAATTCAGTATTTCCTGTGGAGTCCTGCCATTTTTTCACATGGTCTAATGTTCCCCCAAATAAAAACTTTGTTTAATTTTTTGCTCACTAAGTCGTGATTTGTCGTGCCTTTTGGCAGATTGTCCAGATTGTAGAGGTAAAAGTCTGAAAGTGTAACTGTAACGGGTGTCCGTTTGACTGGAGTGTCCGGTTTACGGGGTGTCCAAATTGTCAAAGTTCTACTGTATATAAACAGATAATAAATGGTAAACAATTTTTATTTGAGGAATAATTTAGTATAGTTATTTCACAGAATTTTAAAATGAATCAGCTAAGTTTTTTTCTTTATAAAAAAATAACTAATAATCAAGTCATGATGATAATGTTTTCTAATGGTACACCGTACTATGAGTTGTGATTTTATTGTTACACGATTAGAATTACAATCAGGTCTTATAATGATTATACCACATTATTTCTAAATTTCCAAGTTTATGCGTATAGGCTAAGAATCACCCTGTATAAAAGTAAAAAAAAAATATGTAGAGAATAGAAATTTGTTTTTTGTTTTCTTTATTACTAGGACGCATACTAGATGCAATAGGACAAAAGCCTTTAACGCTACCTATACAATCATTTTTGTGCAGTTTAATTTTTTTTAGTAAAATTCATCGGTCTCTCCAAAAGTTATGAAATACATTCGAATATTTTCGCTTTCTAGAACTTTTTTATTGATCTACGGCCGTTTATTCGCTATAGTAGTCCATGATATTTTATATTTTATTTTGGTTATCATATAAGATTCATGTGTATGGATTTTATACCTGTGCCCGTGTTGTGGCGTAGGTTGTTCCATGTAGGAAATGGTAGGTAATCATATGTTGTGTCGGCCATAACAAGCACTATAAGCAGTACAGATACAGAATCTCTGTAAGAATACTTTTTATTGTTAGTAAGATAGCTAGCATTTTTGATTGGTATATATTTGGATTCTATAGACTTAAGTTTGAGCTCACTTTAAAATTGGCAGTGCTTTAAAACGGTAATTTTGTATTTTAGTTACAAGTTTTTAAAAATATGGTTTTGTTTAAGGAAATCATAACATAGACATCTAACCCTTAAATATTTTTAATTTATAATTATTAATGTAGAGTATTATACGGGTGAATCGTTTTAATTGGAATGCACTGTATATCTACAGTGTGTCCCAGGATAGGTGTTACAAGAGCACAAATGGAACAACATTTTTGAATTTTAAAACGACATTTGGGGAAAACTGGTCGCATGGTCCAAAACTAATAAATACAAAATTTTAATCCAATTGGTATTATACAGGGCAAGTTATAATTAAAAATATGAAAAAATACCCAGAAACTAACAACTTTAATTTTTAAAAATAGAACCAAAGTGGTATATGTGTGAATGTTATAGAGAGTTAAATTTTATGTCAAAATGTAAAGGAAAAGCATGAAAGTACAAAAAATGTGTTTGGCAATTTTTACATTACCTATGTATTACAACCTAAATAATGGACAAGAGGGAGCAAAATTTAAAAGAAAATTAAATATATTTTTTAATCGATGCCTTAAGCCAAGTATTTTAAAAACTGTTAATGCATAATGCAAAAATTGACAGAAATAATTTTTTACTTTAATTTTTTAACTTTAAATGTTGAGGTAAAATTTAATTCCTTACAACATTTACTTATAAAATTTTGTCCTATAAGTTGTCTATAAAAAAAATTAAATGTTTCATATTTAATATTTCCTATGGCGATTTTGTTACGGATTTGATATTCAGTTATACCTGGAATTGGCTACGCCACTACCGGTATAACTGTAAGTATCGAAAACCTAAGAAATTTGCCCTATAAAGACCAACATCAATAAAATCTAATGCAAAAATTAAAAAAATATATCATTCTCAACTAGTTTCTAAGATCTTTTAATATGTTGCCTTAAATACCCCTGTATATTTTTATGTAAAGGTTTAAAAAGCCTATAAAAGTAGTTTATATTAAAAAGTTTTATCTGCCAGTTTTTATCAGATTATAAATTAGTATACATAATACGCTTACTTTATAATCCTATTAAATTTTAAATTATAAGAAGCTTATGAACCCGCCTAAACATCTTTAACACAATAAGGACGTGGTTTTTGAAAAAACTTACTTTAAAAACTAGCTTATATTATTTTTGGCCTATAAGGAAGCTTTGCTTTTAGTCCAGGAGGTAGCAACGTCGGGAAGACGAGAGTTTTATGTTGGCTGATTTTTTGATATGTTGTTCTCTTTCGGGTAGGTCCTTGGCTGTCTGGCTGGCGGTAGCGTTGGCGTGACCTTAACATTTAGAGCTGTCACTTTGACATTTGGAGCTGTCACTGATACGTCAAAAACATGCAGACCTTATATCTTCAAAATATACCGAACGGTTCAGAAGTTAGAAGGTGGACGACTGTATAATTAACAAGGTTAAAAGTGTCTGGCAATTATTAAAATATGTTTTGTGAACCTATCTAAAGACAAGAAATTGAAAATTAGGTTTCTTAAAATGTTTTTAGACCTTCAATTATTACCTCTACAGGTAGGATGCGAACTTATACACTGGCGAACAACCACTACCGCCAGACAAGTCAGCCCAGGGTCTATCCAGAAGAGGAACGAGAGCTACATATCAAAAAATAAGCTTACCTAAAATTCTTTTTCAAAAACCTTGCTACCTCCTATACTATTCCTTATTATATTAATTGACTGAGGTTGATTACCCGTTTAATTCAAGTTTGATGCCTTTAAAAAATCGATACCTTTCCAAGTATTAAAAAGCAATTTTCAATTTGGTACTGCTTTGTTTTTGATTATCTTTTACACGTTTAAGAATTCGGAAAGTTGGCAAACTCTGAACGCTCTATCTAGTTTTTAATCACTCTGTCCGGCGAATCCGGCATAGTGTGAAACGAGGGTAACTCTCCTTTCGCATTAGCGGTAGCCGGGAGCCGGGCGACTCTTTCCGGCGTATCCGGCTTAGTGTGAAACGAGGGTACGTCGATAGCGTCGGTCCATCACCGGCTATCAGTTTCCATCTAGTGTGAAACGCAAAACAGAGAGAGTTAGAGAAGTCCGATTGTCGTGTTAAATCTGCGACACTGCTGAGACAGTGTCGCAAAATACGCACCCTAGTATCTGGCCAAATAACTACAAGACATTGAAGGCATACGGTATATTTTAGTTTGTGGCGCCATCTGTTAACTATCAAGCTAACTAAAAAGTGCATATTTTGCGCCATACCCAAAAACTGATTTAAAATTTATTTTGTAAAGCTTTGACATTAGATTTTATTTTTAGCGATAAAATGGAAAAAATATAAACGGTTTACGCATTATATTTTACATTTTATTATTAAAAAAAACCTAATATCAAAGCTTTACATAAATAAGAAATTAAAGAAGACCTTTAGATATTCTTTACACAAAAGTTTTAAACTTTGTAAATTCAATAGTATATGTTTATTACACTAAAAGTTATGTAAATAATGCAAATAGGAAAAAACAACCTGTAAAGACAATAGTAAGATTAAGTGGGGATATTATACAGTTTTTGTAATTAAAATTTTGGTATATTTAAATAAAATTTAGTAGTCACAGACAGGTGCGGACTAACCCTTACACAATAGTCCTTATTATTTTTACACCCTGTATAATAAAGGCAATAAAATAGCATTTTTAAATGGCCTCAACCATAAGCTAAAAAAGGGACTTTTGTTCGATATCGATAAAGTGACGCATTTTCGAGAAATAAAAACAACTTTTTGGTTAAACTGGGTTGTGTTTAATGATTTAGTTTGTCGGTTTAACATAGGCTCCCTCCTATTTTATGCATTCTGTAGATCCAAATATTAAAGAATATGGGACCACACAATTCTGCAACATTATTTTTTAGTGTCATGAATATAAAAAAACTTCTTGGATTAATTTTTAGTACAATTTGCAACAGAATACCCTAATGTTTTTAATAATGTCCCCACTAAACAAAAACTTTTTTGTCGAAAACGCCTTAAACTACCGATATTGAACAGTAGTACCCGTTCTTTAGCTAAGGGTTTAAGCTACTCCATCTATTTTAATTTCTTTGTTATACATGGTGTAAATATAATTTAGACCAATTTTTAAGAGCTAGTCCGCCCCTGGCGAAGTAATAAAGGCAAATGTTTTACAGAGATGCCATTTTAAGAAGTTGCATTTATCATATTAAAAAAATGTTTCATTTTACGAAGTAATGTAGAGTCTTCAGCGGCGTCTTTTAAGGGCACATATCTCTGTAAGGGCTTTAGGAAACAAAAATTTGGGAACTTGTCACATTATTTTTATGTATTCCATATGAATCAGAGAGATTGCCCACATATTCTTGGATATGAGTAGAGAGTTTTTTTATATAGTAGGGACCGAGATGTATATTTTTCTTTTATAATAATAAGGGAAAACATTTTTAGTGCCTATCGTTATTTGGAAAAATTAATTAAAATTAGTGTTTTTTTTTTAAATATAAACAATTATTTTTCTTTTGTATATACACACAATACCAAGTAAAGTTAAAGTATATGTAGGAAGTAACACAAAAGAAACGATTTATTCAGCAAGAAGTTTTCCTACTTTTTTACGCTATAAAACTGAAAGGCGAAGGACGTACCTTTTAAAATTAGGAACTCAAACTTAAAGATCATACAAAATAAAAAAAAACATTTCTTTGACCTACCCTGTCACTTGTCTGGAAATCGGAAGATATGACAATTTTCAAAAAAAAAAAAAAATATATCAACCCTATACCCAGTTTAGAAACTATCACAACATGTAAAATACCTCTTAATAGAATAATAAAATCAAATTTTTGTTCTATCTTTTTATATTTTTTTATTTTTATGAATCAGGGAGATTTTAAAGAAAACATAGACCTCTTGTTTTTTAATACTTACAACAATACAATATACTTCCAGAGATATTTTAAATAATAAAAGCAATAGAACTTATAATAATATAAATATTTTTTTATTGCATATTATCAAGTTTTCTTCATAGCATAGTAATTTTATTGGTTCAACTGACCAAAACTGATAAAACATGTAAAATCGCAAATAATTGCCAAATAAACTGATTAAACTTCAAATTAAAAGGTTATATAAGCGATGATATGAAAACATTTTTTATGTTATTTTTTTTGACATCAACGAACTTTATTGGAATTGGTTTACACTTAAGTACGAATTTCTTAAAATAAATAAACTATGTAGTTAAATTATTTCTGTTTGATTGATGACGTACATACGAGTATATTGGATAAATTTAAAATAGTTTCGTATAACATAAGTAATCAAGACACACGGCAGCATGTCAAGCCAAGTTCAATCAAAGGAACTGGCTACAGCGCCGAGTGTAATATTATGCTGCGTCCAGACTTGCAACAATTCGCCGTGCCGAATAGCGCGCCACATAGCGATACATAGCGCGGACGTGAACGTGGACGAAATTTACGTCGTATCCAAGGTCTTGGGAAATGATTCCGCGGTGATTCAGAGTTAGTAGGTTTTTTGCATCAAAGGAGCGCGCAAATAGGTTCGTTGGTTTGGACGGATTTTTGGTGAATTGTTGCAAGTCTGGACGCAGCTTTACAAGAACCACTTGGTGCCCCTTTTGACCCCTTCATAACTCAAAACCTATTTAACGTAAACACGAACGTGTGTTTATTTATATCTATAAGGACAACTCGAAGCCCAAATTTCATGAAGCTAGCTTAAACGGTTATAAAGATGTAAAGGTCCAAAACTCGTCAATTTTCCACTGACTGACTAAAAACCTAACCACTTCCAGATGACCTAGAATGATGAAATTTGGAATCCAGCTCGCTAATTGTGTGGAAGCACAGGAAAAGTTCTAAAAGAAAAAAAAGTTTAAAAATAAAGGGGGTGAGAGGGGTCCCCAATAAAAAGTTTTTTAATTGTAGCGTTTGAACCGTTACAATATATGTATTGTTATATTTGCTGTATAACAGAAAATAATACAAAGTCAAAAAATAAGTGGTGTCCCCATACAAAAAGAACTTGTAGTTTCGCGCTAATAAACAACCGTTAACAAGATCGTTATATCGCCCGGACTTGGTTAATTTAAGCATAAACAGGAATCGTGTTAAAAAGGTAGCAGATAATAAATGGGCAATGCGCACTGTTATTTCTATCGTATAAGAAAATGTAGACCAAAGCATAAAAAAACTATGTAGCCGATACGCAGGAAAAAATAATAAATTTAATTACTCACCAACGTTTCTTTACAAAAAGTAATGATATTCCACCAAAAACATAAATGTTTTATACACTGTTTATTATATAAATATTATTATTGCAGGCAATGTTATGATATTAAAAAATCTTGAAATTACCAAGGGTACATTAAATCCTTCGGAGATACTAATAATGTGCTTTTTTTGCGTGCACATGAATTAAATGAAATGGAAATCCTTAGGCCTCAGACACGATACTAAGCGTCAGCGGCCAGCGTTGAGCGGAAAAGTTCTTTTATTCTCGCATAAAGATCAAAGACAGCGGTCTCACATTTGCCGCCTCTGACGTTGATGCTTAGTATTGTGTCAAGCCTCTTACTTTGTTTTTATAAAGTACATTCATAATTTCTGTTACAGGAAACTTAAAATAGGAGCACCTGAGAAACTACCTTGTTTGGGAATGTGAAACAAAGAGGTAAGTGTCAATTTATAAAAATGGTTAAGATAAATCTATAAATAAATGAACCACACGTATTTCGTTTTAGGTTTTAGGTTAGGATTTAAAATCCAGCAGGTTTCAATGAAAATAAAAGATGTATTTCAAAACAGTTTATGCTTAAAATTCCAGGAACATTGTTTGAACAATAAAAAGGACGTCATAATAACTGCTGCTGTATTTAGGTTTATAGTGGGGTTTTTCCATTTTTATTTTGGATACCAGACCCAAACTTTAAAAAGTTGATTCTCAAGAAAATTGCAAAAACCAAGCCTTAATATACCTAATTTATTTTGCTTGAAAAGTTTTATCTTGCTTAACTTTCAAATGCCCTAAAATTGGCTAAAAAAATATGAAAATTTGTATATGAAAATATAAATGATTTTTATTTACAAAAGTACGTCTCTTGATGATATGAACGAGGCACAGACTATATGTAATTTGTGTATGACAGGTTGCACAACTCAAGTAGATTCGACTGTCAAAACGATAATCGCATATTCTGTGGCGGTGTCGTTCAACAAGTTGTACGACAGATTGGATGTGTTTGTGAGCAAAAGTCTATGCATCTTGTTGCACCTATTGTCAGTAATACTTTTTATAGAACCGACGAGACGATAACCGCTTAGTCTTTCGACCGTTATAGTATACAGGGTTATTAAAAAAAACTGGAACGGTGAATTATTTTAGCAACCGACAAAAATTTTGTCGTAAGGGCTACCTGAACATAAAGAATTCAAAAATTGCATTTCAAGGGTTGCCAAGTTTATGGTTTTTTCTGTAGGTTGGGGAATTTTAAATGGAATACCCTATTTTTAATTATTGTAATTAATTGCTTGTATCAACTTTATTATGACCTAATATTATCGTTTTTTTACTCCTGTCAGTTTTGGAGATATGACATCATGCTTTTTTTCGAAATTAATACAAAAACAGCTAGGTAAGGTCAATTATCTAAAATACAATACAACCAATATTCGTCAAAATTAGTACATGGGTGAAACTGGATCTTCTAAATTAACGAATGGCATTTTGCGAGGTTTTCAAGATTCTTAAAAAAAGTCAAGGAAAGAGAATAGAGAATATTTAATTATAAAAAATCGCGAATGCATTTTCTGTATTTAAAATGTCCAGTTACTCCCCTGTACTAATTTTAATAAATTTCGGTTGGATCGTTATTGATAAATTGACCATACCTTGTCATTTCCGTATCGAAACTTGATGCCAGGAGTAAATAATATCAGGTTATTATAAAGTTGATATACGTTTTCTCGGAAACTACTAAACCGATTTTTAAAAAACGAATGTCTGTTTAAAAGATAATTTTAAACCCTTTAAGACAAGGAATTACTTGACCCCTTTTCCCATTTAAGCTTTGTGACGTAAGTGTTGGCGTGGAGAGGGGATAAACCTGAAGATGTAAAGTTTGACACAAATAATGTGTGAACCTACAAAAAAAATTGACGTGTTTTAGGATTTTTTTATCAGTGTACAAATAACAGAATTATGGGGGATGGCTCGTTTTTATTGAAAGGCAAGTATATTATTACAAAAGCACGGAATTATTTCCATTTATTTTATTAAATCCTTATAAACTTTTTGCAATTTTGGTATTAAATAATATTCTTAAATAAAGGAGCTACAACTGAATTAGAAGATTATTAAAATCGGACAGAAAACCGAAAGGGTATTTTGGCTTAAAGGTAAATCTATTCAAAGGTAATTCCATTCAAAGAAGAGCTTTTCGTCTCATTATTGAGTTCTTTACTTACAGAAAGGCTTTCCTCTCTTGCCCATCGTCGGGCTGTGGGGGATTTATCGCTTTTTTATAGGTATTGCATGGCTTCTGCTCTGAAGAATTGTCCAGTATAGTTCCTTCCCACACACACGCACCACGGTTCCCAACAGAGAATCCCGTGGTTCCGCGCGTATACATCCCTATACGGTCCAACTGGACAGGCCCCGAATTTTCCACTTTGTTCGTTCTTTTATCCCTAGAGTTTCTAGAATGTGGAACCTTCTGCCAGCGAAGGTCTTTCCTTTCCCCCAAATCTTCAAGTATTTAAGTCCCGTGTCAACAAACTCCCTCTTACCCCACTTAAGACACCCACGGTACGTTAGTACTATGGCTTTTAGCCTTCGTGGTTTGTCCAAAGATAAAAAAGAAACGTTTTGTCTGTCCAAAGGGTATTTTAGTGATAAAAGCTCAAATTAAAACACCCTGTACACAGTGGATTGCAATCACCCGGATATAAGCGTAACAAAATACTTTTTGCTGTATATAATTTGTCAACATTGAAACGTGCACAATTTATATAGAAAACATAGCGGACACCACAGGATATGAGCTGGTTTCACCTGTACATTTATAAACTGCCTTTGGGCCGTAAAAGTTTAAAGTATTTATACTTCATCCTTCTTTATCTACTTAATTATCTTTTTTTTTCATCAACGATTAAAACTAATTTTCCGTTTATAACGAAGCCGCAGGCAAAAAAAACATTAAAAATATTTTTAATGTCCCTATCTATATTTGTGTAATTTATTACTTAAAATACTTCCTGTACATTTAACCTAAAACAATAAGGCAATGTCCTATGATCTATATTTTATTGTTAACGTCAGTATTTCCGCTGATATCGTCAATATTATTTGAGGATATTGCCGACAGTTCATTTAGTAACAGGGGCGCACTGGTTTACTATTTCGAATCCACCCCAAACGTTAACCGGATGCCCATAAAATTTTCGAGCAAGTCTGTTTTTTTTTCAAAAGTATCTCTCAAAGGGTTTAAAGATATTAGTGGGAGATATGGCTAAATAGCATGAATATTTTCTATGTTTAACACTTTCAAAGTATATCCGGTTTAAGCGGTGCGTCCAGCTTTGGTATTTTAAATAGAACACTCTGTATATGAAAAAGAATATAGATTTAACAGGAAATTTTATTGTATGTTTTTTTAAAAAGCATTTTTAAAATACTACATAAGTGGTATGCAGTTAAAATGCTCTTTTAAAATGTGCAGATCGCCACCCTTGTCCCATTAAAAAAAGGGATATGACCATATAGAAAGTTTCAAACTTTTACTTTGCATAATTATGTCAATATCGATATAGGTAGCAAATTTTAATATTCTATCTCAAAAGATAAAAAACGTTATAGGGAGAACCATCTGTAAAAAAACACGATATACATGTCGCTTCCTCAGCCTGTATTTATCCACTCCTGGATGTAGGCCTTTCCCAAGCTTTTCCACTCTTACTCATAGCTATTTAAGTCCAATTTCTCCCTGCAATTCTCTGGGTTCTTCCCACTCCTCTTGTGGTTTCTCTCGGGCGAAAAACTAAAATACGATGAGTCCATCTGTCCGGATCTTGTCGTGCAATGTGGCATAGCGGTATACATGTAATATACAAATAAGACAGGTGTAAAAACCAACTCGTCGACTATAGGAAATTAAAAGCATAGTAAATATTCGTGGTGGGATGTGTGGTGTTGGCGTCGCCGTCCGACGAAGCTCCTCGTTCTACTCAAAACAGTGCGCTCGTTGCAGCGGTGAATTGCGGGAGAGTACATTGGTGGAGGGGATTAAAGCATGCATTTCCTAAGGACGGCTGTTTGGTTTCCATACCGTTATAGCGGTTTGCAATAAAAATACACTAAGACTTTAGGTTTCCCCCTCCCTCCCACTTTCTAATTTCTGACTATTTGGTATATTAGAAATAATAATAAATAGAGACCGGATTATATGCATTTGCATTATATTAGCCATTTTCATGCGTAATAGTGTATTTTTAGTAAAATATGGTTATTTTTTTATCTTTTTTGACATCCCACGAAGGTCTATGCCTAAATACCAGAGTACCGTGGGTGTCGGGTTATTAGATGTTTAACACATCGTTCCCCCTGTTCCGTCAACGTTGTCCAAGCACTGAAACATGCAGTTGCATTTCACAGCACCTTTTAGACAACGCGGTAGTGCCATCACGGTCGTTATTTTTAAATAACTACTACCTAAATATGTGTCCCCCGCTGGGAATCGAACCGCCGACCTCTGGCTTCGAAGATTTAAGCTCTGTCCACTAGGCCACGGGGAGAGTTATAATGCATACATACATTATCAGTATTTTTTGAGCGCAAAAGCTCACCCCGGGAAGCGGTTTATCCCCCGGAACAAAACATATAATCAGCAAGAAAAGCATCACTAACGGATGATTTTTTGTCTGGAGCCCATTTTTTGTTTTTAATTTTTAGAGGTAGTATTTTATTTTTGGTCACTTAAGCAACGCCCCCGCGAAAAAAATTGTAAATTTATACTGCAATTAATTGAAAAGTAAAGTTTTTTCTCAAAAATATCATTTAATGCTGCATATTCTGCCACTTTTCATGCGCTTTTCATGCATTATATATATAATATTAGCCAATGGTTTAGATAAATTCGGACTGGTATGACCTGATTTTTAATCCTACTCCAGTCCTGCAACAAAGCTAACTTTCTTTACTCTCCCATGATAAAAAAAGTAGAAACTTATACCACTATATTATTATTTAAGGAAATATTATATTTCCATAGTGAAGCGCATTGCGGTGTCATATTATGTATGTAGAAATAAGAACACTTGTGTTAGTTGCTATAAAAACCACTGTTCTAACATTTCAATTTTAGAATAAACATTTTGTTGCTTCATTTCACACTTATGTAAATAAACAAAAGAACTGAAATAATATGGGTTTGGTTGTTTTGACCTCATATAGACTAGAAGAACAGTCAGTCGACATTATTATTTAATTATAAATTATACAAAGTATTCTTAGAGTTAAGTCTATTTTACCAGCCTATAAAAATTGTAAGGCGAAGCCAATTTACTCAAAATTCTTCTTATAGAGTGTTTTCCAATTGTGAAAAAGAAGTTAAGGTTTTATTTACTAAACTTATGAAAAAAAAAGGTTAACATTCGAATATGCAGTTTTCAAGACACAGGGTTAAATGTTTTGAAAACATTCGGATATTTATTAATATCTTAAATATGTCTTAAATGAGTTTGACAAATTTTGACACTAATGTTTTTAGTATTATGGGACTTGTAGGACCCTAACTTGATTTTTTGAAGTCCAGTGGCGTCTTGAGCGGCATCTACAAATCTTTATTTAACTAAAGATTAAATTTAAAAAAATATTTTTTACTTTTTAGAATAGCGATACGAAATGATCATGTCGATAAATGGTTTTATTTATTTACGCAAAAATTGTAAATGAAATAAAAAGAGGCACGAGATCAAATTTGTTCTAAACTAAATGGCAATTTTAAAAAATATTTTTATTTTGGAAAAATGAAGTGGCGTACCGTTTTTTCTTAAACAATATTTACTCCAAACCTCTCATGGACGACACTGGTAATTTTTTTTCTTGTATGCCATAAAATGTCTTCTGATGCATTGGAGGCGTACCCCGTTTATAAAAATATCAAAATTGGTTTAAAACTTATCATTAAAAAATAATTTTGTTTTAAATTTTTAACACCCTTTAGTTCAAAAACTAAGACGTTTAGGACATACGTTCCTAAAAGGTTTTTTTCCTTATTTTTCATTGTAGAATTAGCCCTCAAAGTTTGTCGGTAGAGTTACAGAACACCCTGTATAAAAAAATGTTTTAAAAAATATTATGTTTATTGTGTGCTTTAGGAATACGCAATTTAGCGGATTTTATTTTTTCTGGAAAACTAAGCAAGGTACAAACAAAACTAAAAAGAGAAATAGTTATTTAATATACAAGGGAAAAAAGCTTTAGGTTTAAGCTTGAAGTGGTGTTGTCTCCCGACGCGAAGCGGAGAGAGATAACAAACTCAGAGCTAAAATCTAAAATTTTTCCCCTGTATAATACACAATGTTTTTCTGTTATGGGAAAAACAACGACTTTAGTTGAAGAAAAACATGTAATATTAAAGTCAGAAAATTAATGTAAAATTTAAAGTTTTAAACTGATCGACTGGTATATTTGAAACTCAATTAGACCTTGCATTACTATGTAAACCCTTTAGGAAAATTATTTAGTATCTGTCAATGTAATTTTGTAATTTAATGAATTAAAATTTGAAAGTTGAAACCAAAATCGGTCGTTTAATAGTTATTTGGAATAATATAAAGTTAAAAAATATGTGACTGGACTCCTAATATAAGAGAAATGTAAGTTCTGTATATTAAATTATGCTTAAATTAAATATTTACCTTTACTTACGTTTATGTATCTCCGGAAAAAAGTATTCACTTCTTTCCCACGGGAAAAAAGTAATTTTATGAAACGTCACATTTTAGTACCTGTTAACAGAGATACAATGTCAAATTTGTTTTCCGTCACGGAAAAAAGATATTTTATTATAGACATAAAATAAATATAATAATAAAATATAATAATATAAATATAATAATAAATAAAAATAATTCCGCATGTTTTCCAAGACCATCAGTCATTTTTAAAGTTGCAAATTGCATTTCTCTTTAAATATTAAAATTTATATTTAAGGAATTCACCCACATTCGCGTGCGAACATTGGCTTTTTAAGTAAATGTGATAGGTATGCTTGACCGTCTGTATCCCGATTTAAGGGCTGGTCTCACATAACTGCAACGCATCCGTGCGTCTCGCTGGTGAAATGTAGGGGATTTTGTTGCAAAAAATTTTGTATTAAATAAAAGTGCAGTAATATGAGTCTCTTATACCAAATGCCAATACTTAAATTACACCTGATCTTAAAATAGACCTTTACAAATAAGGTAACACTGTTTTAAGGTTTGGCCACACAAACCGCACCGAGTCCCGCACTGTAGCACGACCGTTGCCTCGGTTTTGAAATGTACCATTGTAATCAAATGCCGTATGCTTAATATCACCGCATCTTATTAACAATGTATTTATAAGTTTTACTCACATATTATTCATAAGGTGTAACAATAAAATTAATTTTACATTTTAAATACTTATTAAATCACTTATTCTTGTATTCTCTGTTTACAACAAGTAACCTTAAACTACTAACTTATTATTTTTACGATATAAACAGAAACATAGATAAGAATATTATAAGGGAAACTGAAATAAAAGATCACGTTTGGTAAACTCAAAGCTGGGTTCGGGAAGCATCGGCGCTATCCAATCAACGTATGATTTCATTGGCCGGGCATGTTTCAGCCCGTACCATGCAACGTACCATCACCGTCAAAATTTAAAATTTGAACAAAACATACGACACTACGGTCGTGCTACGGTGCGGTTATGTGTGGCTAGACCTTTACCTAGACTACTCAAAGTTTGGATAAAATAAATTAGTAGGAAAATTTGTTTTATTTAAACAAAAGATTTACATACATACATGAAAGAATAGACTCAACTTGACAAAAATGCTTTTGAATTTTTATCTAAATAATTTGCCCCACTTTCCTCTATCACCGTAAACCCGAGCTCAGTGCGGCCGTGGTGCGGTTATGTGTGGCCAGACCTCTAGGCTGTGTTTATGTTGGAACTGCGGTGGGCGATGAGAGCTACGGCGTGATGAAAGCAGCTTTATAATACTGAATCATTTATTATTTGTGAGGAATAACAAATTATTTATTTTTGTTAGCAAACTTTCTATACCAAAATGCAATGACTATGCTTTTAATTTTTAACCTAAAATTATAAACGTGAGGAAAACGGATTTAGGCTTGGCTACGCTACTGAAAACGGCCTCCAGAAGGCCTTCTACAGAAAGTAGAGGGGTCGGCGGATTCCGAGTCAGTGACCACGTTGACGTTGTGCCATTTGAACTCGAAGACCATAATCCTCTTGATGGTGTCGCACAAGTTTTAAGCATTGTTGTTTCGAAATCAGAGAAAATCGTATAAGAGGCTTTACATAACAATAACTTCCATAAAATTAAACAATTTTTTAATGTTAATAGACTTTAAGTCTATAAGAACTAACTTAACAAATAAAATATTTGATTTACGTAAACTAAAAGATTTTTTTAAATTAAAACATCAAAAAGAAAGTTCGTTTCTAAGAAATACTTATCGTATGACCAGTGTTGAATTCAGATTTTTTTCCGGGGAGGAATTTATTATTGTTGTAGGGGATCCTGAAGTTACCAAAAAAGGGCAAAAGAACGGTCTTAAGGTGTAAAAACCAAACCAACCGCTTACTTCATGCTTTTCTACATCTGCAGACTGTCCACGAATGGGGTTTATCAAGAGGAAAAATAGATTAAAAAATTATTTTTCGAGAAAAACTCATTTGTCATAAAAAAATTGCTTGTAAAAAAATATGATTCACGAAAACATTAAAAAAACATGATTATTTTCCAGGAGTTAGTAGTTAACTGTTTTTATTTTTAAGAAAAACATTAATTTAAAATGGCATTTTAAATCAATTTATTTATTTAACAGAGTTATCAAAATTTTTCATAAGACTGAATTTGTTGTTATTAAAAATAAATTATTATTAATTCTTGTAATAAAATAACATAAAAACTCATCATAATTTGCTTTTTAAACACCTGCTAGCCTTCCCCCAAATTTATCCACAACACAATTTTTCAGCTGGTAAATAAATGTGCTCAAGGCGTGTTAGCCAAATTATGAAGTTTGATAAAATTTAGTATTATAATAATCGATTACAAACTTTATTTTAAATAAAATTTTGAAATTATTTTTTTGCTAAAAATGAAAAATAAAGGAAATTTAATCCTCAAGAAAAATCATGTGTTTCAAGTTTTGGTTAGTCAATAAAGAACACAGGGTGTAATTAAATTGATGACTTAAAATACAGGGTATGATTCCTTAGCTTATTTTAGAAAGAAAAGTTCTTATGAATATAATTATGTCCTAAACGTATTAACTTTTGAGATACGGGGTGTTAAAATTTTTAAAAAGCAAAAAGTTTCGAAAACACTTATTTTAGTAAAAACTGTTATACTGTATACCTTATTTAAATAAGTATTTATTATTTTTATTACATAATTGGTAAGTAATTAAAAATTATAAAACCTAATTTTTAAAAGCAAAAGGTTTCACAATGACTTTTTTAGGTTTAAAAATATGCAATTAAGTGAATTGATACATTGAACAAGATACGGGAAAAAAATAAGAGACATAAAAGCAGTATTTTTATTTGTCGAATCCAAGCAAGCACAAAAATTTTACACACATTAACAGAGTCAGCGTACCGTTTTATTGCTGGAATTATTTCTTCAGTTGCCTCTCGAGACGCCACCGGACTTAGTAAATGTAAAATAAGTTAGAGATAAATAACCCCCTTAATGTCATTTATAATATTGCCGGATTTAAACAAAATTGGGTAAGGAATAGTTGGGATATTAAAAAAATATATATATTATATATATTTGAAATTTTAACACTCTGTATCTCAAAAGTTAAGAGGTTAAGGACATATGATTATAATAACTTTTCTAAAATTCCTAAAATAAGTTAAGAAATCATACCCTATATTTTTACCCATCAATTAAATTACAGCCTGTATAGATTTTAATTTTTGGGCTATATCCTACCTTCTGTTAAAATTTTAACTCAATCCACGCAGGACCAAAGAATTGCGAGGTAAAATGCTGTATTTCATGTACTATTAATTTTTGGGATTTGCTACCTTATTACTAGAAATTTGTATATAAGTTTGTACGGACGTTAAAATAAAATTCCAAGTTACTTAAATGAACTTTCCCTACCTTCTGTTAAAATTTTAACTCAATTCACGCAGGACCAAAGAATTGTGAGGTAAAATGCTTCATTTCATGTACTATTAATTTTTGGGATTTGCTACCTTATTACTAGAAATTTGTATATAAGTTTGTACGGACGTTAAAATAAAATTCCAAGTTATTTAAATGGACTTTGACTATTAAGTCAATAAGTTCTATTTACCCTCTTCTATTTTAAGTTGTAATCTAGAATCATGCTAATCATTTCCGGACAAATATACATACCATTTTTGTCTTTTTGATATATTGATCAATTAATGGCAAAATAAATATAAGATTAGATAAGCACTAGGTATTGTTTTCCGTTCATTATTTCACTTGGAAATTATGAATGAAAAACAATTCCTACTTTAATCACATCAGAGATAATGAATTATTATTTTTATTGCATTTTGGGTGCGTTAAATAGGACAGTGACGTGCCATATTTTGGTTATTTAACTATATCGAGTTAGTTTCAGGGTTGGTAAGCTCCTTACTATGTATTATTTTTGAGAATGGGAAAATAAAACTACACCGCACACTGCTAAAATTTTACGTGCGATATGAAAATAACCCCTTTTTATTTTCATAAATTTGCGTTAAAAATGGGCTTAAAATATGTATAATTAAAGATCTGAATAAAAAGTATATTATAAACACATTTTTTTAGTTCAGAAAAATGACACCATACAACGTAACATGCAATGCAACAAACGGTCCTAATGTCGTTGGTGGAACCTCCTCTGTAAATAGGCTTATCCGCATTTGAAACGAACTTGTAGACCAACGAGGTTGTAGTACAAAATCTTTTTTATTTTTACCTATTATTTGAAAGAACGGAAAACCAAATTATATGGTCGTTGGTAGAAAATTTTACCATTTGATAAAAGAAACGGTTTACAAAATTGTCTTCTCTCTCTCTCTCTCTCTCTCTCTCTCTCTCTCTCATTGAATTAATTAAAGTATTTTTCTTTCGTCTTGGCATTTTAACTTCATTTTCTATTGTTTCTTGTAACAATACTTAAACACGTCCAAACGGATACTGCAACTAACATCGAACGCCTGTGTGTTAACGCAAAAAACCGACGCTTTTATGGATCGCGACGAACGTTTCAGCGCGCATTACAGGCAATCGTACGAACGCGCGAATCTGGTTGCGTTGCCTGTTGCTTTGCATGTTGCATGGCATGTTGCATTACACCCGTCTTTGCGCGGCTTAAAGGCGGTTTTCCACCAAACGGACTCACTTGCGACTAGTTTCAGTTTGAAAACAGAAACAAAAACTTGTTTAGTCTTTTTGTTTTTTTTTGTTTCCACTAGACAAACAATTTTTATCAGGCCTTTTCTAGATGATGTTTTTGTAATGGCTTGCGGGTTTCTTATATACAAATCTTTTGAGCAAGAGAAGCAAAAGCGAAAAGAAAGATACCCACTGGATAAGATCGTTTTAAGAAGATAACTTGATTATGGAACGGACAAAATTAGGGCAAATTTGGTAGATCATGACATAGGAATTAAGGGATAACTAAGATCGTCATTTTTAATTTTAAAAAATGTCCAATCGCGAATTTGAGAACTTGTTAAATGTAGTGGGACCAAAAATTTGCGAACAGAATACAAATTACCGAGATGCCATATCTACATTTCTAGCTACTAGTGATAGTTTTAAAAACTTAATGTATACGAACCGTTTCTACATAGTAAATTCTCTTTACAAAAACAGAGACAAAATACTAAAACCTTTTGATATTTCCGCCTGACGATCGAACTTTTCGTTCTTGACGAAAACACGAACTCGCGACACAAAGTCTTCACAATGTTTTCTATTCTAACAACAAAAGTTTTGGTTTTGTCGAAATCGACACAGTTCTGTTACTGTTTTGTGGCGGTTTAGTCCGTTTGGTGAAAATCCGCCTTAACATGACTAAAAACGAAGTTAACCAACGAAGATATCTGCTTTTTCGTTGTTTTAATAATAGTTTCAATTTCAAACAAAAATAAATTGTTTTAAGAGGGCTAGGGTAGGCTTCGTATATTTAAGTATATATTTTTGAAAACTCTTAAGTTAGTTTTTTTGGTTTAAATTTAAAATATAATAATTTAAACATTGACTGGTGCTTTTAAATTTAAAAACCATTTTGTACATTTTGGTAAATCTGTGCAAGTATAAAAGTTTCAAGATCTATAAAGACTATAGAGTTAGATAGAAATAAAAAATGTATTTTTTTTACTTGTTGCAAATTAAAATACTAATTACATTATGAGTTCGGTAGTTAAAGTTTTAAACTGAAATACAAAATTAAATATGCATCAGATATTAAGTTGTCAATTTCCATAATTCATACTTTAATTTTACAGCTATAATTGTTTGACAGTTATGGTATAAATATAATGATCAATTAAAATATTTATTTAGTATTAAATAAATCACCAATCAAACAAGTCATGCTTAGTACTCAGATTATACTGTCACTAATTCAGATTTTAAGCATATATTATTAGGTTTTAATATTTTAAGTGAGAAATTCAAGTAAAATGAAAACTAAATACAGGTATTACCCTTAATAAAATTGCTCCGTTAATAATAAAATATAAATGGTAAAGACACTAATAAATTTACGATGTTGGTATTATGGCTTTGTCACGGTTATCGTCAAAATATTCGTGTTACTACCCTTAGGAGTTTTATGTAATTGACAATGCTTGGCATATTTATATAAATGTTTTACAAACTTATAATTATTAAACCAACGATATGGTTTTAATTTACCATTTTAACGCTTTAAATGCCCTGGGGTAAGCGAATAAACACGACTGACTGCGCAAAATTAATTTCTTCGGACTGACATCATGTAAAACCTATAATTAGAGCAGGTGATGAAGGTCTATTCAATAGTAAAAAGCCACAAGCGTTATAAAAATAAGGACGGCAATCAACTATTGCTGTCTAAAAGCGTCGTTTACAAGTGTGCGAGCAACAAAAAAGGAGAATACTTAGAAAGTGAGACAGAACTGATGATGCCGTGGCATTTTTATTCTTGATGATTAGTCTACAAAAAAATTGGTGAATGATCCTTCTTTTACAGAAAAGCTTCCTTCTCTTGCCCATCGTCGGGCTGTGAGGGATTTATCGCTTTTTGTAGGTACTTCCACGGCATTTGCTCTGAAGAATTGTCCAGTATTGTTCCTCCACTCACGGTTCCCAACAGAGAAACTCGTGGTTCCGTGCGTATGCATCCCTATACGGTCCAACTGGACAAGCCCCGAACTTCCCACTTCGTTCGTTCTTTTATCCCTAGAGTTTCTAGAATGTAGAACCTGCTGCCCGCGGAGGTCTTTCCTTCCCCCCAAATCTTTAAGTATTTAAGTCCCGTGTCAACAAACTCCCTCTTACCTCGCATAAGACACCCACGGCACGTTAGTATTTAGGCTTTTAGCCTTCGTGGATTGTCCAAAGATAAAAAAATCAAAGTTTGAATAAATCCTAGCGTATACAAGGTAGAGGTAAATTTACAAATTTAGCATAAGAGAAAACTAACCTTATTTTTAAGTATAGAACAAAATTTTATTTAATGAACTTATTTAGAATTAAAAGTTATGTCAGAGTTAAAAATCGAAAATAAAACATACTTTTCCAAATTAAGGTACGCGCACATATGACGGCATCGAGCGGACTGTACGGATCGGAAAAAATAGTGTCTATAAAATTAAATTTAAATGGGGCTGTAATGAAATGGACTTCATGATAAGAACACTTTATAAACCTTTTAGGGGTTTCTTTTGACGAGCCTACCACGAATATTCATATGAAAGCGGTGCTTTAACTCACCCTGTCAATGTCAAATGTTTCGGGTGTCGGACTGGGCAAACGCGTTCTTTTCATCGGATAAGTTAACCACAATATTTTACATGCAATTTGTAAACATTTGCCAAAAATGGTAAGGGTTACAGTTATGAAATAATAAGGCTCAAACACATGTTTCGAGTATCGAACTAGGCGGGTTACGTTACTGTAACCCTTACGATTTTTGGCACAATGTAAAAAATTGCATGTAAAAATTGTGGTTTACTCGTTCGATTAAAAGAGTGAAGAGTTCGTCCAGGACAACACGCGATACATTTTAACATTGCGGCTGGGTTAAAGCGCCACTTCCATATATGGCGGTATGTATATTCGTGGTAGACTCGTCAAAAGAAACCCCCTAAAAGGTTTATAAAGTGTTCCTATTATAAAGTCCATTTCAATACTAGCCCGCAGGGACTAAAAGTTCGATCGATAGCGTTTCATATGTGCGATACAGTTCAGAAATTACCGCGGAATTTCATTATACGTTTCGCCGATTCCTACGGGGGGTTTAACTCAGAAGTTTCCATTCCGAATAAAAAGGCGCTGACTTTTAACATTTTCTCATAACTCATCCACGACTTGCAGGTGTGTGTATGTCATTTAATTTTTAGTGGGACTATTTTTTTTCGGTTCTTACTGTCTGTCCGATGCCGTTGTAAGTGCGCGTACCTTTACCGCAAAACTGTAAAACATTATTTGCTATTCTCAAAGGTTTTAAATACATTTAAGTCATTTTAAAATTTTAAACGTAACTTTTTTTTGGTTGAATTAGACTAAAATTTAAAAGTTCCTTTAGCCCTTAAATAGGCGAGTGCCATTTTATTACGTAAGTAGGCGCGTGATGTCATATATACCCCCAAACGTTAACATCCAATAACTATTTTTTCTTTGAATTTGTTTTAAAACTGCTAATTATATTTTTAATTGAAAGCATTTTCTTTTAATGTATGAATAATGAAATAAAAAAGTTGCCCAGAAAAATAATACGCGTATTAAAACATTTTAATTGATGATGAATGATATTACCTTCTATGTTATGTCTCTTCCCTGTTTTTAGCACACTTTTTACCCTTTAGATGTTATTATTGACTGTTTCTATATATTCTTAGCTTAAATTAACTAATGACTCGTTTTTTACAAAATAAATTTGAAGATATTATTAATTTTACTCGATTATTCAAGAATCACATCTAAGAGTTAAAAAAGTATGTACAAAGTTTTTTATTTATATTTTGCCACCCACTTTTAGCTACAACCAAGAAAAATAGAAAAAAAACGTCCTGTATGAATGTTTCATACTTTCTCATCTATTATTTTTTGAGCATAGACTTCATGATAATAACCCTTTTTAAAACCTATTTAGGGGGTTTCTTTTGACGAGTCTACCACTAATATTCATACCGCCATACAGGATGGAATCGGCGCTTCAACCCAGCCTGTCAATTTTGAGATGTTTTGGGGTGTCGGACTGGGCGATCGCGTCATTTTTTTATCCGACAAGTTTACCACAATGTTTTACATAAGTACAATTTTTAAACATTGTGCTAATATTGGTAAGGATTACAGTCACGAGACCATAAGGCTCACAATTGACATTTTTCGGTTATCGAACTGGGCGGGTTTTATGACTGTAAACTTTACCATTTTTGGCATAATGTAAAATTGCAAATTGTAAATTTCATTACAATATACAAAACGGTTAAAAAGGTAAAAGGGACAGGTGGACTATACGTCTTCATTCTAAATTATAATATTGACGTAATCAGTATCAATTGTACATAATTAATTTAATAATTAATGGCATTATGTCATTTTATTTTATATTTGTCGTTTTTCGTAAAGCCATTTTAAAATAACAGGTAATATTGATTGAAGTAAATATATATAAAATTAAAAGGAGTAACACTCATTATTAGTAGTAAAAACCTTTTTTTCAAGTTAAGCCGAAAAAGAAATTGTCGACGCTACTGCGTTAACGTCTATGCTATTAATTGGTGCGATATTAATAATGGTTTCAATATTTTTTAAGGTGTTCGTCATTGTTACCGGATTTTTTGTTAATACGTTATGAATTAGGTTGTATCAGCTAATTTAAAGTTGATGTTAAAAGCAAGTTTTTGTTATAACTGGGTTAGTAATGAAGCGGGTACTAACGGATAAGTGTCTTAAAATGAGGAAGAAGGTGAAATATTTGGGTATGTAATTGAATCAGTTTTAAAGAAATTTTGAAGGGTATTTGTCAATTTCTAAAATTACTAATAAAAAGAACTGGATGTTTTTATAACTCTGGTTGTGGGTAACCTAATTTTTTTAGGATTCAGTAGCATTTCTTATAATAGTTTGTCATTTTTCCATGTCACATGCAATATTCCATATGTTCGTTTTTGCATCACAACCAGGGTATTACAGTAAACTATTTTACCGGGCACTTAACACCTAATTTGAGATTTTTTAACAATTTTGTCAATCAGTATGGATAACAGAAGTATTATCGTATGCAGTGACCGCCATAATTGTTGAACCATATGGAACTCTTTAATTTTTCAAAAATCCATATATGTAAAACGCAAATCCAAAATTTTGTCGTACCAATTGACCTCATCTTTTTTTTAATGATCCTCTGGCCTCTGGTTACTGAGACGTTTCATTGCTTATTTTTTAAATGTTTTATTTCCTTTTTTAACAATAAAACAAAATGTAACGTGTGTTGCCTATACCGCGGGGAATATTACGTTAAACGCAATATCGGTAGCTTTTCGGTAATACAAACTGCACCAGTTTACTGGTTTATTTTTTTCGGCAGTACAAACTGCGCCAATTTACATGATCTTTTAAAAAATGATCCTCTGGTTACTGGGACCTTTCAACACTATTTTTTACTGTTTAATCGCTTTTTTTCCTAGGAGAGAAATTTATTTTTGTTGCAAATTAAAAAACAAAAGTATTTGTCGACTTGACTGCAATTTTTATAAGTATAGGTTTTAACGCGTTTTGGTTTTGTTGCCCATTCTTTCTATAAAATATTTTTTTACCACTGTAATTTTCCTTAAATGCACTTAAATGACCCTGTACCAGAGTAGTCGAAATTCGACGCATTTTAGAAAGAGAAAGTTGGTGTTAGCATGGTAATTCTTGCGACTTTGTAACTGAACAATTATGTGGAGTTAAAAAATAAAAATAATTACTTATGTCTTTAAAACCGCTGACAAGGGTATTTGCCTAACCTGTTACCTTGATGCCTTTTATTTCATAATATTGTTGCGTCTTTTTCTTATTAATTTTGGGTATATAAGTAAATTAAATCCGTTGAAATTCGACGGGGAAAAACATTTTTACCATATTTACAGAAAATAACTGATTTTTTGTTGTCAGAACTCACTGCAACAACATCAAGCAAAATATGACAAACAAATGTCATAGTGCATTAGGAAAGTTTCAAAAGGCATTCGACAGAGGCGCCTAATTTAAATTGCTATTAGAAAACGCTGAGTAAAGTTTGAATAAATCCTAGCGTAAATGAGGTAGATGCAAACTTATAAATTTAGCATATGGGAAAAACTACCTTTATTTTTGAACTCAGAACAAAAATATTATTTGGAAAACTTGTTAAAAATTAAAAGTTATGTCAGAGTTAAAAAAAGAACCTCCTGCTTAAGAATCGAAATATATATATTTATTTCAAAGTACCCTTATACCGACTAGATCGAACCTAATTAACTTTTGTAAATATTTCTTATTTTTGACAAACTATCAAATAGTTGTTATTCTTAAAACGGCTTTTACAATGTCGAGTCAATCCTTGAGTTAGTATACTCCCACCCTAGAAGTGAACCAAATTTGGCAATCTAGGTGACAATGCATTTGACAGCTTTTTAAATTTAGCTTGGACTTTAACTCACGGATCCCGATGAATTGCCAATGTTACTACCTGCGCGAAACAAAAGTTACTTTTCATGGGCAAAAAAATGTATTTGTGCGCTTGGATATCACTTATTCCTGAGGTTGGACGCGCAGGCGCCAAACATAGTATCCGCATTATCGGAAAGAATTTACGACGCCTGGTCTTGGCTTTCTGTTCGGAGTACGGTAGCATAGACAAGAATGAGACGAGTAACTGGTCCTAACAATTTGTCCATTGTATTTATCTCTTTCTGGTTTAACGCAAGTTCCAATAAATATATCTTTGTCTTTCATCATGGCAGGCTATCGTAGATGGAGCAATCATCGCTTTGCCCTGGTTGCCAAGTTGTTTACAATTTCTGCATGTAAACTTTAATGTCCTTTTTGGCTCACATCTAATTAAGAGAAAGAAAATATACCATGAATCGAATATTTTTAACTTGACAAACGTTGCCGCAGGCAGTCACGCCGAAATGTTAATCGATATTTGTGTTTGATATTTTTCAATGGCCGATTTGTTTGGACAGTTTGTTTACAGTTTCTGTGATTTATTGTGTGTTTCGTGGTTTTTTACCTTTAATTGGACTTTGAATATTGACTTTTATTAGTGATCACAGTGTATATATTAAATTTGTGCTTTTAAACAGATAATTTAAGGTAATATTGACATGGTTATCTGTAAGAAAAATCTTTATAAAAACCAAATAAATGACATTTTTAATAAGGTGTGTGTAATTATTGAACTAAACCCCAATATTTTATATTAATAGGAAACAAAAACAAGTACCTAACATTAAGGGCAAAAATAGCACAGCTATATAATTTGAATTTGGCGGGCAAACGATAAAGTCGACTCACGCGCCATCTGCGTTTGCCTTCCTTGAAGACAGACAAGGAAGGCCCAGCAGCTATCTCTCTCGGATAATTTATTTACATTTAATTGCTCGTCTCATTGTTGTCTCTGACGGTAGCTACTACCGCGGTCAGGGAGCACGGGGTGCCGGTGTTTATATTCTGTCATGGCTTTTAAGTGCGCATGTTCGTCCAACCCCGATTTGTTTACTGCGCGAGGTCGTAAAAATCCAAATAATGCTTCTTGCCACTGCGGATCTAAATGTGCGTTATCCATGCTTTAACCGCATAATAATTAAACCCTGAGTTTGTTAACACGACATTGTTAAAGCGGCTCTTAAAGCATTTAAATGTATTTGTTACTTAAAGCCGCGTCCAGACTTGCAACAATTCGCCATGCCGCTCTACGCCGCATACCCCGCCCCATAGCGTGGACGTGGACCGAATTCACGTCGTTTCAAGGGCTTGGCGAATGATTCGCGGATTATTCAGAGCTTGTCGGTTTTTTGAGTCCAAGAAGCGCGTAAACAGATTAGTTTGTTTGGACGGATGTTTGGCGAATTGTTGCAAGTCTGGATACGGCTTAAAATATCTAACCTAAATTTATGCTTCTTTTGGTTGAATTAGGCTAAAATTTAAAAGTTTCCTTAGATTCATTTTTTACATCACTTTAATCTTAAATAAAACGCCCTAAATCTACAGATTTTTAAATGTATTTTTATGTTTTCTTTCTGTATTAAGATTAAGCCTAAAACTGATTGTTAAACTTTTGTAGACAGTTTTTATGGATGTAATCCTAATTAAATTTTATTTTAAGAAATTGTAACAAATAACAGTTCAACGAAAATCAATTAAAATATCAGTTATTTCAAGGCAATTTTATTAAAAAATCTATGTGAAATATTAATTAAAACGAACTTTTAAATTTTAGCCTAATTGAAGCAAAAAAGCATAAATTTGGGTTCGATATGTACAAACTTTTAAATAAGAATAACAGATATTTAATATTTTTATAAAAATAAACTGCTTAAAGGATTATTTATAACAGCTAATTTAGTTTGATCTAGTCGCTATACGAAGGGCGTTTTATAAATTCCTACAACACTACAACACGCTATAACTCGTCTTAAAATGCAGGGGGATTTAAAGGGAGTTTTTATTTTAGGGCACTGCAAAAATATTACCACTTGTCAGCACAAATATCGAGTAGGAATTTATAAACTAGAACGCAGAACTCAACCCTATAATTGCTACGCATGTTGTAACCTGGGATGTTTTAAATACAAGCAAATTTGCTTTTTATATTTGGAATTTATTCCGCAGATACGCTTCGCCCCTGCCTTAGATCTTTTTACGTTAAGTTCAAGCTATTTATTTATTTGGAATCCTAAAGAGTACATTGATTTTATATTGGATTCCTATTTTTTTATTTTGCTAATTATTGAACAATTCATATATGACATTTATTTTTATTAATATTATTTTATTTAGTTTTTAGGTTGATTAAAAATAAACACAAATATTTGTATTAACAAAATAATAGTAACTAAAATCTGAGGACATTAAGTTTTTTTACTTAGCATGTAGTTTTTAACTTTCATTCAATGGAATCATACGGCTGTTGTTTTTCCAATTTTATGTTAATATTAGACAGGGTTCATAACCTAAAATTGTATGTACTAAATAACATCATTCGAGCAGATGTAAAAAATCTAAGGATAAAACAATTATATTTTTAATTGTTTTTGCCATAAATATAAATCAAATGTTTCTCTACGGCGCCACTGGAAATATTGTTTTAAATTTAATTATACAAAAACTAGCCCCCTGATAAATATAGCAGCTCTTTTTAAAGTTAGTAAAATGCTTTTAATATAATTAATAAAAATATGATGTTGTGTTAGATTTTTTGGACTTTGCTAACATCATGTTATACCCCGTATCAAATTTAAATAAAAAGTTAGTAGGGTCCGCGCGTTTTGTGAAGAAGCCACCGACGTCATCATTGTCTGCAAGAAATCTCCTGATATTCCTTCAGTCCGTATTTAAAATGTTATTTATTTTTTAAATCAGAAACTTTAAAGTGCCTACTTCCTAGGTAACGATACGAAGCCCTCAAAACCGCGATTGAAAGAGAGATACAGAAGATTTCGCGTAGATAATGAGGACGTTGCTGGCTTCTTTACTAAACGCGCGGACCTTATTTTAATAGCTTAATAAATAATAAATATACTAAATACTTGCGACTGGCTGTATGGCTAAAGCCAAAAGTAAAAAAATCATAGCTTAATAGCTAGCCAGTAAAAATGTCATATGTACATACCGAAAAGTTTGTTTTCAACATTTTTAAAAATGAAATTGCTTCTTACCTCATAAACTATGACTTATTCTAACTTATTTGAGCTGTTTGATTCACTTTGACTGATTTGTGATGCTTTTGGGCACAAACCCTTTATTATCAGGTAAAACATTTGTCTCTTTGCGTTTGCATGCTTTTAAATCCCTCCCAGACTGCAGCACAAAATTTACGTATGGTTTAAAGTGGTTAATGGATCAGATTTGCTACTGTGTTTTAAATCTATAAACATGCAGTAGAAATTCACAAGCCGCTTTGCGTTTGGATGCTTCTAAATTCCTCCCAGACGGCAGCATAAAATTTACGTATGGTTTAAAGTGGTTCAGATTTGCTACTGTGTTTCAACTCTATGAACGTGCTGACATGCAGTAGGAATTCACAAGCCGCTTATGCGCTTGCATGCTTTTAAATTTCTCCCAGACGGCAGCACAAAGCTAACGTATGGTTTAAAGTGGTAAAGGGAGGTGATACTGTTTAGATTTGCTACTGTGTTTCAACTCTATGAACGTGCTGACATTCAGGAGGAATTCACAAACCTCTTATGCGCTCCAAACTCACAAAGGGTTTGAATTAAGGTAATACTGTTAAGTTTTACTACTACGTTTTAACTCCATAAAAGTGCACACACGCCCAGTAGGAATCGCATACGAGTTATAGCGATATGTTTCATTTTTATTTGTTAAGGGGGAGATACCTGTAAATGCTTTTATTTTTATTTATTTTTATGATTTTTTTAAATGAAAGCGTAATAATATATTTTCCAATATTGATATGTAGCTTACTTAAATAATAAAATAATATATATTTTTTCATTTTAATTATTTAAAATAACGGCTGTTCGCTTGATTTTTCTACAAAGGTCGGAGAGGGACGGGCGGAAACTCTTGTCATAATTTGTCCCATATTGGGCAGTTTTTTTGAAAAAACAAAAAATTGGAAAAGGTGGCCGTACTCTAAATGCCAATAAGTTTTCTTCTATAGGTTAAAAATATTTACAATATTTTTACCACAACATACATGTATCCTCGATAATGGAATATAATATATTTTAAAAATGTACATTTAATAATATCAAAGACAAAAAACGTTTATTACTTTATGTAAGCACTTTATTTGCTGTAAATCAGATATTCACAGGCTTTTTCGCCAGTCTAAATATATACCAACGTTTGCAACGTTTAAAATTGGCCCCCTGTAATCCGCGCCACTGGCTTCCTTGAATGCACGCCGCCCGCGCGCCTCCGCTCTATACCCTCTCCCCCGCTCCACGACCATTCATTCATGATGGCGGCCCCATTCATAAAAACCGCCTCGGCTAGTCGCTCGCCTGCAACGTTGCCAGCTTTCCATTTCCGTTCATCAGGGAACTTGGCATGTATTTAGATTTTTGCGTATTGATTTTTGTTTCGAGGAGAATGAATGGAGATTTAACTTTGCTAGCGTTTGTAATTGGGTTAGGTAAAACTTTTCAGTTTTCTAGTGGGTATGCAAATGTATTGTATCGTGTAGAATTTACATATTAGTGGCAATCAATACCTAAGTGTTCCATCGTAATATTATGTAGTGTACTTTCTAACTTTATAGTATAGATTTTATTATATTTTATATAAATTATATTTAAAGAGAGAGAGAGCAATTTTCAATTGTATTTTCTTCTTCGCTAAAGATTGTACCGGACATTTTTGCAAGTATACGAAATTTCTTAAAAAATTCTGGTTTTTGGTTTTTAGTTCAAGATCGTGGTGTATTCTGTAGGAGAATTTCGCACCTAAAATAATTTTATTTAAGTAGTACGTCGTTGTAACAAAATGCGAGAGAGAAGAAGAGAGAGAGAGAGAGAGAGAGAGAGATCACGGTGTATGTGACGGATAGGGAAGGTAAACGAGACGTAACTTTAAGGTCGATTCTCACTCTCACTACACGTCTCATTGACCGTCATGTTCCGTTTGCATAAAATATTAAAACACGAAAATCGTAAAAATATAAAATGCCTACTATACGAATATGGGGATATGGGACGTATAGTGAGAATTGACCTTTAGTGAACAAATGTTAGGACAACTTTAAAATATATTTATTTATTTAAAACAATTTATCTTGGTTTTAAAATAAAATCGGTACAAAAAGTATTATTTTAAACTGTGTAATACACAGATTCCGCTTTCAGTGGCGCAAATGTAAATAATTTGTCAATTTTGAACGACACATTCGAAGTTGACCAATTAGAAAAAATTGACATTATAAAGGGTGAAAAATCTAATAATTTATTTTTTAAATTAATATTAGTGACCATATTTTTTGGGCAATCCAATGGCCATACCTTTGTTTAAATATTAAATTTAATATACCACAATGTTTATCCTGTAAACAGATTTTCTTTTTTATTTGCGTGCCCAAAAAATTACTTTGTGCATCCGTTTGCGTTCGTGAAGTTGAACTTTGCGCTGGCAATGTGACGTTAGAAAATGTAACTGGTGGTTAGAGCAACAACAAATAAACGTTAAAAATGACAAATATTATTTGACGTTACCAAGGGGCAGTGGCAACTTTTTTTTAGATGTGGTTTTAATTGTCATTGGTTTGTAAGTTAGAAACGGCTGGGCCGATTTAAAAAAACAAAGTGGCTTTAAAAGAGATATAAAGGACCTTTAAAACGAGGTGCTACATGACACCCATGTTCCATTTAGAATAAAAAGTTGCTTGTCCCGATGACACTTGCCACGTGACCAAAATTGTTTTCATGCCAAAAGTTGTTAAAGTATTACCCTTTTACTCAAATTTTATCCAACTCCTTCCTATTCAAAATTTATGGGGGATAGAACTTTTAAAAACCGCACTGTATGTACAAATTTGAGGTAAACTTTAAACCTTTGTAACTCTAGAACGAATGGGCCGATTTTTAAAAATAAAACGGTGATAAATGGAGAATCAAAAGCCCTTTAAAACAAGGTGCTACATGAACCCCTATTCCATTTGAAAAAAAAGCTGCTAGTGCCTCCTTGACACTAGACCACGTGACCGAAAGTATTTTTATGTCAAAAAGTAGTTTAAGTGATACCGTTTTACTCAAACTTAACTCCACCTCAATGTCTTGTTCTATTCAAAAGATAAAGGGGGAGGACTTTTAATATACCCACTGTATATGAGGGGCTAGTTTCAAATTGTACAACCTCCAAAATTAGATTTTTATGTTGTATCTAATTAAAAATGAACAAAGAACCTAAAAATTAAATGTAATCCATTCTTTCTTAATTTTAAAGCATCTGTTATGAATGTAGTAGCAATGGCCTTAAAAGTGATTTATTTAAATTTAGTGTTGAAAAATACAACTATTGGGACATTTATCCTATGTTGTATTAAGGGGTAAAATTATTAGTGAGAAAAAATCCTCGACTTATTACTAAAAATATATTTAAGAACCCCGTGTTAAAATTTGAGACTAATCGGTTTAGCCGTTTTCAAGTAATGTTGGTCACCGACTTTGAAAACACCATAAAAAAATGCGTTTAAAGTTTGAAGTGCACATAAAAGCACTCTGAAACGCCCTTTTAAATTTGCGTGTTACTTTGTAAATATCCACCGGAACAATATAAAATTTTCTGTGTGTATTCTTAAATATCTGTACATTAAGAAAATAAAAAAGATTATTTGTTTAAAAATTTCAACTGTATATAACCCCTTAAAAAGTAGAAATGAAGATTGAACACGTTGAAACTAGGACCCTCATAAATAAATTATTAATTAATAATTTATTATATTAAAAGCGGGTAAAAGTTACGTAAAAGGGTGTCACTTAAACTACTCTTTGATATAAAAATAATTTCGGTCACTTGGCCTAGTGCCAAAGGGGCACTAGCAACTTTTTTTTCAAAGGGAAAGTAGCACCTTGTTTGAAAGGTCTTTCTTTTCTCTACTCATTACTGTTTTATTTTTACCAATCAGTCCAGTCGTTCTAGAGTTACGCGCGTTTGAAGTTTAGCTCCAATTTGTACATACATTGTGGTTTTTTTTTTTTTTAATGGGTCAAGATATCGAGATCGGCTAAAATTTGTGTAAAATGGTGTCACTTAAGCCACTAGTTGGCTTTAGATTAATTTTGGTCACGTGGTCTAGTGTCAAGGGGCCCTAGCAACTTTTTTCAAATGGAAATGGGAGTCATGTACCACTTCGTTTTAAAGGCCCTTGGATTCTCTACTTAACTCCACTTTGTTCTTGAAAATCGGCTCAGCTACTCTAGACTTACAAGCCAATTTTATCAAAACTGTTAGTACGGTATTTAAGCCAAATATCTAAGTCTGGAACGGCTAGGCTAATTTTCAAAAACAAAGTGGCGTTAAGTAGAAGTAAAGGGCTTTAAAACAAGGTTCTACGTAAACCCCCTTTCCAATTGAGAAACAAAGTTGCTAGTGCCCCCTTGGCACTAGCCCACGTGACCGAAATTATTTTTATGTTAAAGAGTAGTTTAAGTGACACCTTTTACCTATTGACCTAATAATTTAATTGTACCCGATTTCGATACCTTGTCCCATTAAAAAGATAAAGTGGGGGTAACAATTTTAATATCCTCACTGTTTTGAAAAACATACCTAGTAACTAGGGTAACTGACTTTTGAAACCAATCAAAAATATATTTTTTGTTTAGGGCTTTTTCTAAATTGAAAGTGTCCAAGGTATAATTAAAATTTGGATACACGTCAAAATCATGAAGATCAATGTTTCTTTTTGTGTCAAATAGTATGTCTTTTAAAATTGCCTACTTTAAATCATCTGTTAACGCGCCTATCCTATGTCCTAAGTATGATAGATTTTCCCTTGTAATGTCACTAGTGTTTAATTTTTTTCCGAATTTTTTTCAAGACTTCAAATGTTTTAAAGGCGATAAGTTTTCCAAAATATTCGTGGCCAAGAAAAAAATCTTGGAATAATTTAACCCTTTTTGTATTATGTAAGGAAATTCCACACCAAATTGGTTTTAAATAATATTATTTTAAATTTAATGTTTGTGCCTTTGACAGGTGCTTTAAAAATGTAACATAAAATAATACTTTTCATTTTATCAATTGTGTTTGCACGTATATAGAGTGTTTAAATAATTAAATTAATTATTTATTATAAGTAATATCAATTTTAGAAACAAATCTTCCAAAATTACAAAAAAAAAGAATAAATAAATAAAGAATGAACAATATAAAATTTAAGCTGCATGTCCCCCTTGCAACAGTCTCTCGCCCCCTAGGGAGGTGGAGGGGCCCACAGGCTTAAGGGCTTTCTGATAAAATTATATTATGATAGTTTACCTATAAAATAAGTTCTTAACGAGGCTCCCAGACGTGAACTGATTCCTTAAACGTGCACGTCTGGCTTTGACATTACTTTTGTAAAATTAAATGACTGGTAAAAATACACCTTTAGGTATGCCTTGTAAGAATTGCTCTGAGCAACTGTTTTCGAGATATTTACGTTTAAGATATTTAATGAAACAAAAAAGTTTATGGGATAATACAACAAATCATTCGTATTTGATGTGGCAGTTGTAGTGATAGCTAATGAGCTGTAATTAATGGTATTTTACGGTTTCACCAAACAATTTAAACGCAATTATCTTAAAAATGGTCGCTCAGAAAGATTCTTATAAAGTATACATTTTTGCGTAAGAAGCATAAAAATGTTTACTGGTACACTCAGATGCTACATACAGGGTGGCACAAAAAGTTGCCATTTTTTAAAGAAATTAAAAATAGTGTAGGTAGCACCCTCTAGTTTACACAAAAATTGTTAATATTGAATCTGCAAGTGTATGTTTAAGACCCTTAGATGATAATTTTTATTAAAATATTTAAAACGTATTAAATGTTATCGATATAATTGTGTTCACTTTAACAGCCTGTATCTTTCTTTTTATTAACTTTTGGATATAAGTATGTTTAGTTAAATCTTAATAATTTAGCATAGAAAATTTGTGGTATTTTTAGTGTACCATTGATTAGCGGACACCCCGTATATGTATAATTTTAGACTCTTACTCATGCTTTAATATCATATTTAATTTATAATACTACAGTTGTTGAAAAAATATATTTTGATTTTTTAGACGTATCCTAGCTTTCGTTTGTTCCACACTCAACACTTATGTTTACTACTACGGTCTTAAAATATTATTTTACTAACTGTAATTATATTATGTATTTTAGGGGCCTAAAACCGTATATTATTTAATATTATGCTACGCTTAAAATACAACAAAAGATAGAAAATTACATTTTCTTTAATTATGTAGGTAAATGACAGCATAACGTAAAAAAACAATTCTACAATAATGTCAAAAAATTTCGTCAGGGTATCACAAGAAAAATTAGAAAAATACTTGGATTGCCATGGTAACGCAACTAAAATTACACATTTAATTGGTCAAAAAACAGTGGTATAAAATTTCTGCATAATTATTTACATTTTGTCTTTATGACCGTAGTTGGGCGCCATTTTGCTAAAAAACAAAAATATAAAAGTTTATTTCTAACCTTAGTTAGTTTAATATTTTGCTAAATCAAATCAAGTTTGCTATTAGAATTAAATTGAACTTAAATAAATTGTACCTGGAAACAATTAAGGGAAGTAGTAATTAAAAAAAAGATCGTAGCTTCGTAAATTATGAATACCAATTTTATTTAGTAACTAAATTTGAAAGTTATATTGTTAAAAAAACAAAAAGTGTAACCTGTCTATATTTATGATAATTTACTTGTGATATTCTATAGAAATTACTGATAAAAAATTAAACATGTTAAATAGTTGTTAATTCGCCGTAAAACCCTTACTTTTAAACTTAATTTATAAAGTTATGATTCACAACGTTTTATATACTTTTACCCTGATTGGGCGCCACATTGCCTGAAATTTAAATCTTATTTTTATGTATGCCTTTTAATTTGTTATATTCCATGAATCAAGTTTTGTCTTGTAAGAATATACAGGGTGTCTCCTAATTGCGGTAGGAAAATTTAAGGGTGTAGGTATTCCTGAGCCTTTTTTCTGAAAAAAAAGTTCATATAAACATGGGTCCTCAAATTTTTCGTTCTTAAGATACAGGGTGTTAAACTTTAAAAAATAAAAAAAGAACTAATAATTTCCAAAACACTTTTTTAGTATAATTTGCTAGACTAGAAATATGCGTTATTGATTTATGTATTTGTTGTTGTTATTACATATTATTTGCTTATAAGAAGTTATAACAATTAATTTTTAAAAGAAAAAATGTCCTCATGTTTTTGTATGGTCCAGTTTTATGCAGGTTGGTGGATTTTATTTTTTCTGGAAAAGTAAGCAAGCTACGTAAAAATAAAGAAAAAACAAAAAAGTTGTATTTTTAGTGTTTCATCTGGATAAAATATCAAAGTTTCAAAAAAGTCAGTGGAGTACATTTTTTTACAAAAGCACTAGCCAAGATGCGTCCCACGCCGCCACTGGTTTCATTAATTAAAATTAGTTTGGGGCTGAATTAACTTCCTATTTTAACAAATACCACAGCCATATTTTATTAAAGTCGGATACGGCATATTTAAGATAGTATTAAAAACCCGATTTTCTTTTTAAAGTTTAACACCCTGTATCTTAGAAACAAAGAATTCCCGGAGCTATGTATGTATGAACTTAAATTGCCTTACCGCAATAAGAAAACACCCCGTATAATAACTAATAAAGGTCTGTCGGGGTTCCACACAAGTTCTAATGTAAGAAACAGTAAACATTTCTTATTTTTATTTATTTTTTTAGCAATACAACTAATTATTTTTATTTTATTATAACAAAAAATAATTATGATATTTTAAGTAAAAAGCAAGAAGTTTTTAGCCCTAAACATGAATGAAAAGTGCATGAACGCGTTTCGCTAGTTAATTTCTGGTCGAAGTCATTCATGGTTACGCTTTAGCACTCGCCGTCACATCGCAAATTTCCAGCAAAAATAGAAAACCGGCAACGTTGCGCGGCACGTTGCCCTCGCGAATGAACCGATCGCGCCCGAACGTTCGTCAGTCTGAACCGAAACGTCGCACGGATAATACGAGATACGATCGTCGATTCTCTCGACCGCAACGTCATCTCTCGCAGCTGTAACCGTTTCGGAGATACTTAAAATTTAATAGTAACAGTGTTCCGGGAAAATAATTTTCTAATACGTTTGAAAAAGTCACTTTTATGTGCGTAAATATTTTAAGTGTTCCTAGTTTCAATCGGATTACTTTGAATGAAGTTAAACGTAAAAAGTGTGGTGCTTCCGGCCATTCATGCGGAGTGAGCAGTGATAATCGAAGTAACCTCGTTCTAGCAGTGTAGTGCGTACGCTCTCTATTTGGATTATTTTCGAATATTAAACTTTTAAGGATTGATATATGGTTGCTGTACCATTGGCATTGGATGAGGATAAAACTTTTCCTGGAAAACTTTATTTTTCCTTAAAAAGGGATAACTATCTGCAAGGGTGAAAATACCAACCTTCAGCAAAAGCAGCAAAAAATCAGCATTGGATGAATGTTGAAGCAGCTTGGAGCAGGCAGATTGCGAATGACATTGAGGTGCGTGTGGGTGTGTTTGTCCATTCACATTTATTTTCAAATGACGTATTGTAGTAGCAGACCCGAGACGTGCTCAGTGGCGCGCATTTTTGCATATTTCATTCATGGGTAGGGTCTTGAATAAAATCATTAATATTATAATTATTGATTATTGACTAATATGTTATCCAGCCTATTAAACCAGTATAACAGCTTTAAAAATTAGATACACAAACTCTATATTTTTTAAATTTAACCAAATTGCATTTTATTCGTTTTAAATTAATAATGTTCGTTTTTTTATTAATTTACTAAAATACTTGTATTTTTTAGCTTTTCTACCTTAAAAACTGAAAAAATATTTAATATTTGTATAATGTATATATTTTTTTTTTGAAATCAATTACAAATAAAAACACTTTTAAACCTTAAAAAAATATATTGTACTTAAACATCCTTATTATGTTTTTATAAAACTGGTTATTTGTTAAAATTAAAATAAGGCAATAGACCCAACACAGTTGGTCAACTAAAATGTCTTTATTTTTGTTTCCGAGCAAAAAGTACTGGTTAAAAAAACAGTTTTTTTTCCGTTTGACAATAGTTATACTAAGATTTAAAACCAATATGTTTATTCAAGAAAATATTAGGTTGGATAGTAATTTCGGTGTCACCCGGTATATCCAAATTACATAAATTCATTAAATTTATATTAAGTAAGTAGATTTTTTTCCACAAATCTAGAAAATATTTAACACTGTTTATCTCCTAAACCGTTTACCTTAGCGTGATAAGGCACGAAATCATTTTTGTTTAGAATTCATTGTACATAATTTCTGCATAAAGAATATTTGCTCCAAACTGCATAGTTTTAAAGATACATGCAAAAACTACGTTTTAACCACTCCCACTCTAACCCGACGCACAAATTAGTGTAACTTTTTATTATATACTGAGAGAAGTGTATAGAATCTATTTGACTCTGGAATAATTTTCAACTTTAAATGTCTTCCATTTGCGACTTTTAAAGCTATTTGGATCCAACTACTAGAAATCATCAAATCTTAACATCTATTTTTTTTACTTTTATCTAATCGCGAGGACGTGATTTCTTAGGTACAACTGCATAAATTGCAAATAAACAATTTTCAGTTCAGTGAACTGAAGATCCGTCAAGATGTCTGAAAAGAGGTTCTTAAAAAGATTATTTATTATTAGTCTTCCATTCATTCGTATTATGTGGGTACCGGATATAGGTCGTTAAAACGTTTTTTTCTTTTATTCCGAGAAGTATTTTTGCCTTGGGTGCTGCGGTTAAAACCATTAAAAATGTATTAAAAACATTACCAAAGCATCAAATTACCTGTTGATGTAGTGTTACAAACATATAGGTACTACCTATTGTTTCTTGTAAAGTTTCGGTGTTTTTGATTTTCCATATGGCAATAAAATGTAAATTATAAGTTAAGTTTTTAAAATTTAAAATTGTACAACTGTCATATTTTAATAAGAAGAATTTTAAATTAGTTACATACGATAAGAATTATTTAGTAAATATTAACGACATCAATTTTAAAGTTTAGGGTTTAATTGTTTTATTGCTTTTCTTTTTAAAATAAAAAAACAATACATGATTTTTTTGCCATCTTTGTACCGCGAAATCTTCCTAAGGGATGACTTTTGACCTCATGTTTATACAGCACTACTCTTTATTTAACAAACAAATTATTACACCCTTAAATTTCGCATTTGATTTGAAAAACCCTGTATAAAAGTGTGTTATTATTAAATACCTATAAAACGTTATTATTTAAAGAAATCCCCTAAGCCTTACACAGTATAAATCTTCTAAAAATTATAAGAAAAAATAACACTAAAAACCGTTGTTTTATAATATTCTGATTGTCGACCCTTTAAATTGGCTAAAATCTAATTTTTAAACTTACTGGTTTGCTCCCGCTGCTGGATGGAATCGTATCTATGCACATTTGAATCAGAACACAACTTTTGGTTATACCAATTTATGTAGAGAATCTTGTCAAAAAGTCACCACCTATGGGAAAAAATTAGAACCAGTCCCAATCTGGCGGGTGAAAACGCTCAAGTTTTAATTCCCTACTCATGACTCGCAGTAAATCGTCAAGAGTCAAAGACTTTTTAAGCGGAAAAAACTGGTAAGTGGGAATCGACCATAAAGCCTAATAAATTCACAAGCCAAACATACCCATTCTGCTTAAAACAACGGGTGTTGGAAAATTGGTTCCTGATTAGAAGATGGTTATAAAGCCATTAACATTAATATGAAAGTCAGTTAGAGCCCCAGAAATGTCATAGGTACATTGATTCCCGGTAATAAATAAGACGGTTCAGGTAGACACCGATTACCTGGAAGGGTTTATTTATCTTGGGATTGGTATGATTTACTTATTATTATGTGAGTAAACGACGAAAACAGTTTTGGTTGCCCAACCGTACCCATGTTGGGAACCAATTTATATATAAGTCGTAAGGGCAATCAGAAAGGTTGAGAACCAATTTTCCCAATATTCTTGATTCGATAACCAATTTACATGAGCCTAAAACAAATTTTTCTCAAAGTCGATCATTCAGAATAGGTATTTTAGCAAAATCAACATCAAATATTAACTTTTAAATAAACCTCGTAAATTAGAAACTATAATATTGAATGAGATGATGACAATTGTCTTTATAGTTGTGCACGTGTTTGCGGCAATTGTTTTAATCACTTTAATTATTTTTGAATAAACTGTAAACTTATGCGACATACAATGTTGCATGAGTCGCATAAATAAAGCGGATGAATGAAACTAATCAATTTTGACGTAGCCTCGTTAATGCTTGCGAACATACGTGATTCACTGTACCGTGTCGTTGAGGCAAAACTGAAAATATGTCACGAGATGCGTAAAATTTACGTATAATTTTTTTAACTATGACCCACAAGATTTTAAATGTTACATAACTTTTAATAATAAGATCTTCATATATTATTAGAAACGTTCGCATATATATTTTGAAAAATTAATATATATTAAATACAAAATAATTTTTTTATATTGGTTTTTCATTTTTGATTCAAGCTTGAAGTTCTATGTCGGAGAAAAATACAAAATTTTAATTTTAAAAGTCATCGGGTAAGTCCTTAAAATTAATATTACAAATATTAAATTTATTACAGATTTTATAAAATTAACTTGTTAAAACTAAATACTAGCTATGATACAAATTAGAAGTATAGTAAAGTATATACGTAGTTTTTAAAGTAACGTTACTTATTTTAAAAAGAAGTTTATATAAATTTCTGGTGACAAATCCCTTTATTTATACCCAATTATTATTTTTATAAAAACCGATTGATGCAGAAAAGTTGTTTCTGTAGTTTAAAAATATCCTATTTTACACTGATTTCGTTATTTATTACCTTGTAAAAGGAGATCTTTGTAATTTAATTTAAATTAAATTTAATATTTTTACCACTTAAATATGCATTGCAGAATATAAAAACTAAAAAACCCAAAAATTAGATTAGCTACATTATACAGGGTGTTCGGAAAATGCGTTGAAATTTTAAGGGGTCGTTTTGCAATGTAAAATAATGTTAGTAACTTCTTTGACAAAATGTCGAAATCTCCCTGGTTACCAAGTTACAGGGGTTAAAAGTTCAATTTTTATTTTTGTTTTTTTGCCATATTGCATTTATTTTTTAACCAATCTAGTGGACATTTGGCATACAAATCGAGCTTTGCAGATTCTAAAATTTTAAGATGAAAGTACTCTTTTTTATTACCGCCAGAGGGCACTTTACCTAAAACTTGAAACTTATTTACATCATAACTTTTTAATTTTGACAGATATCGCAAAGCTGGGGGCGCCATTTTATAGACAATCGAAAACCTAAAAAATAAGATACTGTGTACTAAAGTCGATAAACCTCACCGTTAGGCTATAAATCGACATTAAACTTTTCATCAATTTCAATCAAATTACCTACATATATACAGGGTGATCAACAACTTAGCCGAAAACTTTAAGGGGTAATTCTACAATTTGAAAATAAGAAAAAACTTCGTATAATTAAGTATATGTCATAAACGTCTTAGTTTTTGAACTACGGTTAAATATTTGAAAATAAAACTTTTTTATTATTTTGAACACCCCGTAGTATAAAAACTAAGACGCTTAGGACATACGTTTTTATGAAGGTTTTTTTTCGTTAGGTAAATTAACTGATGGTTCCAGGGTATTCGATAACAGCAAAATAAATATATATATTTTTTAAGTTAAACAATTGAAACTAAACTTTTATTTTATTATTATATATTAAAATCTTTATACTATATTCTGTATATTATGTATATACTTCACGAGTTTCGGCCTTGACGATAAATGCTTAACTACGTAACGGTTTTTTGTTTGTGTGATCAGACGTAGCCTCACAGGTTTTCGCCTCACGAATACATTTTTGTCAACAAACATACCGTCAATATCGAGAGATAATCTATTTTACAAATTGTACTAGTAGCTATATTATTTGATACATTTCTACTTCACGTACTAGTTAGTACATCAAAAATTGTTGAAATACAGTAAAACATTTTCTTTTACTTCGGCACCTTGTATCCTTCCAATTATCAAACTTTGAAATTTGGTATATTTCGTTAAAATATAATCATTTTGTCATAAGGAAAAAATGTTGCAACATAACTTACAATAAAAAAATGACGATGATATATAGTGGAATAAACAAAGTAAGATTTTAAACTACAACAAACTGATTAATCAAATCTTACAAATCATTTCTGATAAAATTATTTCAAAGGCCTGTTTCGTTGTTGTTTGATTTAGAGTTTACTATTTTATTATTTTTATTTTGCTGGAAATTTGACATAAATAATAATTTTATTTATCCGTGAGTAACGTCACCATAAACTAAATAAAAAAACTTAAACATTCATGCATTGTTAAATACGTGGGGGTTAGCACTAACCAGAACTAATCAAAACATTAGGAAATTCAAGTTTAAAACTATTTAAAAAATTAACAAAACTTGGACAGTGTCAGTTAAATTTTGACCGTAGTTCGATCGGGTATCATGGTGCTTTTTCGCCCAGCATTGACGAGAAACAAAAATGTTAGTTTGACAGCAGTCTAACAGAGGTAGACCTTTAAGCAGTTGCCTTTTCCCAGGCCTCTTTAAAAGGGAGAGGACCAATATTTGTATAGTTTCTCTTAATCATACCTTGAGTAGTACGGATAATAATACCGTCAGATCTAGGATAAAGGCTAACAAAACGTCCAAGCTTCCATTCAGTGGACAGAGTATGATCCTTTTTAATAGGCCCTTAGTCTTGTACACCTAAGGTCGCAAATTTTCGGTTTAGATAGATTTAAATTGTATTTCTTTTCTTTAAGTTTTGCCGGAAATTGCAAGATTTTTTGTAATAATGCCAAAATTTACATATTTGTCGAAAATCACCGCGAAATGATACGAGTTACGACATCCCTTTTCTATTTCTTTGACCTTTGTTGGCATATTTATTTAACGTGGCGCTGTTTATATAAGCACTGGCAACATTGTAAAGTTGTTTAAAATCACAAATTGTTGAATAAATTTTAATTTTCCCCGGTTGGTGACGTATTTAACTATTAATTAAAATACTTTTTTATCTTTGTGAAATTTTGTCTTAGAGCCTATTATGTCCAAGGTGCCTTTTTTTTGGCGACAAATTCAACACCACACACTTTATTTGGTACAAAAAGTTTTGCTTTCTTTTTTACATCAGTAAGCATTGTTTATTTTAAAGGTAAAAGAACAGTTGACTATAAGATTGTATTATAAATATTTCCACGGCCTTTTCTCAAAAATAAGCAAGTAGAGTTGTATACAGTCTCCAATAGGGCAGATATATGGATCTGCTTACAATACATCTAGAGCCACACTGATACTTGCCTTGAAACAACCACAGAACAGTGTATTACCTTAGGCTTTATACGTCATCCAGACGACAATTTTCCACAGGAAACAAAAAAATAATGGTTTTATTTTGTACGTGTGAATGAAAAATTAGATTGTAAGTCAGTGTAATCTACAATCCAATAGTAGGACCAAATTGTATCGTATGGAAGTCGTTTTAAACTATCATGGATTGTTCTAGTAAGTAAATAAACTTCGAAAAAATAAACAGGGTTCTGTAAGTTTGTAGCAACTATGATAAAAACCGCAAAATAAATAATGATAGTAATCGTGTTAAACATTGGTATTGTCATTGAGTAGTAAATGATTTTTACAACCAGTCGAGGTCACAGAACCTGAATATTTAAATACTTAGTGGTTTGAAAGCAAAAATTCCGTTGCCTGGCGTTCTCGATATTTCATAATATTCTTAGAAAAACGTGTTTATGTTATTTTATTATTAGCTTCCGGTACAGATACAAATAAAGATGATTTTGTTTTTAACAATTTTTGTGGTATACCAAGTGACATGGAAATTGAAAAACGCAATAAAAATTTGTATTAATGAAATTCCCTGATGCGGAGAGATTTTTTTGTTTTTTTGAACAAAAAGCATCTTCTCTGAAGTCTTGTTATTTAATGAGCCACCCTGAATGCTTATTGCGATGTCAGTTATTTTACTCATTTTTAAAAGTTATGGCCGACCTAAAGTTTTATTTGGTTTAAAATCTATTTTGTTAAATCTTATGACCTTGACTGCGGTTTTTCTTCTTGATAACAGTTTCAGCGCAGACCTCAAACTGCAAGTACTTCCTTCCAGACTTCCTTTAGTGATAAAATGTTGATTATTTAGGTTGGAGATTTTAAAAATGTATTAAACTTTATAAAAGTATTAACAAATACATATACTTAATCAGTTACAATTAATTACAAGGATTATGAATAACAGGTTTAGTAACTTAATATTATATTGCTCCTAGTAGATAGCAAATTATTAGATAGTAAGTATGGTTATGTGATTTGTTTTTGGGCGTATATTTATACAGTGTATTTTAAAATTACTATGGGGCGTATTCTATTTATTAAAATAGAAAATAAATCAACTCAAATCAATGTTGGTTTAGTCAACAAATTATAAAATTCCGTAGCTTTGCAATACGCCATTTTTAAAAGTAATAAATTCATAAAAATATTTGATGTTTAAAATACCAGAATTCAAAAAGGTTAGATTCCATTACCAACGACCTAAAGTTTTCCAATTAAAGTTAAATCTATTACACTACTACACATCGAGATAGGCGCGCTTGTGGCTGCTTCGGTTGTATCGGCAAGCGTCGATCTCCGGAGTTAAGCAGTGCAATGCGCGCCCATAATTTGGATGGGTGTCCGGCGACAGCGGTGTTTTGGGCAACGGCACACGGTGTTCTGCTCGGGGATGCGGACCGAGCAACAACCATCCAAGTTATGGAATGAATGGTGTGTGAATGAGAAGGAGTAGGGGTCAAGGTACAATAAGCCTTCAGGCTGCAGTGCACCATCTAGGGGGCGGTCGTCGGACCTGGGTGGGATGACCCCGAAAAGGTGAAAAAAAACACATCGAGATATAAATATTACACAGACAACTCCGAATTAAAAAAAAACTAGAATTATTTCATATGGTTTTCGAAAAGATAAAAGCTAAAGTCGGAAATAGTTTAAATATGATAAGTGTAATTATGTACCTAGCAAAGGTATTCCTCTAACTTTACTGCAAGCTTGGGTAATCAAAGGATTTAAGTAACAACCTAAAATAAATAAAACAAATTCTAAACTAAAAACTAACTAAAAAGCTTACCTTAATCAAGGGTCTCAGAGTCTCCGTTGTAATTCATAATAAACTTGCTGACCTTCTCAGAATTAAATTTAATCGGAGATTCGCCCAGTTCATGACTAATTGGCCATCTTTATTATTACCCCAATTATTATCCTTTATACCAAACAAGATTGTCACAAACATATCGCAACAGCATAATTACGATCATAAAAATTACATTAAATAATGCATGCTAAGTGTTCTATTTACATATTGCTTTAAATCGCAACAATCATCCACATATTGAGGTTAACCTATTTTTATAAAGTCTCAACAGTAAATATAGCTCGTTGTGCTATTTTTAAATGGCTTGTCCACTCGCTAATTCTTGGCGTAATTATTTCTGGCACAATAAAACAACTTAAAGAATCAAAATAATGCAATTCAAGACGCACAGGGTCATTCTGAGATACACGCAAGCTACAAGTTTGTAATTTTATATTTTTGATAATAATTTTAATTTTTACGTTACGGCTTAATTGTGACTCTTGCAATGTATGTATAGATCAGGGGTCACTTTCATTAAGGGTACGTTTTAAAAAATAACATTACCGTCGCGGTCCGGAAGGTCCGGCGATGGCTCATACTCTCCCCATTCCTCGCACTCGCCTCGCATACATTACCATCTTCGAAATAAGAACCTATTCGACTTTGTAAATCGTTGCGGCATATTTAATAATAACGAACTATATTAAAAATACCAACTCTTTACAGTAATCGTATATTAAAATCACAAAACAGCACTTAACATTCAAAATTCTTTTAAACAACTTATACTGCATAAATAATTTGCGTTCATAAAGTTACAGGTTAAGCACAGGTTCACAGTACAACAAAATAGGTCTGGATAGTTGGTTAGTTCAAAACATAGGTACTAAATACTTATAATTTTCCTATTTACTTAACTTTTACATAAAAATTAATGAATATGTTTGAGATGTTTAAAATATCGAAAAATGATTACGACAGTTGTTGACATTTGATTGATTACTTATGATTCCTCTCTTTTTGTCGTACTTTTGGTTTAGACGGTATAAAAAGAGAACAACAAGGTGTGACGAAACATTCACCACCGCTGAAAAATCTGTATCCCAGATTATTTCTTACCTAAAAATTATAGTTACATTTAACACGGTTCGACCAATTTAAATATTTATTTGCTTGAAATTAGCTTTTACCAATGATTTATAATGTAGCATTTAGGTATATGATACTTAAAATAATAAAAATAATTTTATTTTTAATATGTTCCAATAGCACATATGAAGGTTCTTTTAACTTTTTCTTATTTTCAAAATACTTTTTACGAGAGCTTTTTCAAATAAGCTACTTTATATAAAACCTATCACTTACCACTTTATTGTAATATGCCCATGCACAGAAATGTTTATTATTTTTTACTCGAAAACTATGCTTAAGACGAAAAAATATAAAGTGATCATGTTTTCTCAAAAGTAAAAATTCGAGTGATATCACAGATGTTATAATCACAGGGTACCTCAAAAATTCTGACTTTAACGACACGGGTTTCTTTAAAATTACTTAAGAATTTTTATTTTTGGGAATAAGCAACTTATTTTAAAACACCATGTATATACGATAATAGATTTATTTGTTTATACGTTCAAATAGATTAACGATATTCCTCTTAATGAACCTGTTTCAGTACAACTTTCCAACAAATTAAATGGAATTTTTTATTTTATCTAATTACCTAACATTTGTGTAAACCTTTTTTATATGGATTTTGCGACGTCAAACTGATAATTACAATTGGGGTTTTCCAAATCTGCAGGAGCTCATATCGTCAATACTTAGTAAAAAGCACAGACATCATAAGGTAACAACAATAACTAAAGACCATCCAAGTTACAGATGCAAAGGAAATAAACAAATTCATGGAGTGTGCACGTGTACGCTGAAATAGGCAGGGACGCATCAAGGAACTCCATTGTTTTGAAGCAAATATACTTTTTAAATTATGATGCGATTTTTTTTTCTACCAAGTACGATAAGGGTAGTCGTACCTTAGTACACGGTGGAGTGATTTAACAATTTAATTTAAGATCTTTTAATTATTCTAAGCAATTTTAATCCATTATTTTCAAATCGGAACTACAATGCCCGCCATGCATAGCAAGGCTTCAGGATAATAATTATTTTCTTTCATCCAATACACGTATATAAATCGCAATATATAAATATGGCTTTTGGCTTTTGTGATATTATTTCACTGCTCTACATGGCTAAAAAAGGGGTGTATGCTCTTTGAAACCACTTATCACCCGTCGTCACCGTTTTGCGCTGGACGGGCTAACGGGCAGAATTTATCAACGCTCTATGGCTTGTTCGTTCGGAGCACGGGGAAAGACGGTGAGCTAGTATCGTCCTTAGCCATGGTTTTTTAAATACGCATGCTCGTAAGCGCACTGATTTGTTGACTGCGTGAGAATGCAAAAATCCCAAAATACCCCTAGCCACTGAGTATCTAAATATCACTAGTCGTTTTATTGTCAAGAAATTATCAAATTGTCACAAATTAAATCAAGGTGCGAAGAGACAAAATAATATGAAAATAAAACACACACAGATTAAATGAGTCGGGCATATTACAAAATATATATATATTTTTTGTGACTTGTTAAAAATTAAGTTCTCAAGTTTTATCAGATGCATGATTTTGTAGGGTTAGATAAGAAGTAGTTTTTTAGTTTTTGGGCCATATGAATAAAACGAAGAAAATGCTTTTGCTTATAAGTAAAACGTATTGATTATAATATAGAAATAAAGATGGATTTACTTCAAACGTATGAGCATTTGCTTACAAGTGCGAGTATTTACTTATAGAAAAGTACTGCTGCTATTCAGTAGCTTCTTCAATTTTCTATAAGTAAATACTCGCACTTGTAAGCAAATGCTTATACGTTTAAGTAAATACTTCTTTATTTCTATATTAGGATTAATACCTTTTACTTATAGGCAAAATCATTTGCCTATAAGTTAAGAATTGTGGTAAAAACTTATTGTTGTGGGAACTGATTTTTAAAATATAATACTATCCTTATTTTTGCTTGAATAAATTTATGCCAACCAGTAAATAAAAATGCAAGTATGTAAATATATTTACTCGGATGTACACCACCAAATAAGTAAAAAGGATATGAACCATTAACAATACCATATTTAACGCGAGAGTTTAATAAACAACAGGATGTGCGTGTGTAGAAAGATAAAATTGCCTGTTTCCATAAAAACAAACATACATCCTCGTAAATCTAGAGTAAACAGCCCGAAGTGTAAATCGAGGTGTAAACACTGAAACGTTGATAACAAAACAGAAAATCTGCTGCTTTTTAAATCTAGCCACGATTTTTTTAGCGCTGACTTGACGCAGTTGGAATATTGATTACAGGGAGTTATTAGACATTTTTTCAGCGGTCTCTTATATACAGGGTCAATCCTATTTGTTGTTCAGTATTAGTGACTTTAGGAAATCTAAAGCAAAAACTTTTGTATTTCGTGCAAAATATAATATAATATTTTATTTTATGTAAAATTTCGGATATGGGATCCTCATTCAACTCCACAAACCTTTTTTATTTAACATTTTGCTAAATCATTAAAAGTAAAGGTAGTTTTGTCTTGATTCATTTTGAGATTTTTGTAGTTTTTGGAGCCCCTGTAAATAACGAAACAAATTTCTCAACGTGAATCTTGTTTTTTTAAGAAGCAAAAGCAGTTGTCATACACAACTTTCTTAAACATCTGAATTTTTGGTCCATTTGTCCTATTGTAAAGTCCATCCGTGGACATACTGTATCTTACTTGGGTACCTATTAGAAAATATTTTTCCAGGTCGACAGTTCTGACAGACAAACATTTGGGATGACCCCGGGGAACTTCAATATTTCTGTTATTTAACAAAATATGACAATAAGTCTTTAAAAATAGTTATAGGGCTTCCAAACAGGCATGTCTCAAAAATATTTTGATGTATACAGAGTGTAAGAAATTGTAAAAACATACATTTCTTTAAAAGGACTTAAAATTAAAATTTTTGCCGACAGCTTAGTACGTTCTTTTATATTAAAGAGAGTACTCCGCTCTGGCCAAAAATTTTAACTTTCTTATTAGGGATATATGTATGTTTTTATACATTTTTTTTCACATTTTTAATTAGAAACTTTGTTATAAGTCAATTTACAAAATTGTTTAAATTATCAAACCAGTATTATTTTTACGTTCTTTATAGTAGGGGATCCAAGATGCTAAATGGGGATTTACTCGTGGGTCATAGAGACCTATTGGGTTGCAAAGCTTAGATGATAAGAAGAAAAAAATTTGTATAATGTATACCTTTGCATCGGTGGGGAAGCGGCTAAAGGTTTGTAAATATGTAAAAATACTGTTGCAACATAGGTACGTCAGATATTGATAGCACCAATGTGTTAAATATTTTTAATGATGTGCGTATGTTATTCATTTGCATAATGCGTGTGGTCATACGTTTAAAGGTTAAAAAATTTAAAAAAATCGAGAGCGTCAGATTTTTTAAGGGGTGTTAAGTGAAGTTATCTGCGGCACTAAGCTTATACAGGGTGTCCAATAACTTTACCAACAAACTTTAAGGGGTTCTACATTTTAAAAATACGAAAAATACTTCGTATGAACAACCCAACGTCTTAATTTTTTGAAATACGGAGTGTGACATTTTTTTTTCATAATAATTTTTATACCAATTCAGATATTTTGAAAAAATTGGGGGACGCCTATTCTGCAGCAGAAGATATTTTTGACACACAAGAAAAAAAAAAAAGATTTGTGTCGTCCATAAGGGATTTAGGTTAAATACTGTATAGGAAATAATGGTACGCCACTGCATTTTTCTAAAATAAAAATATTTTCTAAAATTCCCATTTAGTTTTAAATAAATTTGATTTATTTTTTCATTTAATGTACGGTTTTCGCCTAAATATTAGAAATCATTTCTCGGCCTAGCCCTTTCATATCGCTATATATTAAATTCCGCAGTAACAAATCACCCTTGAAATCACCTTTCTTATTTATAACCTTTGATTGGATGGGGATTTGTCGATGCCAAGGGATGGTTTATATTTAATTAAGGAATAAAAAGAAAATGTATAATTAACCAGAACTAACCATGACCCCCATATTTTACTCGAATATTTTCTACCGAAGACAGAGAATAGTTGGGGGTCATGGGTTGGTTAAAATCTTTTCTTTTTAATTTCCTCAATTAAACCTAAGACTAATACCCACTTTATTTTTATTTATTATTTTGCGGCATATTATTCAAAATCGGTTCAAATTCTCTCCTGCACAGGTACCGATAGCATAAAAATTGTGCGTCGAAAATAATCTCATTACCATGAACCCTTCGCTAGTGCGTCGAGGTTACCCATTGCAAAATTTGAATAATTACCTGTTTGTCGAAATTACATCCGTGCAAATAGGAATTTTTAAAAATATCTATTAGAAAAATGCAGTGGCGTACCTACCATTTTTCTTAGACAATATTTACCTTAAACCCCTCATGGACGGCACTGGTAATTTCTTTCTTTTATGTCAAAAAATGTCTTTTGATGTATAGAAGGCGTTACCCAAATTATTTAGAAATATCTAAAGTAGCATAAAGGTTACTATCAGAAAAAAAAACAAATTGTATGGTTTGCCCCAGTGAACCAGAGTTACTAAAACAACAGATAAAGATTATTATCACAAATTTGTGTCGTTTTATCATAAAAAACAACAACATTCAATAAACTGCTATTCATAAAACATTATACAATATACAGGAAGTAACGTCACACCTTCATGGATCGCTTAAATATACTGCTACCTTGAAAAATATTTTAAAGGTTGTTTTGCAGGCATTTTTCTGTTTGTTGGAGATAACAATGGGCCATTTTCATAATTATTCGAATATACCCGGTGGTGCGTCGCAAAGCTGAATATTGGAAATCCCATGAAAATTTTAAGGGAGTTAATTATTGGCTTCCCTGTACATTTTACAAAAAAGAGACAAATGTTAAAAAAATTAAAAATCGGATCTTGAATTATTTAGTTAATTGTTATTGCAAAATTATCAAATATCCAGTTTTAATAAGTTACAAAATCCCAAAGAAAAAGGTATTTTTCCTAAAATTTAATATTTGACCTTAAATATCTTTTTAATGGTAAGATTTATCAAGAAAGTATACGAGACCTTTTTTTGTAGAACGTTCAATTTTATACCAAAAACTGTTTTAGGGATTTGCTGCCAGGTTTTTTTGTATGGGACTAAGAAAAATATGCAAAACTGTAATGAGGTGGATCTTCCTATTAAAATAAAGAACTCATCTTTGCCGAACATTGTTTAAAGATGCTTAGAAACCAGTTTTTCAGTGTTAGAAGTCATAATAAAAATAGTCGACTTTTTTACTTGCCTTCACCTCATCATCCAATCATATATCACTTTGTATATCCAAAAACTCATATTTTTTTACAGATAAAGCCTAGTCTGCTTAATACATGGGCCACTGAAATTGAAAACATTTGTTTTCTATTTTTGTGCTAAGGCAGGGTATGCGTTATCATGGTTAGATAAGAATTCTTAGCGCGATAGCTAGTTATTTAAATAGGTCATAAATGGATTATTCATTGGACAAAATTTCGTCATGTCCTTTAATAATTTGAAGAAAAATCTATTTTTAGTAATAACATCTCACTGTATGTTAACTGAAAATTTATTGGATATTTTGGGAAATAAAAATAAATTTATGAGAATATAAGGTACATGTACAAAAAGAAATATAACCGATCTAATTAAATAAAAAACTGTTTTTATAGTATCAAGGGAAAACTACAGCTTTATCTTACTTGGTGGTTTACTATTTACCCTGTATTTTTAAAACCACCTCCTTATTATTCTTAATTAAAAGGAGGATCATGTTACACCTTGTTTAAAATGTCAATGAAACTTGCCCTTTGGTTTTTTAAAATTTTAGAAATTGTATTACAGCAATACCCATTTTTAACAGGCGTACAACTAGGATTCTAATTTTTTGTTTTATCTAAAAAATAAGACACGGAACTATTAAAACAGCAAAAAGTCACAGAAACGCCTGTTATGGCATAATTTTTTTATAAGTTGTTTTTTTTAAACAAACCAATTTGCACATTTGAAAGGGATTTTGAATCCTAAACATCTATTTCTTATAAAAAATTCTGATGTTAAGAAAAATAAGGGTACTTTTAAGCAAAATTCACATTTTTTGACATACCTCTGCAAAAAATTAATATCTGATGTTTGCATTTTAGGTTTTCGACCATGCAGAACTTTTTTTTAAAGAATAACTTTTTACTGTAATAATAAATATTCCATATGGTGCGAACTTAAGTAGACACGCTGTACATGGTGTGGGTCCATGTCTTAGTTTTTAAATAAAATAATTGCGCCGTTAATTTCATTTTTTTTTTAATTATAAAGATTTTTGTTTTTAAGGTTGTAAGACAGTGGATAGATTATATTCTTTAATAGAATGGGAATAATTATTAAGTAGTCACCTAGAACCTAATTTTACGCATCTTTATTACTGTCTTTTACTGTAGCAGCGCAAAAATACTGTTAAATTTTAAAATGACGACCGACTATACCGGGTGACAACAAGATCACTTTCCGGCTGCGGTTTTTATTTCTTTATCGATACTGACGAAACCTGGTAAGGTTGTTAGACTAACGAAAAGTAGTTTTGTCAGTATCGATAAAGAAATTAAAAAATGGCTGCCGGAAAGTGATCTCGTTGTCACTCGGTATATCATTTTGTGATGACATCTGCGTCACGAAATTGGTGAATAAATAATAATAATTGGATGCTTGACCACCAGTAAACAACGTGTGCCTTTGGGTTTAGGTTAAAGTAAAAGTTTCTTCTGGCTAAGATCACTCAGATGTTAATGGGTTAATAGCTAAAAATATTTATTTGTTTAACGGCCGTGGTGGCACTATCGGGTTGTCTAAAAGTTTCTGTCAAATCCAGTATCTACTTGTTTCGGTTCTTGGACAACATTGGCGCAACTGGGGAGTAACACGGCAAAACCGGCCTTAATGTTAAAGTTTTTTTGTATGTGTACTAGAGTGGTCCCTATTTAGAGTATGTTAATTTTTTTTTCACAGTAGTTTTATTAAGTTCCAAATATATAAAAAAATCATACTAAATTGCAGCTCTTAATTTTAAAATTGACCCGGTCCCCAGGACAGCCAATATGTCCTGTGAAATTAACAAGTTATTACTTTGTAATTTTTTAGGTTATCCACTAATTAAAAAGGGTCATATCGACACATGATTTAACTTAAATGTTTCAAAGGTATTTAATGTCAGAATCATCAATATTCAATGTTTTTTTATTCTTGTTTGCTGATTTTGACATTAAATAACTTTTGAACCAATTAAGTTAGCGACAAATCAAACGTTAATGTTGCAACAAGAATTTTCATGTGTCGATATGATCTGTTCATTAGTGGATAACTTAAAAAATTCCTAAAGTAATAACATAACTTTTCCATGTTAACTCCACATAACACTTTGGCTGCCATGGCGGCCGTGTTAATTTCGAAATTAAGAGCTGCAATTTGGCGCGATTTTTTTATATATATTTGAATCCTATTCAAAACTATCGCAAAAAAATCAAACATAACCTAAATAAGAACCAGCCTAACACGAACGGTTATAAATTAAAATAGGATAGACCCTGAGCCAGTAATAAAATGGACTTTATGATAAGAACACTTTTAAACCTTTTTAGGTGGGGTTCGTTTTGACGAGTCTACCACGAATATTTATACCGCCATATTATGGAAGTGGCGCTTTAACCCACCATGTCATTGTCAAATGTTTCGGGTGTCGGACTGGGCGAACGCGTTTTTTTTCATGAGATAAAATAACCACAATATTTACATGCAATTTTTAAACATTTGCCAGAAATGATAAGGGTTACAGTCATGAAATCATAAGGCTCAAACACATGTTTCGGGGATCGGACAAGGCGGGTTACGTGACTATAACTCTTACGATTTTTGGTACAATGTTTATAAATTACATGTAAAACATTGTGGTAAACTTGTACGACAAAAAACGTGACGCATTTGCCCAATCCGACACCCGAAACATTTGACGTTGATATGCTGGGTTAAAGCGCCGCTTCCATATGTATATGGCGGAATACATATTCGTGGTAGATTAGTCAAAAGGAAAACACCTGAAAAGGTTCTTATCATAAAGTCCATTTCATTCCTGGCCCATGGACTATAATATTGTTGCAGACTAAAGGAACACATTCAATCTTTGTTACTTGGTAATAATTAGTTGCGACCTTAACCGAGTTGCTCCATTGCTGTTCTCGTCTTTTTTCTGAGAATTACATAAGAATCGTTTCATCATATAATATTATGCATTTTGTTTTTATCGGTCATTGACCTTTCTTGACTTTCTAAATAGAAAAGGATTCGGCGGCTCGTTATTGGTTTTATCCACGTTGATAAACATTTACTTGCGTTCATAAATGTTTGCTACACTTTAGATTTTAGTGATTGTCGTAACTGGATTGGAAATATTGATTTTTCTACGACTGTTTAAAAATGTGTATGATATTAATATGATTTTAAGCAGGTAATATGGCTCATTAGCCTACGGCTATTACCCACGCTCATTACCTGCATCCATTACCCACGGCTGTCATAAGGTGCTTTAAATACGAAAAACACTCACCCATTTGTCTATACGACAATTATCGCTTGATATAGCGATAATTGCTTAGTAGAAATTAAAACTTGCGCTGTCGTGTTTTTAATTATTGAATTTGACCACCACATCCTAACAACAACTAAAAACAAAACAAATAATGTAAACAATTATTATAACTGTGTCTCTAATAATAATTATTATTTTTTAAGATTGTGTTTTGTTGTATTGTTAAATAAATTGTTTAGAAAATTACACTCACCCATTTGTCTACCCGAGAATTATCGCTTAATTACATAGTAGAAATCGAAAATTGCACTGTTATGTTTTTAATTGCTGAATTTGACAACCGCATCCTAACAACAGCTTTGTTTATTTAATATGTCAGTTTGGCATTTCTATAAATTTTGCAAACATTTTTGTATAAAAATGTCACTGTGTCTTTAATAATTATTAGTTTTTTAAGATTGGGTTGTGTTGTATTGTTAAATAAATTGTTTAGAAAATTATTATTTCTTAATTTGATAGTTTTACTTTCTTTGAGTAATTTTCTCCCTAAATTACACGTGTGCTTTAAAATATTCAGATAACTTAGGTTTCAAGTGTATTGCCTTTTAAAAACTACTTTCGTTTATTTTTACATTTTGGCAAAGAGCCCTCCTCCTTCGGAGTCAGGCTCTTCTCCAAAATGTGAAAATACACTTGTAACTACCCCATAATTTGTATATGTTTTTGACAACCTCGTTTTCTAAATATGACTCTTTGGCTAAGCTCACTATTTTTTAATCACATATGGGTATAAAAATATTTAATTACTTCGTAAAATCGACTAACAATAAAATCAATTACATTCGATAAAACATTTGTAGTAGGCTATAATGTCGCGTATGTGATGGCTGACAGATATTCTGTCACAAATCGGCAACATTATTTTGTTTTTGTAATGATATAAATCCACAAGAAAGCTATAAAATATTTTCCATTCTGCTCGTCTTATATTATACCCATTATCTTTTTTCTTTTGTACTTAAAAAAACCTAAAGTTTATAAGATTTGTTTTACATTTATCCGGATACAGACGTCAGACAATCTTAAACTGAATTAAAAATCAAGACTAAAAAAATAATTTCAGTTTTATTAAACAAAGCCTCAAATAAAGCCAAAATAGGAGATAACTCTGAAAAATAAACAATTGAAGACGTTAGTAAATAAAGGTGTTATGTAACATTTGATTATTCTGATATTTGTACTGCAATAAGTTGATATTCGGCCATTTTAATTTACAAAATGACATTTTTTTTAAATAAATAAAAGTAAAAAATATTTTGTCGGCTTGTTATGTAAAATCATTAAAAAAGTAAACAAAAAAATAATATATACCCAAACATGTTTTAAATCACAATTACTCAAAACAAGTACCTACTTGTGACATAACACCCTCATCCACTCACGTCTTCGATTTAAACTCAAACCATAAACACCTTTGGTGCTAGATTACAAACATTGAAATAATTTAGAATATATGGACAACCAAAAATCCTCATAAGAAAAATGTTTTTACATTATTAGCTTTGAAGTAAGTTCAATATCTGGTGAGTGTGATAATAAGTCTTTCAAATTAACGTCACTAAGTTTTGATCTGTTTTTACATTCTTCAAACCCATTTGTAATGCGATGACTATTTTTGAAAAGTTGCACAGAGTATCTAGCTTGACATTCTTCTTTTTTGTGTATGTCATTTAAAATAACAATAAACTTTTTACGATTTTTATTGCAGCAAAACCTTAGTTATAAAGAAGGTCACATTCAAATATATGCCAAGCTGAAACATGGCATTTTCTTTTTCCCCTCTATCCATCAAATTTATGTTTATAATTAAATGTTATACACAGACTTAAGAACTCAACAACTCAAGTTATACTGCTTGAGCAAGCAGTTTTGGTACATCGGCGAGTAATAGAATAACTAAACAAGCAGTATTAATTAATCACGCATGTTTACATGCCGCTATTTAGTTAGATTGTCTCTTTTCCTTACATTGCCTATGTGTGTATTTAGCTCAAGCGGTATTCTAAGAGAACAATTTTAGGAAGCAGCTTTTTAAATTTTGCTGCTTAAAATCCTAAAATTTCGGATTTACATTTTTATATTCTAATATATTATATAAATTCTTTTGTTTCTGTTGTTTTTAAATTATCCAAATTTTAACTAACGTCGCGTAAGACTAAATATAGCTAAGCAAAATGAATAACACTACACATGTTTTCACTAAAAATCTTAGAAGCAAAAGCTAAAGAAATTAAATGGCATGTTAAATCTTTTAAATCCCTTGGTGAGTCAAAAGTATAGTATAACTTGATCCGTCTGCCACCGCATCATTTTGATATTTACCAGTTGCAGCAAGGTGAAGAATGTTAAGAATTTGGTAAATATAGCATCTGTCCGTTGGCGGCAGCATGCCTGACATGACCACATGACTGGTCTTCAAGATTCGGTCACGTTTCACTTCCCGTCTCGTCTCCAACTCGGATCTTTTTACTGATTTGTTACTTTTACCTCATTAGATCTAAATTTTTAAATTTTACTGCATGTAGTGTTCAAATTAAAAGCAAGAGGCTATTTTTCAAACAAATTTTATTTAAATGCACTAAAAAGAAGAAAATACACTTTTTCTTTAAAACTTTTAATATAAAAATATAGCGTCATTACACAATTTATGTAATAAAAAAAGCTTGCCGCGGGATTTAACTTAATTTAAAAATGAAAAAAGTTAAAAGCAATCAGATCAAGTTATTTTATTTATTTGTTTATTTACTCAGGTAAATCTCGCGACAAGCTTTTATATCCTATAAATTGTGTAATGACGCTATATTTTTAGAGTAAAAGATAAAACAAAAGTTTTTTTGATTCTTCTTGGTGCATTTAAATAAAAGCTTGTTTTCAGAATAGTTTTTATTTTTAATTGATTTTTTACTTTTTCGTTATTGCTAAACAGTCTGTTCATCCTATTCAACGCATCAATATTGCAAGGTATTTTGCCGACTAATCTTAAATACTCTGGAAGCAGTTTTTTAAAGGCTTTGCATCGGTTTTTTATAAAAGTTTCTAAAACATGAAGCATTTATCAAAACTCAAAAATTATAATAAGAAATAATGTTCAATGTAGATAAAGAGCCGGGTGTATCCCATCTCGGCACACTTTATTAGGGTCAATTTTATGACACCTTGTTGGATCATTTATAATGACCCAACTCGGCACACAGGTAATAAAAGTCATAAATATAAAGTGTGTATTAGTCTTGTATTTAATTAAGGATTTTAAAAAAAGGACTTTTTACCAGATCTAACCATTCGTAAGTGTGTATTAGTCTTGGATTTATTTAAGGAATTAAAAAAAAGATTTGTTTACCAGAACTAACTGTAAGATCCACAATTATTTAGTTTAGGCAAAGACAATTGTAGTTTCACTATAAACTCCCAGAACAATACTAAATTTTTGGTCATCATTTTGGACGCTGGCTTGGCTGAATTTATGAAGTGGCAAATTATACGTACTGTTTACGTGTGTGCTCGATGGATACCCGCTTCATAAATTCCACGAAGCGAGCATCTAAGCTGATGACCAAAAATTTAGCATTGTTCTGGGTGTCTAAAGTGAAACTACAATGGTCTTTGGTTTAAGTCTATTTATTTTGTTTTATCTTTTAAATATTTTCGATTTAATTCTTCAGTTTTTGTAGTTGTAAAAATACATGCCTTTGTATCAACTAATTAATATCACTCATATTATATAATATGTATCTAGTCCTAAGTTTAGGAAATAGGAAAAACTAAAATAAATAACTGTTTTATTTGACATATCTATATACAAATAATTTCTGTGCTAAGTTGGGCTATGTAGAACAAAGTATCTGCCTACGTATGTGCCGACTTGGGCTATAATTATTCCACTTACCTGTTTGGTGTGCCGAGTTGGGCATCGCCCAAAGAGCCTTCTAACGTGACAGAATCATTGTGAATTATTACTTGAATGGTGAAGCGCAATCACCTTGTTTTAAATATTAGGTATCGTTTTGGGATCAATTTTTGAATCACGCTGCATAGTTCAGATTAGAATAGAATATATTATCATTAAAAATACAAGATTGTAGATTGGCTCGTCATTTCATTACAAATACTTAAAATGTAAAAATTTATAAAATTTATGAATTTAAAAAGTTAGCATGAACAGCACATTTACACAAAATATTCTACTTGACATTAAATAAAATAACTTAAAATAAGGTATATGGTCAAAACAATACAACATAATGCACTGTTTATCAATTAAAATGAAAATAAATAAATAAACAAATATAAAAATCAATATGAGACATTAATACTTATACATGTGCATATATGCCATTAAACACACACAACACACATATATAAGCACATAAAAAATTTATTATATTCAGGAATTAGGTCAGACTAACAATACAAATAAAAAAAAACAATAGCATAAACTAGACTACAGAAAGGAAAAAAAGTACTTAAATAGTTATGGTCTAATTCTGGCATTTATGTTTTAAACCCTTTCCAATATTACAGTGGGTTTATTTTAATAAGCTGTTGTCCCTTGTTCTTAAAAATATAGTCTTGGTTTAAACCATGTTCATAATGATTTATTTTTCATGCAAAAATAGACCACCATGGTTTTACTTAAGATAGTTTTTGATTGGAGTTTTAGCATTTTAGAGTTCGTTTAGCAGGTTTTTGTTTTTATACCCAAATCATAGTGAATTAGTGGGCTGCTAAAAGTTATCATTTTAATCGTCATGGTTATAGAGTTAGAAAAACCACTTAAAATGAAAAATGGGAAAAAAGACATCCATAATAGAAACAACTCTTAAGGTAATATGTGTACTGTGTTAGTAAAAAGAACAGTAACTCTTAAATATTTTTTAACCCGTTAAATCTACATTTGCCAAATTTGACATCTAAAGGTGCATTTAAATAAGAGCGAACATTAGCCAAGGAACGGAATTGTTAGTTAGAATTATCGTATTTTGAACGGCGAACCGAACGTTTTAGTAGATATCGTAGACATTATGCAATTATGCAATAGTAGTGTGTTGTTTGAATAATTAAAGAAAAATATACATATATATTATTTTGTTATATTACATAATTTATAAGATTCAACTTTGTTTTAATAACATGTTTGCCTTTGCCAGGAAATCCCCTCCCTTTAGGAAAATTCCTTGCTCTTGATTTCTCCGCAAGCTTTTTGTCCAATAAACAATAACAGGAACAGTATCTGACATAAAGGACTAATTAGGTATTTAATATGTGTTCATTTTTAAAGTGCATTTCATAATGTTAATATTATCATGTAAAGGCAGGTAATATGCTGCACGCCCTCCGTAACTGTTAATTCGTTAATCCAATAAATGAACACGCAGACTAGGTCGAAACGCGTCCCACACCATACAAAGCGTGGGTGTGACAAGGCCTTTAACATAAAGGCGCACCTTTATAGCCTATATAGTGTACATGTATGGAGCCCACAGTTCTTTGGCCAATAGATATTTATATCTAGTACAATAATTCCAAAACTAAAGGTAGTTATTTAAACAGCTGGTACATCACTTACATTTGAAGAAGCATCAAGTATAAATAAAAAAAGATGTATTTACTCTTGGTTCGACGCTTTGAAGCAGAGCTTTCTATAAGCGCATTTTTTGTTTAAGCTGATATAAATATGTATAATTTGCAACTAAAAAAAACACGCGCATGAGAATTAAAGCTAACAGCTAAAATGTTTTGAGGATGCGCATACCACCCAGTTCTTGTATGTATACTTTGTTACTATTTTTAGCAACATTTATACAAACTGACTTTAGCCAACTAAAAACTAGACCGATACAGTTTTAAATCGCGTAAATGCTTCCTGACCATTTAATGCTTATATTTTAATATAACTTAATAATGATTTCTAATCTGTATTTTTTTTTGTTACAGATTGCAACACAAGCGATGACGGCTACGCACGGCATTGGCCGGACCGCCTTAGCGAGCCGCTAAGCGCCCCTGGGCCGGGGATGGATAGGCATGGATTCCCCGCAGCCCCCAGCGCGGCCCACGCGGGTCTGTGCCCATAAGCATTCCGCTTACTTCGCTACGTCCGACGGCGCCTGTGACGCTAACGGCGCCCAGGCCTGAAGTAGAGCGACGAGATAATGAGTACGTGGAGACGCCCCTGCGGGGGCAACTTACTCCCTCGCCGCCACAATCTCCCCTCGGCCGCCCGCGCCGGCGCCGCCGCAGGCCCCCGTGGCCAAACAACCCGTGTCATTTAGCAAAACGTCGGCGGCGCCACCGTGCGGTACCGCCAGGCCTTCCATCATGTGTACCACCTGCGGGCGTTGTAAGTGTGCGACGTGTCGGGCGCCAAAACCCCTTCCTCAGTGCTGGTCGTGTAATGGCGGATGTTTGTTGTCGCCCGACACGATCGTTGACTATGCTTCGTGTCTGTGCTGCGTCAAAGGTTTGTTTTACCACTGCTCCGAAGCGGATGACGTGGACAGCACCTGCGCGGACGACCCCTGCGGCTGCGGACCTGACCGAAGAACAGCGAGATGGGGCGTCCTTGCTGCGCTGGCCTGCGTCCTACCCTGTCTGTGGCTTTATTGGCCCCTGCGCGGGGCCAAGCGAGCAGTGGAGCTGTGCTACGAGCGGCACTCGAGATCAGGCTGCCGCTGTCGCCCTCCTAAGCAGCCGCCTCGGCCGCCCGCTAAGCGACTGCTGGGGAGCGATTCTTCACAAGACTTTTAATTTATTACATATATTAGTGTACATAGAACTGCCACCGCATTGTTTGCGGTCTCCAGTATTATCTAGTCCAGCGCCGAGCAGCGGTGCAAGAGTGTCTCTCGAGTGTGCCTGAAAATAACACTTGTGTACATCTTTTCCATTAAATTTATTTTTTACAAATTTTCTCACTTTAATTTATTTATTATTAATTTAAATTATTTACACACTACGGAGATGATTGCACAATTGATTTTTGTATAAAATAAAATTTAAAATTGGTACTAGGTTCCTTAAAACAATTATATAAATATTAAAATAATTTTTTATTCATTATACGCAATACCTCAGTTGGTAAGATTTTCCAAAATAAATAAAATTTATTTCATTTTTGTTCAATCAAGAGGTTTTTTTGTATTTTTTTTATGTTTCACTTCATTTGTTTTTTAATTACGTTGTCAGCTTTCGGTCAAACTACAAGTGGATATTTATTTTTCTACCCTATTGTTAAACTTATATTCTAAAAAATCTCTGGTTTAACCGAAAATGTATAAAAATCTGCATTCCGGATAAACCGGAAGTTGACAACAAAATTTTAAAAAAAAGGATATTTTATCCTGTATAATATTGCGTAAAATTAATTTTTTGTAAAAGAGATATTTTTTTTAAGAGAAATAATACTGCAAGTTATTTAAACTTTATTTATATCTACAATATAAATATGATAATTTGTTGTAACAAAGATTATCATTTTTACACATTCAGTTTTGCAATAATCTCTGTTATATTTTCGTTACTGTACTGATACGTCAGTTAGGTTCAACCGATAAATAGGCTTTTTAATTTTTCATTAAAAATATAGAGGTGTATTATTTTTATTTTGTTTTTATCGCACAAAGATTTTGTTATGACTTTTTATATGCGAATGTATACAATTATTTATACTCTTTTAAATACCTTTCTTTCCGATTTTATGGTTATGTTGAGTTTCAATTTAAAAAATAAGATTTGGCATCATTTTTTATATTAAAAGCGACTATTTGGATCAAAGATATTCTACGTCAATAAACTAGATTCTTACATAAAACAATAAATTGTGGAAATATTTCACATTTTTTAAATAACTGTATTAAGGCCTTCCTTCTTAATTTCCTTATTAAAATGGGCAAATATGCATGCATGCAAATATGCATGCTCAAAAACATAACAAAAATTCTACTTTTAAATTGTGGTTACAAAAAAAATAGAGCCAAAAAATTATACGTTTATTTGGTTTTTGGGCCGTTTTGATTATATTCAAAAAGTTAGTAATTTTCGAAGTGTTTATTTGCATTTCGCCAAACAACTTTTATTTTGATATGTACTATTGACTAGTACCACTTAAATGTATTTGTTAATTTTCTTATTTTTCCTTAACATTGGTTTTACAGCCTTAATACATTTGGCCTGGTTAATTCTTTATGGTGTTAAAGTCTTATTTTTTTTTTAATTAAAAATTAAATAGGTTAAAAAATATGGAATAGTTAATTAAAATTCAATCTATACCTTAACTCAAAGAGAATGTGCCTTTTTGATATTTAAAAAATTTAAAAGTTTAGAATTGCAACCATATTTAATACTTTATATGGACATTATATTAGCTAAGTTTTAGAAATATGTAAAGTAAAAAGGCATTTTTGAAGAAGAATATTTCTATTTAAAATATCAGAAATAGTATACAACAGGTAAAAAATAATATTTAATTAATTATATTCCATAGTTTGTGAACTAACTAATTTTTTCTAGAAAGTCATATGAACATGAAATAATATTTTTGTACATAAGTATTAAAAAGGCAGAACGTTCAGGGTTGTCAAACTTATGATTAAAATCAAGAATTATGAGCGCTTTATGTATTAAAATAATAGATATGATACATTATAAGATTTTTATATAAATAAATTCTCTATGGTCAATATAAAGTAACGATTGAGGCTTTTTCACATTAATAAAACATACTACAGAGTAAGATAAAAAAGATTTGTAACTTACAAAAAAATTTTTAGTCAATTTACAAGATTCCCTATACTAAAAGATTGTATTTTAAAAATTGATAATAGATATTGACTTCAGGGAAAAAATATTTAAACTGAAAAATATTGATACAAATTTAAATTTAATATTTTAGTGAAAAGCTTTTTAGTGCCTCTCATTTTTGTTATATACAGAGTCAGACACTTTCAAATTACTAACTGCAAAAAAAAATTCTTTTAAATACTGTGTAGTTGTTTAACCTTTGACCTTGTTAATATAAAATTGAGTAAAAATAGTCCTCAAATTTGTTTTTCTTTTTTTCTTATTATCCCAGAATTAAAAAAAAATGAATTTACCATTTTCATTGTGACATTTTAAGATCAACAAAATGTATCTATTAGAATTTAGATCAACGTATCATTTTTTTTGTTTCTAATATGGATTTGAAATAGTATAAAATTTTGTAATGGTTTACGAGTTTATATAAAATAACCTGTATATTTATTTGTTAATTTTTTAATGTAATTTGAAAGGTTCTTGTCTTATGTATACCATAAAGGGTATTCCATATAAAAGTATTTAATACTTCTAAAAATTTGCTGCCTTCAAAAATTATATATTTTTTTAATTTGGTAGGTTATTGGAAAATAAATTAACCATTTATATTATACCTTTTTGTGATTTAATAAAATGTATATCTAAAGCCGCGTTCAGACTTGCAACAATTCCCAAACATCCGTCGAAACTAACCAACCTGTTTGCGCGCTCCTTTGACGCCAAAAACCGAAAAGCTCTAAATCACCAGCGAATCATTCGCCAATTCCTTGAAACGACGTGAATTCTGTCCACGTTCGCGATATGTGGAGCGGTATGCGGCAAGTCTAGACGCGGCCTAAGGTTTAACTTTTTAAAAAATCTCTGTAATATGTAATTTTATATGGATAATGGAAAATAATGGAGGAGGCATAACGACTGAATGTTATAAAGCCAAATTTTAAATATTGTTATTAAATGTTTATAGATAATAACTACTTACACGTAACATTTTAATATATTGTAATTGTTTTCCAAAATTTCAATATACATATGGTGTGGTCTAAGAAATGTGGCGCAGTAGTCTCGCCGGTTTTTTTATATCACTCTGTATAATATGGTGCTTTCGTATAAATGATCCGTTTAGAAATATATATTGGTACACCTCTTTTCCAAATTATATTGTTAATTCTTCCCCAAAACCTGTTAATATATTTAAAATATGTAAACATTTTTAATTGGTTATGTCAGGTATACCGTGCGGCCAAAATAAATTAACACAATTTATTAAGTGTATTTGGTTCGCAGAGGCAAAATATTGAAAGGCACTTTGTGTGATTGATTAATGGTTTTTCTTAAGCAAGTTTTACGAATTTTAAATTTATAGGATTTAAAATAGTTTTAATGGAAAATAAAATTATTAATTACCTTATTCGGTATATCTGACCTAACATAGTATTTATGGTGCCGATTTTTTTAACGAGATTCTTTGAAATTCTATGTATTTAATTTAATTTTTTGCTTTAATTTTCTTCTCTTTAAATCTCTGGTTTTTGATGGTGAGGCGAAATTTAGTATATACAATATAATAAGGGGATTAATGAAAAAAAATGTATAGAATAGTTAAAAGTGTGAAGAAACATACGCTTTTAATGGTTGAAATGCATATTAAGATATACCCCTTCTTACAAAAGATACTTTCCTATAAATAAGGAAAAAAACTGTGTGTTTATTAAAATGTTTTACGTATATTTATGGAAAATTTTGTGTATTTTCAGTATAAATAATTGGGAAAAATAATCGGCGCAATAAATATAAGCTCCAAAATAAGCATTTTGGAATAGATTACACAATCGTAATGTAAAGGAGTTTTGTTATGACTGATTGGTTCGACGATTTTCTGGAGATGGTTTTCACGTATTTGCATCAAATGCCGGGTAGAAAACCGCCATGTTAAAATTATTCTTTTGGGTGTTTTTAAAATACCAAGGAACTTATAAAACAATATAAAGGAAACGAAAAGCCTAACCACCATTATAACATTGCAAACAAAATTTGTGGAATGAAGGGCACTATTTTTTAAAACAATTTTGTTGTATTATAATCCTACTACTTTTTTACGATTATTTATATATATATATATATATATATATATATATATATATATATATATATATATATATATATATATATATATATAGACAAGTTTGTTAAAAATTATACAGTTTTCGTTAAAAGGTTTGTGTTAAATGAAAACCTATTTGTGGTCTAATAAATAGTTTTAAAAATATTTAATGTGATGCAAATTTTAAGACGAACACTGTATATATTTGACCAAAGCTCTCTGAGGTAAAAACACGTAAGGGTCAGTACAGGCAAATAGTTTTGTAAATTAAAAAATAAATTTAACTGCATATAAAAAAGGTAATTTACTATTATTTTGTACTTTTATATTAAGTATTTTAAAAGGTAATTATCTCTTTAGTACCCCAATTTTGCCTTTGCTTTTTTAACCAAAATTATCTGTGTTGACCTAACAAAAAAAAACTCTTTTACTTACTAATATTTTTATTAAAATCGGTTGGTCATAAGCAAAACTCTTATTGTAAAAATGGAGGGTAGTACTCTCACTATGAGTGCCAAAAATTGGCATTAAGTGTATAGCAATTGTATACATGTACATATTAAAATTGTAATTTTATTCTATGTTAAATAATAACGAAGAACATCAACTTATGCAATGAAGTTTATTTTCAATATCCTTAATACCTTGTAACAAAATATACGTCAGGGTCCTTATTCTTGAAACTGGGAAACAGCGTTCTCATGAGAAAAGTGGGCGGAGTTCTCTCGAAAAGCATAAATAGGTATTCTTAAACGCAAACGACTGCTCCCATGACGCGATTGCGAGAGTACATGTAAGGAGAACAGCCCGGGAAGTGAACGATAATTTTGGCGATGTGATCGAGTTTGTTCTCTTATGTTCAAGAATTAGGACCCTGGAGAGAACCAGAAATATACCAATCCAAAGCTTCATCAAAAACTATACACCGTGTTCAAGATAAGAAGGGCCAGTATGGGCATCTTGGAAATGGCAAGAGATATGAAGTAGGTTTATGTGCCTAATAATATGCTGTTTAAAAAGTTTTAAAATTACAAATATTTCCGGAGATATCCGAAATAAACCGCAAAATAAGAAATTTGTTTTATTTTCTTCTGGCCCTATTTAAAATCGAATTTTAAAATACATTGCACTTTTGCATTGTCACTTTTTCTGCTTCATACAATGTTAGTATTTTATTTAAACTGACACTTTTTGTGTCCGTAGAATCATCATCAACTTTTAAAATTAAAATTTAAAAGGCGCCTTTAATACAAATTTAATAATTTATCACACATTGAATAGGAATTTTAATAAAAATAATTTACTCTGCATTTTAAAGTTAATCAATTACTTTAATAGACCCACACACCAGAACTTAACAAAAACCCCTAATTTCAATAACTTACATCTTTATAAAGACGGTCCTGATATTTTATTTATTATCGAAATTTCAAAACCAATTTTATTTTAAATTCACATTATAGTCTAACTGTAATACGGGCCTGTATTTCTCAGAATTCGGTTAAAATAGTAAGCTTACATTTTAAACCAATACATTAGTTTAGTAAAATATAATTACTTAAAAATGCACAAATTATAAATAATTATTCGTTTACTTTTACAATAACAATTTTCAAACGGAACTTTATTAAGCTTTTTCTACCCATGTAAATCTAACAACATGCAAAATATCTTTGTAATTTTTAACTGTAATGTATCTATAAATACCAGAAAAGCCTTAAAAACAAATACTTAAGTTGGTAGTAGATAATTTGTTTTTCATAACACTAACAGTATGACCGTATAATCATTAATTTGCTCATAATCATGCAAAAGCTTTCCAAGTTGTTTTGCATTTGCGCAGATTAACGATCTTGCCATCATATCGTCAATGTTAAGAAAAACAAATTATCTACTACCAACTTAATAATTTGTTTTTAAGGATATTCTGATATTTTAGATAAACTACAGTTAAAAATTATTAAAGGTGGTTTGCTTGTTGTTAGATTTACCTGACTAGACAAAAGCTAAAACAAGTTCCGTATAAAATTTTTTATTTTTTAAGTAAATTATTTGATCATTTAATATTTGTGCATTTTTACGATATATTTTTTTTACTAAACTAATGTCTTAGTTTCAAGTAAAGAGCATAATATTTTTTACCGATTTAACAAATACAGGTCAGCATTACGGTTAATGAATTTAGTGAAAAAGTGAAATAAGTTAATTTGAAATAAAATTGGCTTTAAATTTCGATATTAAAATATCAGGAACGTATTTAAAAAATATAAGTTAATGATGGTACGGGATTTTCGTTAAGTTTTAGTTGGTTGATTAAAGTAATTTATTTACTTAAAAAGTAGTGGGATACATAATTGAATTTGTATTAAAAGCGGATTTTAAATGTTAATATTAGAATAGCAGGACCGTAATTAAAAAAATAAATTTGATGATGGTCCCACAAAAACGAAACTTTTGCAGTTCAAATAATGTACCACCATTGAATAAATTAGAAAAAGTAAAAAATTTTTGATAAGACTAGAAAAACAAATAAAACAAATTTCTAATTTTTGATTTTTTTCGGATACTCCGGAAATACTTGGAATTTTAAAACTTTTTAAGCAGCATAATATTGGGCACATAAAACCTCATCTTTCTTTCCATTTCACCGACTTCGTATCTCTTACCATTTCGAAGATGCCCATACAGGACTTCTTTATCTTGGAGACGTTGTATATTACATGTCTACTATACTTTTTATTTTCTTGAGTGGTGTTATAAAAAAAAATGTGACGATCAATGAGAAACGAGCCGCGATTGAATTTTACTAATACCAATACCAAGACTCGGCCAAAAATAGCTCCGTCTGTTTTAAGCCCTAGTATAGTACAAAACAGACGACAGCCAGCAGTCGCGGATCGCCGACTCGTTTGCTTTGCACCTCTTCGTCGCCGACTCGGCCAAAACTGCTGAGTCTGTTTTCAGCCTACAGTGTCAAAATCGTGATCAACGTAATGTCGGTCCGGTTCCTTATGCGAGATGTTCAGCATTATGCTGTAAATACATTGACTTGTATCAAGCTTTAAATTATAAAGTAAAAATGACATTTGACAGAAAATTTAATATTTTCCATGAAGTTACAAATTTAAATCAAGGTTGAAATAAAATGTTTTCAAGATTTGAATTTGTTACTGCCTAGTAAATCTGTCAAATGTCATTTTTACTTTATAATTTTAAGCTTGATACAAGTCAATGTATTTACATTATAAAGCTGATTATAAATGAATAAATGTCAAATTCAATACCAGATATTCAAGACTGGAGAATCGCAGGCCTAGTTATCAATTGAAGAAAGCTTTTTGTGATTTTACGTTATGCTCATATAAAACACAATTGCTGTGCTAAGTTAACAGTCTGCCTGTCTTAAGTTCGTAGGATAATTGACACATAAAATTATTACATTAATATACTGCACATTTTTTATCCACAAATTAAATATTAAAATAAAAATGGGGCATGATTAGTCCCTTTACGCATCACAAGTAGTAGCATGTGTGTATCATTTTTAGTGGATTGGGGTGCGACTATTGTTTCTCTACCTTTTTACATCCTTACTGGTAACAATCCAAGAACATAAAGAGTATTTTATTAAAAAAGAACTACTGACGGTATGAAGCTTAAATACAGGGTGATCTGCACTACTGATAACGCCCTTATTATTGCAGGTACGAATTGGTGCTGTAGAGACAATGAAGATGCAAATAAAATGTGGTATACTGATAAAAAAAACGATTTTCATTCGTTTTTCTGTTAGCGGCATGTTATTCAGCGAAAAAATACTACTAGTCGTCTAATTTAACCGACCAACTTCAATAATAAAGACGTGAGCAGTACAGTGATCTGAAAAATAATATGGATGAATACAGCGAAAATCATAATAACCCCTACTTGGGCACTGCAGTCCCTTGTGGGCATTCGCATAAAAATTTACAGACTAGCGGAAAACAAACAACAGGCCCGGGTTTTACATTTTGTATAGGTTTCATTTATAAAGAAAATATACTAAGTTATTTTGTTTTTGGATATACATATTTAAATATTTTATTTGAAAATTTGTATTCGTCATAGCAGTCCTTAAAAACATCGATATATCGATATCGATAAATTATCTTATATTGCCTAATTTATTTTTTTTTCTTAAGAGGTAGTGGGTAAATTATTACTCCATGCCTAATAGTAAAAATTACTTTGATACTCTAATTTTTTTCCTTAACTGTAACATTTTAGACATTTTTAAAAATTTTATTAAAAAAAATTCTATTTAATTTTGTCTCATTTACCACATATATCGAGAAGTTAAATATCAATGAAGGGTATCGGTATTTAATTTCTGATATATTGATATTTAAAAATCATCGATATATCGGTGCCATCCCTAGTCGTATCGCTGATTTTATTGAAATTTAGCATAGGATAGTGCTTAGAAGCACTGATCCCAATTTAAATTCCGTTTTTTGGTGAAACACTTTATATTTAATTCATATGGGCCTTTTTCTTAACCTTAAACCTGAACGGTATTTTTGCATTACCTATTATTTTCCTTTTAAACACTACCTTGACACAACAAAACTAAATGGTTGGTATTTTATCATAAATGCAATTAGTTTTGGTGTAACTATCTTGAGGAATAAATCTTAATTTTTAAGCTGATATTTCGCTGCCGCTGCCGTAGCAGTTTTCGTTCAGTTAAACTTGGCGTGTAATGTCATTTGTAAACGCCGTGCCCTCATTTGATCTTTTATCACTTTTGCCGTTAGTTGTTTGCTAACATTCGTAATCTTAGAAAATTTTATGCTGCAAACTGTTTATTTGTGGGGTTAGGGCCAAACTGACATCATATTTGTAATGGAAACCACAAAAAAAAACGCGAATGACAAATATTAAAATTGGTAATGCACCCAGTAAATAATTATTGATTTAATTTGCCTACAAATACCAAACTTAAATAAGCCTAATGATTAAATATCTTAAACTAGGCTTAAAGCGCAATGGAATCGCTTGGACTATTCTTTTTCATTTAAAACATTACACAGAAAGATACCTACTATGTTTCTTTTTAAACAAACGAGCAATAAGCGATTTATAGGATATTATATGGTATAAATCGTCCTCAATATGACGAAGTGGCATATCTTATTTTTTCAATTTCACAAGAGTGCTTTTTAGGTATTTTTTCGCACTACTCTTTTTTAGTAAAATAAAATAAGCTAAGTAATATATTTCTATAGCTTTAAAGATATCAAAATCTAACGTATGCCAATTTGTAATATTAAGGAGCAACTTTTTTAAGTTCTAGTCAATTTTCCTACGTTTTGAGATATGCCACTTCGTGATATTGCCAATGAAATTGCTTATGGCTACGTGTTATAACCAAGGCGTCATTTTTGGCTGGATGTTACGATCGGGAAATCCCAAATAATCAATTTAATTATGATGAGTGTGGCCCTGTCGCTGTTTAGGTAAACGTTTTCAGTGTTGCAACCACTATATTTAATAAAATACTTCAAATTTTGTCAATGTTGCCAACACTATATTGAATTTTAATTGAAAAACACTAACTCTATATGAGAAGTGCGCATGTGCAAAGGTGGACAGCAATTCTCCCAGTCTGGGGTCAAAAATTCGTGCGCAGGTGTATTGAAAATATATGGCGATCATGAGCTATCCATATTATTTTTCAGAATTGGAGCAGTAGTGTAGACTTAAGTTTGATCACCCTGTATATTTCCAATAGTTTTTGTTTTACTTATTACAAGCTAAACACTCGGTATACTAAAAAAACTACTTATATATTCTTCAGGCCGAAAGCTGTCGAGCAGAGGAGAAGAAAGTCAAATTTCAAACTAATTTCAAATGCAGATGGTTCGGGACGGACAACCTATTATTATTTGGTCAGTCCACGAAAAGGCGCATCTAACTGGGTACCTTATAATTTTCTCTCGACATGTAACTAGGATTCCGATGAAGCCAATCAAGCAGATGCTTGTTGTAACATGATACCTTATGGCTTCTATTGAAGAACGAAATAAACTTTTTTATAGTTAATTTGTTTTCTGAGAGGTTAAATTTAAACAAAATAATATTTGGCTTCTCCCGAAAATAATAAATAATTTAATAAACATTTTAAGGAAAATTACACTTTTTATACAGTGCATTTCTTTATTGTTCTTTATTTTTGAACGGATCAATTTAACAAAAGGTAAAACTTAGGCGCGTAATGGCGTACTGGTGATAATATACAGGGTAGAAAAAAAATATATTTTTTTAATGAAGCACCCTGTATAATATATTACCATTAAAAAGATCTTTAAAAACGCTTTAAGAAAATACCATATTTAGTAAATCTTACTTAATTAGTTATGTTGTAGTAGTAAAGGGCGGAAAGTAAAGAAATAAAGGGCGCTAATTAGTAGTAGTGAGGTATTAAAGTAATAATTTTAAAGCGAGAACCTTTTTTTCTCTTTTCTGCTCTTCAAAAAATATTGAAGAAGATTTAGTTCTGGTTAGTTGGAATGGGTGGATTAAAGGATGACAGATTTTTTATTTTTGAAAGTAGAGAGCTTTTTTTGCTCTTCAAAATTTTAATACCTCAATACACATTTTCTGGCAGGGCGACAAATAATTTTTTTACCACGGCGCGAGACACCCTAGGAACGGCCCTGCCCTTATACTTAATTTTTTTAATTTTAAAATTTACATCTCTCAATTTTACTTTAAAATGTAGTCTTTCTAAAATTTTACTTTTTAAAATTGATCCTTTCAAAAAATAAATGGGTGGGGGGAGGGAAGAAATGCGATGTATATTATAAAGAACTATTCTGTACTTGCATAATATAATAAAAGTTAAGATTACTTTAAATGACATAAATTAATAAAAATTTAATATACCCTTAACGGATAAAAAATTATAAAATAGTTTTTCTTAAAAATAAACAAGTTTGCATGTTTAAATGGTATAAAGAATAAGTTTTCGTAAAATTTATAATTAAAATGGTGCAAACTTAAGTAGACACCCTATATATATAAAGTCTAATATTCTAAAAATATTTATTAAATACAGGGCCGGAATTAAAGGTAAATATTTAATTTAAAATAATTTATACTACTTATATTAGGAGTCCAGTTAGGTACTTTTTATCTTTATAATATTCCAAATAACTACTAAACGATCGCTTTTACTATTAACTTTTTTATTTCGTCAATACGTCAAATTACAAAATGACATACGAAAAATCCAATCACACATTTTTTAACTTTATAATATTCAATATATCTACTAAACAATCATTTTAGTTCCAAATTTTTAATTTAGGTCCGTCAAATCACAAAATTACATTGGCAGAAAAACTTCTAAAGGTTTCCATAGTAACGCAAAGTCTAATTGTCGTTTCAAATACAACAGCCGACCTTTAATATATTTTTTATACCTAATATGTACGTTTTTTTAACATTAAGTCGTCGTTTTTTCGTCACAGACAAAAAAAATGTGTTATACTCGGAATTTTTTTTAAATTATAACTCTCGGTTTTTTGTCTCTCTTCGCTTCGCATCGGGAGACAACATAACCCCTAGTTAAAATCTAGGACTTTTTTTTCTTTTATAATAAATAACTATATAAAATTTAAAATTTTATCTCTATTGACAGGTAGGTATAGACTAAAATGTGTTTTTCATAAAATTATTATTTTTCCCAGACATACATACAAGTAATTAAAGAAAGATATTTAATTTTGGAATATTTTAAAATTACATACATTTCCTTTTTAAAAAAGTCCAATCAGACATTTTTTACTTTATAATATTCAAAATAACTACTAAATAATGACTTTTAGTACCAATTTTCTTAATTTAAATCCGTCAAATCACAAAATGCATCGACAGATTGATATTTAATAATTATTTTAAAGGTTTCATAATAAAACGCAAGGTCTAATTGTCTAATACACAATTTTTTTTTGATGGGAACAAACAACGACTTATTATTGAAAAAAAAATTGAAAACAGAAAATTAATCATGTAAAAGAAGTTTCGACTGGTATATTTGAAATACAATTAGACCTTGCATTACTATGGAAACGTTTAAGAAAGTTTTTAGTATCTGTCAGAGTTGGGTAGTATTCGAATACTCGGTATTCTGAATACTATTCAGAATTCATTTGTGCGGTGTTCCATACTATTCGAATAGATTTATGTGTTTGGTATTCGGTATTCGACGGAATACTTTTTGGTCAGTATTCGGTATTCTTTATTCTGAATATCGTTTTTGAATACTCTGGTATTCGAATACTGGTATTCGAATACCGATATTCGAATATTGGTATTGGAATACCGATATTCGAATACTGGTATTCGAATACCGGTATTCGAATACTGATATTCAAATACCTATATTCATAGTATTTAAATCCTGAATTTAAATACTGTTTGCTTATTTTATGAATATTACGTTACTTTTTATGCATCTTAAGCGGGTTAAAACATGTTCGCGGTAGTTTTGCCGACGACGGGGTAAAATTTGATGTAAGTCATATATATCATCATTTGCAAACTAACAGTTTAGGAAGTTAGTTTTACAAATTAAAAAAAAATGTAATTCAATATGTTTTTTAAATCTTGATCTGTTGTTTCTATGGTCCTAATGGGTAACTAATTTTGAACAGATATACATTTATTTTTGCAAACAAAAATATATCTAAATTAATTATTTTAACTTCTTTGGGGTTTTGCTATTAAAAAAACAAGTAACTTGGTACAACATATAAAAAGTGACATTGCAAACTATGTTTTCTATGTATTAGGTTTGACTAATATGTATTTATCTCCATTTTATACAAAAGGGATGTGTATAATAAATTTGATTATGTCAGTTTAAATCATGACTATCTAAATCGTAGATAGTATGTACATGTATCCCCATTCCAAAAGTAAAGTCAATAGTTTAAAAAATAGAAAAGTTATTTTTGGAAAATGTGGGAGACGTTCTGTATGCTTGAAATGATTAGTTTTAAGGTAAGAACAAGATACGCCACTGCATTTTTGTTATGGAAAAATGAGAAAAATAAGAATGAGTTGCTTTTTCAAGAGAAAGGAGGTTTTTTTGCTCTTTAGTATTCATGAATACCCAATCGTGGTATTCATGAATACCGAGTATTCGAATACTTTTTTTGTAAGTTAAAAATATTCGGTATTCGAATACTTTTTTTACGGTATTTGTATTCGTATTCGAATACCAAATTTCAGTATTCGACCCAACTCTGGTATCTGTCAAGTTTGTAATTTGACGGATTGAAATTAAAAAGTTGAAACTAAAAGAGATCGTTTAGTAGTTATTTGGAATATTTTAAAGTTAAAAAATATCTGACTGGACTTCTAATAAAAGGTAAATGTAAGTTCTGTAGAATAAATGATTATAAAATTAAATATTTACCGTTATTTACTGGTAGGTATGTCCGGAGAAAAAGTACTCACTTTCTTTTTACGGAAAAAAGTAATTTTATAAAAAGTCACATTTTAGTACCTGTTAACAGAGATAAAATGTCAAATTTTTTCCCGTCACGAAAATAAAAAATTATTTATAATTATATTAAGTGTAAAAATAGTAATCCAAATTTTTGTTTTATTTCTAGATTGATTAAAAATCTGTGTGATATGTGTAATTTCATCACCTCCGTGATCACCACCTCCGTTATCAAGTGGTGTACTTATCATATTTACAAAAAATTACTACTTTATAAGTATCTTACTGTAATAGCATGTTGGTTACATGTAGTAAATTGGCAGAATTTTGTGTCATATATTTAAATTTCTAATAAAATGACTCTTTTTGTCAACCCCTTTGTCGCCTATGTCCCTGATATATATTTTTTTTATTATTCGAAAAATTGATTAAAACAAGCTTGATGGCTAGTTTTGCCGAGTATAGTAGATAATTAAGGATTAATATTAAAATAAATACTTGGGTTAAATATTTATTTAAATTCCAACAACGTTACCTGTAGTGATAAATACCCTTATACAGTGGTCGCCAAATAGTTGGATACATATGTATATAAAAAAATATTCTTGAAATTTTTAAAAATTTTTTGGCAAACATCTTAGCTTATCCAATAACCTAAAAACCAATAATGACATCCGGCTCGTGGGCGGCGGTTGGAAAAATAATTAATGCAAATTAAATTAAAATATAGAAAACTGAGGACAGTTGGCATGAAACCAAAAAATATTTATAAAATGTCTCTAGAATAATTTTAAGGCAGTTAAAGATGTTTAAAGTTTTAAAAATAAATAAAATAAACAAGTATTTTTATTTTTATTTTTGAATAAATTACAAATCTTAACTTTTTGCTTTAAAATAAGTTTGCTTGCTAAAAAGTGACCAACTGATTTTTGTTAGTTTTTTTTCTTATTTAAAACGAGAATATATATTTTTTCTCATTTAAAACGAACAAGTAAAAATAAGAGATTCAGCGAGTATTCTAAGTGTGAAAACCTGTTTGTTTTTTTATCTTTGGACAAACCACGAAGGCTAAAAGCCTAAATACTAACGTACCGTGGGTGTCTTAAGCGAGGTAAGAGGGAGTTTGTTGACACGGGACTTAAATAGTTGAAGATTTGGGGGAAGGAAAGACCTCCGCGGGCAGCAAGTTCCACAACCTAGAGACTCTAGGGATAAAAGAACGAACAAAGTGGGAAGTTCGGGGCCTGTCCAGTTGGACCGTATAGGGCATGCATACGCGCGGAACCACGAGTTTCTCTGTTGGGAACCGTAAGTGGAGGAACTATACTGGACAATTCTTCAGAGCAGAAACCATGGAAGTACCTATAAAAAGCGATAAATCCCCCACAGCCCGGCGATGGGCAAGAGAGGAAGCCTTTCTGTAAGTGAAGGATCATTAATGAGACGAATAGCTCTTCTTTGAATAGAATCAAGAATGCTTAGGGTTGTGGGGGACGCCATGCCCCAGATATGAGAACAATATTCCAAGGGAGGTCGGATTTGGGACACATATAAAGTGTATAAATTAGAAGGGGAAAAATACTTTTTGGCTCGAAAGAGAAATCCAAGCTTTTTGAAGCTGCCGTGGCTATAGATACAATGTGTTTATGCCAGTTAAGGTTACTTTCAAATGTGACGCCCACAAGATTGAAGGTGTCTTTGCTCTGTAAAACTTGGCCGCTCATAAGTAGAGGATGAGTATTTGATGACTCTTTTCGCGACAAGGAACATGATTGTGTTTTGGATGCATTAAAATGGACAAAATTTTTAGCGCCCCAATCCAATATTAAATTAAGATCCTGCGAAAGAGATATCTGCATCGCTCTGCGTCTGTTTTCCAAGTCAGGTTTAATAATGGGTTTAAGAACCTGAAAACTGGAGTGAATAACTATAGAGCCAAGTACAGAGTTTAGTTGAAAGACCATAGGAGGGAAGTTTATTAAGAAGTGCGGCATGCCAGACCTGGTCAAACGCTTTGCAAAATTTTGTGTTTTTCTTAAGTACTTAAGAATTTGTGAATTAATTAATTTTTCCATTACTTTACAAAGAACTGAGAGAATTGAAATTGGTCTATAGTTAGATGGAAGAGATTTAGATCCTTTCTTGGGAATAGGTTGAACACGTGCAGCTTTCCAGCTTTCCGGAAAGATACCTGTGTCGTAAGAAATTCGAAAGAGCCGAGTTAAGATTGGTGCAAGTTCTGGAGCACATTTTTTAAAACGATTGCTGGTATGCCATCCAGCCCAGACGATTTCTTGGTGTTAAGAGAAGAAAGGATGCGCTTAATGTGTTTTACCTTAAAAATAATATCGGGCTTTTATGAGGAACTGGGGTAACCGCTGGAATTGGATGATTTACGGGAGGGTCAAGGGTTGAATTGGCAGCAAATTGTTTAGAAAATAATTTTGCCTTTCCTTTAGCGGTAGAAACAATTTCATCTTCCAAAGCTAGTGGCGGAAAAGAACTGGTACAAAAATTCCTACTTATGTTTTTCGCAAAGGACCAGAAAGATTTGCTGCCATTTGAGCAAGAAGGAACTTTGTTTTTAATACGATTGTCGAAGGAGTCTTTGGCTTCAAAAATTGTTTGATTGTAGTAGTTTCTTGCTTCAATGCTGGCCTGTCGGTTTTCTGGACTAGGATCCTCTAGAAATTTTTTGTGAGCATGAACTTTTAAAATTCTAGCTTTATCACAAGATTTGGAAAACCAGGGTTTGTTATTGGATTGTTTGGGGTTCTTGATGGTGTGTGGAATATAGGTTTCAATGCCCAATTGAATTGATTCTGTCAGTTGATTGCAAATTTCAGAAGGATCACCAGAAGAAAAGCAGATGGAGTTCCAGGGGTAAGTAGCGAAGAAGTCCCTCAGGCCATCCCAGTCGGCTGAGTTGTATTGCCATGCGGTGCGTGGTGGCATGTATTCATTTACCTCGGGATGTGTAGGGTAAGATATAGTAACTAAGCCATGATCTGAGCGACCTAGGGGAGCTGTGACAGATGTTTGATAGAGTTCGGGGTTGGTAGTAAGAAAGAGATCAAGGGGATTTGAACTATGATTTGGGACTCTAGAAAAGTAGGTGGGTTCCATAATAAGGTTGGTAAGAGAGTTACTGACTGCGAAGATTTCGGCTGCTCTGCCTTGGGGGTCAGTTTTTGAAGAGCCCAGCCAATCCTTATTATGGACATTGAAGTCACCAAGCACGATTATTTCAGCCGATGGAAACTGAGAAATTATGCTATCGATCTTTGTTGAAAGAAATTCAAAGAATTCGACATAGGAATTATTAGATGGGGACCGGTACAAACAGCAGATAAATTTAGTTGAAGACCTAAGGGAAAGTTTAAGCCAAAGGATATCGGGCCTACCCGATTCAAGATTGGAAACTCGAGCACAAGCCAGATCGTTGCGGACGTAAGCACATACACCACCATGTGGGCGAAAAGACGAAATAAGTTCGTAGCCTGGAAAGAGAAGGTGGCTGGTTGAAGATTTAGAACTTATTTGTGTCTCCGTTAGAAACAGTATGTGGGGCTTAGATGACTGAAGGTGATGGTGAACGGAGTTTATATTGGTGTTAAGCCCACATATGTTTGCAAAAGAAATTAAACTGCTCGATGAAGGCCTCCCGGATGCACCCCTCGCCCGGAAATCCGAGTGGAGGGGTATTTTACCTCCGGAACATTTTACTTCCGGGTGTGCCGCCATCATTTGTACATAGTTTGTTCAAAAACTATATTATCTTCAAAATAGTGTGTGGCCTTTGGCTTAAACCTGCAAGATTATTTCTGTATTAAGTATGGGCTTAAATTATACAGGGTGTTTTCTAACTATGGTACAAAACTTGGGGGAGTTATTTCTTATGTCTTCTTATAAAAAAGTTTTTATGGACATATGTCCGCACTTGCTTCATTTATGAGATACAGGGCGTTAAAGTTTCTTAAAAAAGGTATTTTTAAACATCTTAATTGCAAGATATTTTAAATTATGTGTGTAAATCCTTACAAAATGCATAATAAAAAAACCTTGCAAAATGTAAAATAAAAACTTTACAAAATGCCTAATTAAATAAAATCAATCAATTACATTTTAATGTATTCTAAGTTATGCACAGAAGAAAAATTACGTCAACCTATATTCAAAACGTTTTTTGATGACTGAAGGATTAAAAGCGGTTTTGCGAAGCACAAATCTGCTAAATTAGCATTTTAGCTGAAATGTTTGTATTGAGTGATAGCATAGGCGTAGCCAGGATTTTGTTTTGGGGGCGGCAGGCATAGAAAAACTAACATTTTTGACAATCCAAAAAAAAAGGTCATTAGGTAACAGACATCCCCTTACTTGACAGTAGTTACTTTTCAATAAAAATTTTTGACGCAAATTAAAAAGAATATTTAGGTAAAAGAGATCTGATAAATGGAGGATAGTTTTCTTTTCTTTTTGGAGGCCCCTTCTTATCAGGGGCCGGGGGCAGTCCGCTCCCCTCCTCGATACGCTAGTGCACACGCGTATTGCTGCTTGATTTATTCCTATCACTACCTGTTTACTTGGCAATGGATATGGATGGGGATATTTTTGATTTTAAAATGGCAACATCGTTATATTTTATCTTCCTTCATTTGTATATGTCATACCTCACATGCCGTATTTTAATAGGTACTTCTTCTTTCAAAAATTTATTATTTTAAATGTAATAAGTAATAGGCTTCAAAAAATAAGTCTTTATTTTTATACTGGAATTACACTGTATATTTTTAATATCTTTTTAATAATATAATTTTAACATTAAACAAATAATTATTTACCTTATCCATAGCTAGAGGCCCCCCGGTGCCTGGCTGCGCCCATGGGTGACAGTAAATATATGTAAATATATTTTCTTTAAAAATAAGGTTTGGAATTTCGCTCTTAATTTTTTTTTATACAGGAAACACCCTTTTAAACAAATAAAACTTTAGGCTAATTAGGTGTCCATATGCCTCGTAGTTCCGGAATAATTTTATACTCACATTCATTTTAATATTACTTTGCATTTCCAAACAGAGATTGATTTAAATGAGTTTATAAATAATGAAACACCAGTCTTGTCCTCCGTTATACTCAAAAGGAATCGCATAAAAATAAATATACGTTGCAAATTTTCTGCATGTGTCGAATAATTATTTTATTGGCATGAAAAATATACACTAGTGGAAAAAAATTAAAGGATACAAAGAGGTTTTTCAAATAGCTGTATTTTGCCCAAATATGGTTGTAATGGAATTGAAGCTGGAAATCTGACAGAAATTGGCCAAAAAATAATTTTAAAGTTGCCTAGATATCTATGACATAACCGCTTATTCATTTTTTTCAGTCAAATATCAAAGTCCCAAATCCGACCTCCCTTGGAATATTGTTCTCATATCTGGGGCATGGCGTCCCCAACAACCCTGAGCATTCTTGATTCTATTCAAAGAAGAGCTATTCGTCTCATTAATGATCCTTTACTTACAGAAAGGCTTCCCTCTCTTGCCCATCGTCGGGCTGTGGGGAATTTACCGCTTTTTATAGGTACTTCCATGGCTTCTGCTCTGAAGAATTGACCAGTATAGTTCCTCCACTCACGGTTCCCAACAGAGAAACTCGTGGTTCCGCGCGTATGCATCCCTATACGGTCCAACTGGACAGGCTCCGAACTTCTTACGTTCGTTCTTTTATCCCTAGAGTTTCTAGATTGTGGAACCTGCTGCCCGCGGAGGTCTTTCCTTCCCCCCAAATCTTCAACAAACTCCCTCTTACCTCGCTTAAGACACCCACGGCACGTTAGTATTTAGGCTTTTAGCCTTCGTGGTTTGTCCAAAGATAAAAAAATAACAGGCAGGTTTAGATATGCGGTTATATTTGACTGAAAAAATGAACAAGCAGGATATGTCATGGCTATCGGGATTACTTTAAAACGACGATTTTTGACCAATTTTTGTCAGATTTCTTACCTGTCAAGTTTTTACAAAAAGAAAAGGCAGTAAACGGATGTTTTCACGAAAATATTTAAGGTAATGTGTAAAAACATAAATTTATGAAGTAAGAAATGTGCTGGTAACTAACCAGAACTAACCAAAACTGCTAGTTTTTTGAAATATTTTTGTGATTGGCAAACGCATGGTTACGGTTTAATAACCCTAGGGTTATATAATATAACCTACATGTTCATACCACTCATTATTTCATTAATAAAGTGCTAATAAGTATTTATAAAAAACGTTTAATGATATTCCTAGAAAATATTATAAAAAACCAAGAATAAAGCGCTTTTTTGAATAAAAGTCTAGCTCCATTCAGAAAATAAAAGTGAAAGAAGAAGCCAGAAGTCACCTTGTTTAGACCATATGCTGGTTCGGGCTATTATACCTGTTTGAGTTACCTGTCGCGTTACAGACCGGATGCAGCCCATAAAGCCGTTCTAGGAGACCCAGCAAAGGGCCCATCGGCAAGCCGGCTGGTTTGCCTGACACAGGCCGTTCGATTTTTTCCGATAATTAAGCTCAGCTAGGCAGTGGCGTATAAGAACCGAATTATTTTACTTTAAAATGTTTTTTTTTTAATAAATGCTTGCACACATATTTACCGACATTAATTATTTGGTGTTACGTTATACAGGCAGGGCCGTTCCTAGGGTGTCGGGTGCCGTGGTGCAAAAAATTATCTGCCGACCCTAGAACAAAAGGTGTTTTGAATTGTGGAGTGAAAATTTTTGAAATGCAAAAAAATTCTCGCTTTGAAATAATACTGCTCTCCAAATTTTCCTAATCTCAAAACATCACTCCTAAATAGCGCACTTAATTTCTTAACTTTCAGCCCTGTAATTTCACAATTATCCGCCCCTGTCAGCGTTACGCCCTCCCTGGTGCCTTACACCACTTGCACCACCCGATAGGCACGGCCCTGTATACAGGGTTAAAACTTTACGAAAAAAATGCTTTTTTTTATCATATCTTTCCTACCACTCCAGATATGTCCAAATAATTTGATACACTTTTTTAACCATAACATTACATTTTTTGCTGTAAGATTTTTTTTTAATTTACCAGTTTAAACAAAATTTTTTAAAATTTAAAAAATGTAAGCCACTGCTTTTCTTTGAATTAATATAATTTTTAAAATAATCATTTACTTTGGAGTTAATTTGGTCTCCTATTATTTTTCGTACGATGAACGGTTTTTCGTTTAGAAAAAAAGCCATTTGCCTGGCAAAATCGCTAAAATCGGAAATCGTTTTTCTATGTAAAAATGGGGGTCACGGTTAGTTTTGGTTAGTTAATTTTTTTACTCAAGACTAATACACACTTTATAAATACAGTTAAGAATTTTATTCCCACATTTAGCGTACCAAACAAAAAGATATAATTATGCATTTTTGTCGAGGTGACCAAACCAGAAAAAAAGGGTTAGGCCAGGTAAAATTTTATTAGGTGCCCAAACAAGAAGTTCCCAAACCAGCCAGCACAGACCGTCTTTGGTGAAGAAGAGTATTAGGTCTGTAAAATAAGGGTAAAATGTAATGCTGAAAATTATTTGTTAATAAGTACATTTTTAATAATTTCTTAGCATACTCAAAAGTTCTAGTTTAGTTTAATTATTAGCATTAGTGCCCTATTAACCATTAGGCCGACTAGGCTACAGCTTAGGGTGCCATGAAAAAATAGGCGCTAGACAGGGGAATAATAGGCGCTAGAAAGGGAGTTTTTAAAAAAGTTTAGGTCGGGTGGGGATATTTGGTGACTAATTTCTCTGTGAATAAGGTGCGTTGGAAAAAATAGACACACAAAGGAGCGAAGTAATGCGCCTGGCGCTCAAAATAGGCGCTACGGAAGAAAGGACCTTTTTTTGCTCTTCAAAATTTTTTTTTGGTGGAAAATAGGCGCTCCGGGAATTCTAGCCTAGGGCGCACAGTGTGTCGATATGGGTAAAAAGTGGACATCTGGGTATAAAGTCAACATTGAAAAGTACAATTTTTTTCATTGTCACAAATTGGCAATACCCTAGGCTATGTTGGTGCACATTAATTTTTTTTTACAACTTTTAGTTTCAAAATAAATTCAATTGAAACTTGCCCTTCCGTAAGTCACAAAAATTTAGGAAAAACGTTGTCTATTAAAAAAAAATTGTACTACAAAAGTATTAGTTGTTTAAAAATTATTTTTTGTGTGCCAAATCTATTAACCTGATGTAGTATATTTCTGTTAATTATTTGAAAAATTATGCAGTAAGTACACGATTACGCTTTTTTCTTAATTTCAGTCTTTTTTTTTATAAAGTTAACGTTTCCGTTGACTTATAAAAAAGTTTACATTTGTATGACTTCGCAAATATCTTGTTTGACCGGGCCACCTTTAGAGAAAAAAAGCGCAAATTTTTTATTTGCTATTATTTGCTATTCTTATAAAAAAATGCTTTTCTTTCACATGCTGCAGCGGTATTTATTTATTTCGCATTAGTCGATACGGATTCAAAACAAATTTGTAAATGAATCAAATAAATTGAGATTTAAGGTTTTGCATTAATCAAGCCAGGCCATGGTTAGGTTAATCTGTAAACTTAAAATATTTGTTTTACAGTATACAGGGTGATCATTTTTAAGTCGGCACTATTGCTAACTATTTTATTATTGGCGATACGAAGTCGGTTAAATTAGAGAAGTAGTAGTATTTTTTCCGCTGATTAACGTGCTGTAAAAAAACAATTGAACATCGGGTTTTCGATTTATTGCAAAAATATATTTTTTAAAATGATACACCCTGTATATTATATCACCAATCGAAAGATCTATCAAGAAGTTTTAAACAAAGTCCTCATGTGTGATATCCAATTTTTAATAGTTTCGGAAATATGGCCATCCTCGGGAATTTGATAGTAAACTGGCATTATAAAAATAGAACACCCTGTATATTGCATTACCATTAAATAGATATTTTAAAGAGCTTTAAAAAATACCACATTTGATATGTCTATCTCTTGTAGTTTTGGAAATATGGCCATTCAAATCGAAAAAATAGTAGATATTAATGTCTATTTTATCTTTGACACTAAACTTAGTGCTTATAGCTTGAAGCTGTGGAAATAATGAAAATTTAACATAATTTTCAGATTTTGATGGCCATATTTTCAAAACTATAAGAGATAGACATATCAAAATAAATGTGGTATTTTCTTAAAGCTCTTTAAAATATCTATTTAATGGTGATGCAATATACAGGGTGTTCTATTTTTATAATGCCAGTTTACTATCAAATTCCCGAGGATGGCCATATTTCCGAAACTATTAAAAATTGGATATAACACATGAGGACTTTGTTTAAAACTTCTTGATAGAACTTCCGATTGCTGATATAATATACAGGGTGTTTCATTTAAATAAGTATATTTTTTTAAATAAATCGAAAACCCGATGTTCAATTGTTTTTTTGTTGACCGCACGTTAATCAGCGGAAAAATACTACTACTTCCTAATTTAACCGACTTCGTATCTCCAATAATAAAGAAGTTAGCAATAGTGCCGATTTAAAAATGATCACCCTGTATACTGTAAAACAAATATTTTCGCACAATTTTATCAACATTCATGATTATTATATCAATACAAACATTCGCTAATTTAAAAGCATTGATGTCCATTTTTTTCAATTTCGTCACACTGTGGGCGCCCCAAACAGTTAATACGGCTCTGATTAGCATGAAAAGACCTTTGGACTAATCTGAGTTGCTTTTGAAACATGTTAACAAATAAAATATCGATAGCTTTAACTATGCTTGGATTGCATACAAGCGTCGCACTATGGGATAGAAATAAAAATTTTTGACAAAAATTCTGAAACGTATTAATCTAACTTAAAATAAGGTGCCCTCTACTGGAAAAATATTTAAAAAAATATCGTGCATTATTACAGATGGTTTTTGCGAAACTAAAACTTATTTCATACATATTATGTACCGGGTGTCAAGTTATAATTTTACACCCCAATAATTTTGTTATTTTTTGTACGAAATAGTTTATAAAGTAATACTTTAAAAAGCTTAAAAAATACCACATTTGATATATCTATCTTAATTAGTTTCCAAAATATGACCATCCAAATCATAATAATTAATAATTATCATTAGAAGCGTAATAAACTTACTTTTTTGAAATTTTTTAACGTATAAAATAATTAAAAAAAAGTTTTGTTGTCTCAATTCTGTAGTATCTGTATCTTTCATCAAAATGCTTTTATCTTTTAAGACATACAGATAAAATAATAATTTTTTAAATGGAAATTAGGGTTGTGCGAATATCGATCGAATCGAATATTAATATTTCAAAAACATTTCACGAATAATGCGAACTATTCACTAATTATTAAAATATGAATGGATTCTTTATTTTACCCAATTGAGATTCCATAACATCGAGCATCAAAATATTCTACTGACCCATAATATCCTCTTTGATTAAAAATTAATTATCTGAAGAAGGCAATTGCTCAATTTTTTATTTTAATATAAATATGTATAAAATAAAATCCTCTTTTTTACATTTTTATTATAAAATTTTTGAAAGACCCTGTATAAAATGCAAAAGATAAATTATTTTTCAAGTTTAGTAACAGATTATGAAATACCCTGTATGATGAATATGCGAAATACAATAATTTTCAACATTTTAGACACATTTAAGGGTATTTTTTAAAAAGCCCAAAAAAGTTTATATGTTTATGTATACCTTACATTTTAATCTTACTTTTGTTGGCCGGATATACCTAAACATCCTGTAAATAGGAATTAAAAAATTTTAGAATACTCTTTTTTATTTAAAATATTTAATTAAAAACATATTGTTCTTGAGAAGAACGTTGTTTTGATTTACAAATTTTTGTCAAACCTGGTCAATTTTAAGTTTTAAATACTGTGTGTATATTCATTTGCTTACTATATACATATACCATACTATATATATGTATACCTTGTACTTCTCCGGAAAGTGAACGATTGTTCTCTACTGCTGGTGATATTGTATCTGATAAACGAACTTCGTTATCACCAGATTCAGTTTCATATTTATTATTTTTGAACAAGAATTTGTAGTTAATTTTCATAATAATTGTTTTATTTATCTAACTAAATTTTTTGGTTCATATAAAATGTTATTATTTGTCAAATTTATATTTAAATATCACGCATAACTAACCTTGAATATTTGCGATTACTACAATAATTCGTAATAATTCGAAAAAAATTCAAATTATTCGTAATTTCTCGAATTATTCGAAATATTTTCAAATTATTCGGGAATTTTTGAATAATTCGACTTTACGAATTATTCGATTCGAGTTTCGAATCGAATATTGATATTCTATTCGATACGAATTATTCGTAAGTTCGAATTATTCGCACAGCCCTAATGGAAATCCCTGTAAAGTATAAAAAAATAAAAAAAGTGTGGCAGGGCGATGTTAGTACAAAAACTAAAAAGAAAACGGTAAAAAAAGTTGACAAAAGTAGCGAGATTTCGCGAGACTTTGCATCGAACACACAACAAAAGCTTTTATTCTTTAAATTCTTTTACTTTTTTTTAGTAAACTAGGCTAATAATAAACACACTGGATTAAATGATGTATATTTATGTTTACATGGGTAAGAATATTATAAATTATCGCATTTTTTGCGACAAAGCTAAAACATTTTTCATTTAATACTTATTTATTTTTTAGTTGTATGATTTTCATTTGTTCTTAAAATACCTTTTTAAGTTTCCTATAAACCTCATAGAAGTTATTAAATACTTCTATATATTTTTTGTATATATAGTTTGGAGTCTCTTCTTTGAAATACACAGCATGACCCATTAAAAATTCAAACCTGCTTTTTGGCCAAAATAATGGATGTCTATCCCATAGTGCGTTGGTGGGATGCCATAGAGATAGAAAAAACGTTTTTAAAAATTTCGGAAGATCCAGTTACTACACAATCAAATTTCACAACTTTTAATAACGCTAATATTAATACCTTTATATATTATTGTCGTAGGTCGGTTTTTAGAAAAGATAGCATAATTTTTTAAAAAAGTAGCATGTTTTAAGAAAGTGAATATTACAACGATATCGGTGCAAACTTGATAATGATAAGTGTGCACCTGAGTACACCAAAATATTATGTACTGACGAAGGGAGAGTAAAGAGAGCATACTATACTCCGTTCTTTGCTATAAGATTATCCTAAATATTGTAACACAAAATCATTACCTTGATTTTTACAAATTGATAATGGATAATAAAAGAATGTCGTCATAACCATCAGATTCATAAGCGCGTAAGTAGGAGTTAGTAAAGATATCTACAAGTTTTCTCCTAACCAGATTCAGCTGGAATAAGTATTATTTAAAGTAGAATTAAAGGCAACTAATTAAATATTGCTTGTAGCTTTTTAAAGAGTCTACACCAGTGCCGTAATAAGCACTAGGCTGACTAGGTCAAAGTCTAGGGATCCGTGAAGAAATAGGCGCCAGATAGGGGAGATTTAAAAAAATTGTAGGGCGGGGTGGGTTTTTGGTTATTTTTGGTCTTCAATTTGATTTGAGAATAGGGCGCCCTGGAAGAAAAAAGGCGCTACGCAGGAAAGGACCTGTTTGTCGCCTTCATCACTTTCGAGTAGGGCGCCCTGAAATTAAAATAGGCGCCACGCAGTGAATGGCCTTTATTTTTGCTTTTAATTTTAATTTCGAGTGGGGCGCCCTGGAATTAAAATAGGCGCCACGCAGTGAATGACCTTTTTTGCTCTTTAATTTTAATTTCGAGTAGGGCGCCCTTTTTAAAATGTTTGTTTCCCTTTTTCGTAATAAAATTCCTGCCTAGGGCGCCTCTTACGGTTAAAACCGACAGGCCAGCATTGAAGCAAGAAACTACTACAATCAAACAATTTCTGAAGCCATAGACTCCTTCGACAATCGTATTAAAAACAAAGTTCTTTCTTGTTCAAATGGCAGCAAATCTTTCTGGTCCTTTGCGAACAACATAAGTAGGAATTTTTGTACCAGTTCTTTTCCGCCACTAGCTTTGGAAGATGAAATTGTTTCTACCGTTAAAGGAAAGGCAGAATTATTTGTTAAACAATTTGCTGCCAATTCAACCCTTGACCCTCCCGTAAATCATCCAATTCCAGCGGTTATTATTTTTAAGGTAAAACACATTAAGCGTATCCTTTCTTCCCTTAACACCAAGAAATCGTCTGGGCTGGATGGCATACCAGCAATCGTTTTAAAAAAATGTGCTTCAGAACTTGCACCAATCTTAACTCGGCTCTTTCGAATTTCTTACGACACAGGTATCTCTCCGGAAAGCTGGAAAGCTGCACGTGTTCAACCTATTCCCAAGAAAGGATCTAAATCTCTTCCATCTAACTATAGACCAATTTCAATTCTCTCAGTTCTTTGTAAAGTAATGGAAAAACTAATTAATTCACAAATTCTTAAGTATTTGAAAACACACAAAATTTTGCATGACAGGCAGTATGGATTTCGCCACAAAGATCTACAGCAGATCTTCTTTCTTTCGTATCACACTGCTGGAATAAGTCTCTTGAGTTTCTAGGTGAGTCCCAGATCGTTGCTCTTGATATATCCAAAGCTTTTGACCAGGTCTGGCATGCCGCAGTTCTTAATAAACTTCCCTCCTATGGTCTTTCAACTAAACTCTGTACTTGGCTCTCTAGTTATCTATCTGATCGTCGTATATCAGTTATTGTGGACGGCCATTCTTCAAGCTTTCACCAAGTAAATGCTGGAGTCCCTCAGGGCTCAGTTCTGGCACCAACATTGTTTCTTCTTCACATCAACGACCTTCTTTCGTCCACAACTAATTCCATTCATAGTTTCGCCGACGATAGTACCCTTCACTCCAGTTTTCAGGTTCCTAAACCCATTACTATACCTGACTTGGAAAACAAACGCAGAGCGATGCAGATATCTCTTTCGCAGGATCTTAATTTAATATTGGATTGGGGTGCTAAAAATCTCGTCCATTTTAATGCATCCAAAACACAATCCTGTCCTTGTCGCGAAAAGAGTCATCAAAAACTCATCCTCTACTTATGAGCGGCCAAGTTTTACAGAACAAAGACACCTTTAATCTTGTGGGAGTCACATTTGAAAGTAACCTTAACTGGCATAAGCACATTGTATCTATAGCCACGGCAGCTTCAAAAAAGCTTGGATTTCTCTTTCGAGCCAAAAAGTATTTTTCCCCTTCTAATTTATACACTTTATATGTGTCCCAAATCCGACCTCCCTTGGAATATTGTTCTCATATCTGGGGCATGGCGTCCCCCACAATCCTAAGCATTCTTGATTCTATTCAAAGAAGAGCTATCCGTCTCATTAATGATCCTTCACTTACAGAAAGGCTTCCCTCTCTTGCACATCGTCGGGCTGTGGGGGATTTATCACTTTTTATAGGTACTTCTATGGCTTCTGCTCTGAAGAATTGTCCAGTATAGATCCTCCACTTACGGTTCCCAACAGAGAAACTCGTGGTTCCGCGCGTATACATCCCTATACGGTCCAACTGGACAGGCCCCGAACTTCCCACTTTGTTTGTTCTTTTATCCCTAGAGTTTCTAGGTTGTGGAACCTGCTGCCCGTGGAGGTCTTTCCCTTCCCCCAAATCTTCAAGTATTTAAGTCCAGTGTCAACAAACTCCCTCTTACCTCGCTTAAGACACCCACGGTACGTTAGTATTTAGGCTTTAAGCCTTCGCGGTTTGTCCAAAGATAAAAAAACGGCCTTGATCTACACTCCACAATCTCTATTCTCAATTCTCAATTCTAACATCATTTAGGGTCACTAGATTATTTTGCGTTTAATCATGGTCACAGTGGCGCAGCTACAAGGGGGGCGGTCGGAAGGGGCGTATGTATTAGTTTTGACACATTCTATTCGTATTTTACAATGCCGTCTTAAAATTCCAAAATTTTTGGTTCATTTGCCTTTTGAAACACTGGGACACACGATATAATATATTGATGTATATTCATATTATAACCCCATGTAAAATGAAATCTTTCCTTTTAAAGCGGTGTTTTAAAACTAAGAATCATCGAAAAATGATAAAATATACAGGGTGTTACATTTTAAAAATTCAAAATTGGGATCATTTTTGGTTAAACCGGAATAAACTGGAAAGTGAGAAACATGCGAAAACTCTCCTCTTCCCATACCATTTACCCATACCAAGTCTTATTTTAATAAGTCTAACGCTTTAGGAGTTATGGCTTGTCTAATAAATTCGTTGACACCCGGTATATTAATCCACCTATACACCATTTATAATAATATTTTATTTGTCATCAAGTGATGGTGTAAAAAAATACAGGTTGTTCAATTTAAACTAAGTTTTTGCTATTTAATTTCTTAAAAAAAAGTAAAATAAATTTTAACAACATTTAATTACGATATAACCCATGTATGATACTGCAGAGTTTTTTTAATGTTACAACCAATTTAAAAGTTTCAAGAGTTTATAGTGTAAATCTAAAACCGACATAAAATATAAGGAGTTTTATTTAAAATACAGGGTGTCCGAATAGGTGAGGTCACAAATATTAGAGGTGATAAAGTGAGCCAAAATAATGTTAGTACTTTATATAAAATAAGTTTTATCGCGCTTTCTTAGGGAGTTATTGACTTTCATAGTTGGAATTAAAAATAAACTTTCATTCATAACTTTTAAACAGTTCCCAAAATAATGTTTCAAATCACCTCGTATAAAAACACCTGTCTTCCTTTTTATACCTTTATTAACAATGGAACGTAACTATGGTTACAACAACGACAAAATCTTTACTTGTCAATGTCTCAAAGTTTACAGTACAAAAGTCGAATCTATACTAATCATTCGAAGGTGATCCGTCGCCATTTTATAGTAATATGGAAGAGTGAAGAATGATCTAGAATTTTGGCATAAAAGTTCTCAATGAAATTATCCATTGAGAACGTTTTTCGGAAACCTTCGAGAGTGACGAATGAACTTGGAAAAATTAAGGTAAATTATTTAAATAAATTAACAAACTAAATTAAATGATCCTAACTTTCTAAATGACACCTCTACACATTCATCTATCCGTGAAACACTACGAACTAACTAATGTGTATAAGAGGTGTCATTGCAGACTGTTTCGCCAAGATCGCACTTGGTATTTTCAATGCTATCTAACTGGTGTCAGATGATTGACTCAATCATGTGACACCCTGTAAAGCTTAAAAAATTTAATGATGTGGCCGTATCTGCAGGGCCGGATTTGCTAAGTTGGGGACCCTAGGCAGAAGTAATTCTCAGGTCCCCTTTAAGTGCCGGATCACCAGTTACTTGGCTGATCTGTGTTAAATTAGGTTTTTTCCGGTGCAAGAACTTAAAGAGCAAAAAGAAAAGCTCTTTGTAGAGCAAAAGGGACTTTACACAGGTGTTTATTATTTTTAATTAGGATAAAAATATTCAAATTGAAATTTTGACTTCACAAATCATTTTATTTTTTAAATTATTTTTTGTTAAGGGGGCTCCTGGCAGTTGCCTACCTTATGCGTATTTCGGCACTGCGTATCCGATCTCTCGAAAACCTTATGGTTATCTAGCTAAAGACCGTGTCGAATATGATGGGCCACCCTGTACAACCCAGTTATCTTTAAATACTTCTGACCTTCCCAGGGTATTTCTCTTTATCTTTGCTTGTACATTATGGGACTTATGCAAATTTAAGCTAACATCGGGTCTTACAATCGACCGTGTTGTTGTCTGTATGCTGGATAAGATGCAAAAGCAAAAGTACTCTTATCTGCTTACGGGTGTCTGAGTCAATATTGAAATTGCGCTTTTCTACGGTTGTCTTGTCGGTAAAACGTTAAATGCGAAAACTTGTCAGTTTCGGTTAACACATTTAGAGGGTTCGTAAAATTAAAGATCACAAATTAAAAAAATCGTACAACCAATCGTTACAAAAAACAAAAGTAGGTACTTAAATAAAAGCATTGCATAAATACTAGGCTGATTCATTTCCGCTAAAGTTTTTTTTCTCGGCGCTTTCAATTATGAAATTATTATGTAGAATAAAAATTGTAGTTTAAGCCCCTAATATGAATTTTTTGAGTACTTACCATTTAAATTTGATGTTTATCCATTTAAAATGTACCTAATTTTTTAATTTTAAATTTCTAATGTCTAGCTACTTGAACTGGTTCGTCGGTA